>VZSF01010051.1:217049-634019 GCA_013398295.1 Chionis minor
AACGGTGGAAATCTTCCCCTCTCAATTGTTCTATCACTCCCATTAAATTCACCAGAATTCATACATGGTAGTGAAAAGAAGAATTTGGCTACAGCATGAGTAAAAAAAATCCTAGGTGTTGACAGAACATACTCATTCTCAGATTACAGAGACTGGACACAAATCACAGTACCAAAACATGAGAAAATTTGGAAACAAGCACCCTGTAAGATTTTACCCACAACCACTTATCTCCCAGAATATACAGCTAACATTATTAGATTTCTTCATATCATTCATGATGTGATCATTGTTATACCTTTTTCTTCAGCAAATTTGTTAGTGATGGAAACAATTATAATCACTAAGTTTCTAAATTAAAAATGCACTCTGAGACAACTGGTGAAGCTTTACATTAACTTCACAAGACAACATTGTCTTCTCAGCTAAGAGATTGGTTGTTTTTTCGCCATATTTAGCTTCCGGAAAACAGGGTCCTCTTTTGAAAAACCATCCCACCTCAGCCCCTTTCATCTCTCAGCTCACAACATTACCATTGTTGCGGTTACGAAGACATTCAAAGTATGATCTGAAGTAAAAAGAATTTTGTGAAGTCATATGAAAACATAGATCTTAATTTTCACTTGAGCTTACCTTTCAAAAGTTACAACAAAGAACGGAATTTAACCATGTAGAACACATGTCATATTTGGGACAAGTAACAGATTAATTTTCCAAATTCAGTAAAGCAGATTCTTTAAAGAGGTTTACAAGGTAGGAAAAAGGGCTCCAGGCTCCAGAGGGCTGGAGGACCTCTCCTATGAGGACAGGCTGAGAGAGTTGGGGATGCTCAGCCTGGAGAAGAAAAGGCTCTGGGGAGACTTTAGAGCAGCCTTCCAGTACCCAAAAGGGGGCTACAGGAAAGATGGGGGGACACTCTTTATCAGGGAGAGTAGTGATAGGATGAGGGGTAATGATTTTAAACTAAAAGAGGGTAGATTTAGATTAGATATTAGGAAGAAATTCCTTACTGTCAGGGTGGTGAGGCATTGGAACGGGTTGCCCAGGGAAGTTGTGGATTCCCCATCTCTGGAAGTGTTCAAGGCCCCATTGGACGGGGCTTTGAGGAACCTGGTCTAGTGGAAGGTGTCACTGCCCCTGGCAGGGGAGTTGGAACTAGATGATCTTTAAGGTCCCTTCCAACCCAAACCACTCCGTAATTCTATGAAAAAGTTCTTTAGCACAACCCTTACAAGCTATATTATTTTTGCAACAACCTCTGTGACTTCTGCTCCTTTGGGTGAAGCACCAAAGCAGTATGACCATAACCCTTTACATACATACAGCACAGATGAAACTAGGAAAGCACTGGAAATACAGTGGAGCAGATTTTGGTGACAAACTTTACGAGTGATACTGGTTCATCTGTGATAAGGATGAACCTCCAAGCTTCTGAATCCTTGCTAGCAAATTCAGATTTAAAGGGGTTTGGATCTATTTACATTGTCAATGTGTAAGCAGAAAAGAAACACCGCTGAAGGCATCTAACACACTGTGTATTTATCAAAACCAAATTTCAAACCCTAGCCTTCCCAGTCTTTCTGAGGGAGGGATAAATGGTTAAAAACCTGAATTGCCATTTCATAGCTCAACTCTTTTCTTGGAACACAAACCTAGATGCAACCAAAGGGTTCCTTACTAGTACTAGAACTACAAAGTTCTGATGCATATGTGGAAACATGTACAAACATGTGGAAACAGGCACAGCTCTGCCTTATCACTCACTCTTTCTTGTGACCAACATAGGTTGTACACTCTGTTGAAGGTGTCGCTTCTAACTCACTTTTGCTAAGCCTTTTACATCACTACTATGTGTAAATATTAAATAATAATGGTTATGGCTAGATAAAAAATTCACTGAGAATAAAAACTCAAGCAAGTTTGGCCTTTTTATTCTTTATGGGCTGAACCAGATTTCTGTGAATGGATTTGTTATTTAGAAGCATCCAACAAATAGTTCATTTGAGCACACTTCCACCTCCAGAACGCTCGGGAGCTGCTCACTGCAATTATTCCCTATTCAAAGTGCACAAGTGGCAGCACAGTGTTGTTTGCTAGTCCTCAGTACAGGAATAAAACTTTTTAAATAGGGGAGTGATAAGTAGCAAATGCTAAATCACTGTTCATAAATAGCTTTCTCAGATAGATGACTGCATGATTACATGCTCACATTGAAGTCTATGAAACCTTCAAAATAGAGAAATGTTTCTACAAATACCTACAAGAAAGGAGTAATTCGACCCCACATCTTGTGGTAGTCGCACTCAGTGCTTTAATTTAAAAAGTATTTACAAATGGTTTTTTGTATTAAGCAATAAATTTTAATATCCCAGAGTGAGATTTTTAAAATCCCAAGCAGTGATACTATACCGAAGAATTCATTGCTGCTTTTCAAATGGAAAGAAAAGCCTTATCCAAGAAAATTCAGTAATTTTTAAGCAGGTTCAGCACCTTCACTACAGATAATCACCACCACCACTTCCTTTTCCCATTTTGCGTACTGTTATACATACCTGAGTAATTTCATCTTCCTTCCAAAGCTGTGACACTAAAAACCCACCCATGCTTTTCCACTATCCGGTAACTAATCATTGCAAAGTTCTCTTTGATTACAGTGTGAAGCATAATGATAACCATGAAGGGAGATGGCCAAAAATTTGTTGGTGTCAACCTCAGTAGCTAAAGGTAGATTATGCTATTTCTGTGCCAGAAAAAGGAGAGGTGCTATACTATATAATTTAGGGAGTGGAAAACAACAGCATTCTGCTGCCATAGGTGAGTTTTAGTGTCACAATGTTCGCACAATGACATTTGGGTGGCTGATTGATGGAGAGATTTTGCAACACTGAGTTTGATAGGGTGTGGCTGTGCCATGACTTTGCCATAGGGGACTTCATTTTTTTAAGGCAAGGAATAGACAAGAAGCTGTTTGAACTGACAGAAGTCAGAAATTAGATAGATATAATAAGTACCACTCTAGCCATCTATAGTAACAGAATCTGTTGCTTCCGAGTCCTCTTTTCATTTTTATTTTGAACTGGCAGTAATGAATATGAAAAACTCAATGCTGTAACTAATGTCAGAAGAAATCAGCCAAAAATCAAGACAATGAAAGGCAACAAACTTCCTACGTCCCTGTGAGCCGAGCTACCCTATCCCTCCTTGCTCTTCAAATCCTCTCTCTTGTTTGCCAATACAGTGCTCGCCCCCTCCTTCTTGCCATCAATATATGCTACTTTTAAAAAATATTTTTTACAGTTAGGAGCTGACTGTAAGCTCCAGGGCTGATGGGGACTTTGATTCAGTGCTAACTGCAAAGGGAACATGCTAGGTGCTTACACACAAGTGACATGTCATCACTTCTCCTCCTGCACTCAGTGTGCCCTGATGAATAATCAAGGCAGCTTTTATAGAGATGCAAGAAATGCCGATCACAGTTTGTCTCTGAGTCAGTTGACATTTTTATTTTATATATAAAGCAAATGAGGGTGGAAGATACAGACAGAGAGCAAAAGACGAGGCTGCATGCCAACCCTTTCAGATCTCATTTAGTCTGTGTTACAGAGAAGTTAGTCTTTACAATTCTGGATGCTAATAAGGGGCACATATCCCTCCTCTGAGAAATTAATAAATCTTTAGACAGCTTAAAGAAAAAAAGCAAAAGAAAATTAAGAGCCTTTAGTATGAACATCTGTGCCTCTCTATGTGTGATGGGATTAGGGGAAGGGAGCTGAAGGACTTGCAACATTGCTGAGGAGAGGGATGTGGCAGGTTCATATTTTTCTATAGGTTTAGGAGTCATTCCAATATATAGAAGCAGTAACCTGGTAAATGCATTGGACACAAACAACCATGAATGAAGAACAAACATCCTTCATAACAACTCTGCCATAGTGCTTGCAAAGCTCTGTTATCCTTGTGATGGTCCCCCACCACCCTCCCACTGCACTTGGGATGTGACCTGTAGCAACCAGAGATACTCCAGTCCCACATAAGAGCACAGCAACCTTCTCTTTCATCAATTCACAGTTTTGCCACGGCTCAAATACCCAGCTCAAAACAATTAGGCACAAAAATCTAATGCAAGAATCCCCATGAGAATCACAGTTTCCAAATTTAGTAATGAAGTGGTCAATTATTTTAGTGAAATGTAATGGGATTTTTCACAGTAACTGCAGCAAAGCAGCATTGGATATTGCTGGGCTTACACACCGCGCCATATTCTGTCCTTAATTTCCTGCCTATAGGGATAAGAAATCAGATTGGTGGAAGACAACTTGGACGTTCCTGAAAGAGGCCAGCCTCCAGTCCATGCCAGCCAGACTGTTCTCTGTAAGCATTTCCATCTGGTTTGAATAGAAATTTCGTAACTTGGTACTGAAATAAAAGACAAACTACTATCAAAAGCAAAGTCAGTGCTGAACAGCAAGACTGATGGAAAATAGGTTAGTTTGTTTTCTTTCTTTCCTCTTATTAAAACGATTAGAAAAACAAAAGATTTTTCTAATGCATCTAAACCAACCTGAATAGCTCCAAGGAATGTTAAAACTATTATACAACATAGGTAGGTCTCTTACAGAAGTAAAACAAAAGTAAAGTTGTATTCTCATACCTTTATGAACGTCATCCTCTTTTTCAAAGAAAGACAATTTTTGACTGATGGATTTGGTTTTAAGGAAGGCAATCGAGAGTGCTACGCAGCACATTGACAGGGAGGTCAGCTGGAGACTGCCAGGTCTGCCAGGAACATGCAGTGTGCTGCCACAGCTACTTTGCACATGAGGCACCATCAGGACCACGGCCTCATCAGGGGAGCTTGGAGTCAGCCTGGCTAGGTATGAGAAGGGACACTGTGGCTGCCAGCATCAAATCCTCCCCTTCTAGGTCGTCTGGTGCCATATGCACTTTAATGACTTATTTTCAAAGCACAGTCAAGAGGAGGATGAAATCAAATATCCAAGATACTTTCCACTGACCCATCCTGTGTCATATAAACTCTATACACCATGTATGCTCTCCTTCGTCACTTCCATCTCCTATTGCCCTGCTCCACCTAATAGATATGGAACTTGAAACAGAATAAAACCAAGCAAGGCTTGATGGGAGCAGAAGTCTTTGCTTAGGATAATGGACAAAAAAAAAAAAAAAGGGGGGGGGATGAAATAAATTTGGTGTCTCACTGTGATAGAGCTGTTCATTGAACAGGCCTGCAGGGGGATACTTCTTGAAAGTTTAAAGTAAAATCTTGCTATTATAAATCAAATCAGCTGAGATTAAAACTATGTTTTTAAGTGTCAGACTAGCATACGTACAAGGCTCTTGCTGTTCAGCCTACATCTACAGACGCATGAGGTAGCAAAGGTAAACCTAATGGTTTAAGAACTATGACATCTCTCTTTCCAATTTCTAAAGATTCAACTGTAGTAGATATGGCAGGTCAGCACAGCAATACCTGAGCAGTAGAGGTCCAGATGAGAATAAACCTGAAATGGGCAGTAGCTGTGCCATTTGTGGGAGAGCTCACCCTCAGTGTGTGCTTTGGAAGAGGTTGAGCTCCAAATTAAGGATGCTCCCAAATCTCAGGGAGATGCTTCCCTTCGCTGGGAAGTGAGTGGAAAGAAGTGTAGGCCATTTGCTTGGCAACTTAGTGAAGATACAAACTAAACTCCTTTTCACATTTCAGCTTTTCACTCAAGAGCCTCACAAGTGCTCAAAAAGCCTTACAAGAAAAAAAAAAAAATGAGAAATTTCACAGGTGGGAGAACTGAAGTACAACACATCAACAGCAGAACTGGGAAGAGAACTTGGAAAACTCAATCATAACCTTTTGTCCATTCCCTGACATATTTGCTGTATTTTCACCTATCTGCAGGTCCATTTGCTATCTATATCTGAGTTACTTTCCATACAACCTCTTAGTGAAGCTAAAGCCTTTCTACTACAAAGTTTCAATAAACAGCGAGGTAGGTCCTGATAAAGAGAGAGACCACCATCCACAGCCAGGAAAAATGAGGACCCTGGGAGATACTGCCGAACAGCCCGAGTTTCACACTTTTGCTGATGCTGTTTGAGGAATGTTCTGTTAGCATAAGTATCTTTATTCTGTTAGAGAAAAGGACTGTTTCTTACTAATCAACCTGTTCCAGACCCAAGTTTCATCAACACAGTAGCCATCTGCAGGCTGGCTTGTAATTTAGCACATGATTACCTATTGCCAGCAAATCCTCAGTCTTCACAGTCCAGGCAGTCAGTGCTGAGAAACGTTAAAAATATCACTTACCGCACATAGTGGAGGAGGAAGGGAACTGGGGGAAGGAAGTGAGAAAAGAAAAGAGCAATATATTGAAGAGGGAAAAAATGGAAGGTAAAATAATGGAAGGTAAAAAAATGGAAGAAATATAGAAGCAGAAAAAGGAGACAAGAAGGAACAGCAAGAAGAAGTTGGAACAGGAGTGAAGAAATGGAAAAAAGGCAGCTGCAGAAGACAGAATTTTTAAAAAGTTGAAAAATAAATTACATGGGGTTTTTTTCTCCAAAAGCAAACTTCTCATGCAATGTAGCTGCAGCATAATCTGCTTACAATCTTTCCCTCCCCCTGCCAAAACTAGCTCAAGATTTCTCAGCAGAACTGCCAAAACTGAATTTTGAAAGGCAAAATAAAGTAGTTTGGGAATGCTGAGTCAGCACAGGAGCTTGAGCACACCACTCTCGTCCCTTCCGGTCCCATGAGGGCACTGTAATGACAACAGCAATGGTGATTCCTGGTGGGAAGGTAGGTGCCTATGGAAAGGGCCACCACTCCTCACAAGCCAGCCTCTCACTTCAAAGCTGCACCCAAAGCCAGGCTGCTCTGCTGACACAAAACATTCGTTGGTAGAAGTCTGCAGTCCAGGTAGCACATGGCACCAAAGCAGCCAATTCATCTGCTTTCCAGTACAGGCTAAGGAGGCAGGGGAACTACTCTGTGTTACCACTCTCAGTGGACAACCACTTGCAAGCACCTGCCTCCCTGGACTGTCCAGGCTGCTACTACCATCTTTTGAAGAAATGGTCATATGGTGCATAACACTGTGACTGCAAACTACTTGTTGGTCGCTGTCTTCTCTCTGCCTCTTTTTGCTTTGTGGCTTCAGTATCCTAATGACCAAGTTCTTTCCATTTGGTTTGTTTTTTCCTCCTAGTTCTCCCTTTCTGCTTTACTTTACTTGCATCCTCCATCTGCATTTACAACTCTCTGTTACCATCTAAAAACATTCCTATTTATTATTATACTAAATGCCTTCTTCTGCAGTCTCAATATTCTGAAAGCGAAATAATTTTCACAAATACTGAACCTGAAATCCTTGTTCAGGAAGAAAAGCTCACATCTTCCTTTCTCCCTGGTAATCCACACTTTCTTTATGGGATCCCTTTACTGCCCTGGAGGTAGGTTTCCCCTTATGTTCTCTTTATTCTACACCAAACACTAACTTTAAACTGAATACATGCCCTACTCTGTTAACCTACCTGCTTATTTTCCACATTTTAGGCTCCTTATTAGAGTTACATGCTGAGAAATAAGGCAGTGTTGAGGACATGTCACACACCTGTGGAATCAAATTTCAGATGTGCTTTAAAGTCACATTACAAGCACCTCCCCTACTGTCCCGTGTAGCTGATTTATCCATCAGTATAACAGAATCACAGAAAAGCAACTTTGTAGAAACTTCAGTCATTTCTAATGCGCCTTGTTTTGTACTGTCTAGGTATTGGTATTGCACTGTATAACAATAAATATCAGTAAAAGCACTTAAAGCTTATTCAACCTTTGTAGAAGGGTCCACCATAGGACATGCAGACTGGGATCCAAACCATGCCCGCTGTGACACTACAGGGATTGAATTTAGCCCTGTGTGTACATATAAGGGATACCATATTTCGATGTTCTACTCACTAGCAAGATATGAGATCACAATTTAATCACAATTGCAGCCTGACACTATCAAAAGCATGGATACCACAATTTTGGCATGACTTCACTGAATCACCTAAAAGGCATATACAGTCGTTATGTGAGTTTACTGCTTTGGAATCAGAATGACCACGTAAAAATTCAGACATTTAGGACAAACCTACCTTAACATTCACTATCAACAGTTGTGAAATAAGATATATCCTTTTTCCTTCTTTTCTTAGAAATCAAGAGATGACCCCTAGCGCAACAGATGCTTTGAAACTGGTCACGCAAATCTGCAGCAATAATGATAAAACAGGAAAGCCAAAACCAAATCATAACTATCTTAATCTGCAGATGGGGTCAGTACTGCCTCCTGAAAATTCATGCATCCTTAGACTTGTGAGGAATTTACTGATGAGAGGTATTAAAGATTGTGGTTCATTGCAGAAGTCATGGCCATTTGTTGGTTTGGGGTTTTTTTGTTGTAGTTGTTTGGTTTTTCACTGTAATGCACAGGGTGGACTTTCGGAAAGTCAGGATCCCATCAGATCTTCAAAAAGTGAGCATGTGCTGTGGCAGCTGAAGTAGAATCTTCATTAATTGTTGGTAGTAATTTAGACCCTCTGACACACAGCTGAGAACAACAGTCTGTATCAAGTTAGGACTGTGGTAACATATATACCAGCAAGATATTTCAAAACTCTGTCCGAACTTCATCAGAGCCTCTGTCTGTGAAACTGGATCACAACGTAATGAAGTAGACTGCTTGAGAAAATTTAAGGTCCCTCCTGCTTCCATGCAAGAACTTTTTTTTTTTTTTTTAAATCTCAGCATTTCCAATCTCAGGACCGTGTGCACCGGAAGAAAAAAAAAAAAAATCAACAATAAAATTGCATGTAATTATGTAATCACATCTTTAGATATGTTTTTTTAAATTTTTCTATTTCTTTTTGTTAAAGTGTAGTTCAGTTCTAATTTCCTCCTAGCCAGACCATACATCTCCAAGAAAATGTTTGCTCAGTTTAGTTGCATGCTTGCATTTTTATGAATTCTGACAAGAACGAGCATGAGTTAAAAGAGGTGAACCGATAGCTCAACTTACTACTTTTATCTTTGTTACATTATACTTTTAAAAATGCCTTTTCATGAATGAATTAAACGGTTAAATACTGTATCATCTGTTTGCTTTACACAGAATTAGAATCCAGACATTTCTTTCTTCTGTATTTTCTTTTGTTAAGCTAATTGAGTTAAACATACTCCAGAAGCACAGTGCCATATTAGTATCACTGACTGCAAAGCTGAGGCTATGGCTGTAATTTGGCAGCTTATTAGTAAGAATACTGGGCAGAGACACTGACTTTTTGTTTCTCCCGTATCAGTTGTTTGGCCTACAAGTTGGGGTAAAAGAAGTTGTCTGGATGGGAAGACGTTGGGAGTTTTTCAAGCTTTTCAGCAGAAAAAGTTTCTTGTTAGTTTTATGTGTTGGTTATAAAATGCTCCTATTTTATTTGCATGTCTGTTTTGGGGTCTGTACAAGATTCAGATTCATTATCTTGTTTTATGAAGCACGTAATAAGTAATCACAACTCATTTGGAACTTTCCATTTGTTCATGTTGTTTATCTCTACATCTGTACTTATCACAGTTTTTCCTCACTCTCCTTTTTTTCCTGTTTGTTGTACTCTTATCATTGTTTTCTGGTATTTGTCATTCTGTCATGTACATTCACATAACATGTACTACATTGGACCGTGATGCTGAGAGAAGAAGCAAAAAAGACCTGATAAGCAAGTATTAATTTGAATTTAAAATTCTTCATCATTTCCTCTCCTATTTTCTGTCCAGTGGTATGCACGTGAGCACATTTCACTTGGATGTGGTTGAAGAAGCAACTGGAATGTTGCATACAGATACCTGAGGGTTCCACTAGGACCCAGGAGTCCCCATAAAGGTTAGCTGTTTTCTCATCTGCTCATTAATGATTTTAGCATTGGGAGAGGAAAAATACAAAATAATTTTCCGAACAATTTAAAGTAGACATATATAACTGTGGTAATGCCTGAATATCTAGTAGTTGCCTTCCAAGAGGGCACAAGTGCAAGAAACCCATCCATATTGGGACAAAGAAGGAAAAAAAAAACCCAGATCCAATTTATAAACTTTCATCTTCCGAGACATTTAAAATCATTTTCTGTTTCTTTACTTGACCTCTAGCTTACTCAGCCCTGAATCTACTAGAGAGACCTTTATAAACTCAACCATGATTTTTTTGTGATTGTTCCAAAGACAGCTCAACGAGATACACTCAGGAGTCAAGGAAGGCAACACTAAACCAAATTCACAAGAAGCAAATAAAAATAATCCAAGTTTTCTCCCAAAAATAAAATGGGAGACAAAGATATGCATGCTATTGTCAGCTGAAGTGCAAAATTGACAGAGATTATGCAGAAGAGTACATACATGTATATCTCTTTCCTAGTGCAATTTCACACTTGAAACAAGTCAGTCACTCCGTCTGCTCTAAGGAGATTCAGGGCTCAAGGCCATGAGTGAAACCCCTCCCCTTCCACTGAAACTTCTGTTGACAGTGAGTCCTACCAGCCTTTCTCCCTAAATTATTGTCAGGAAGCAAAAAGTTCAAACTCCATCAATTTATTTCGTTCTCACTCCCTCCCCCCGTTTTTTTTTTTCCCCTCCAACTGACCCTCATTGCAATTTTAAAGCATCATGGCAAGCTGAAAGGTTCACCCAAGTGACCATCTTGCAAAGCTGGCAGAGCAGAAATCTCACTGAGAAACAGCAGCACCAAGTCAAGCAGGACATTCCAGCATTCCAGACCGGGCTCCCCTCATCCACATTACAGTAACTGGATTTTCCCATGACCTTCAAGATGCCACTTCAGCTCCCTCCAAAGAGACTTAAGCAGCCTCTCTGCTATTAAGATGTTCCTTCATTTGTCAACAGAAAGCTGCTCAATTGCTACCCTGAGCAAATTTACATAGAAATTACCAGTGATACTCTGCAAACAGTTAGGAGAATTACAGCAGAGCCACCCAGCAGAAACACTCCAGGATACACAGCCTACAAACAGAGTTACTGCTTAGACAAAGACAGGGAGGAACATGTTAGGAGGAAAATGCACTGGACTTGCAGAACTCTTAATACACTTGCGTTTGGCACTCTGAGCTTTGTTTGGGCTCTGAGTATACTAGTCCCTCCAAAACTTTCCCACAGTAGGAAGAAGACATCGCCAGCGTTTCCTTCCTACCTGCCAAGTATTTCCATGTTCCCTTTGCACGCCCGTTCCATGCAGCTGCATCTGTGTGAACCCTACAGAAGAGAGGGCAAATTGCTACCCCATCCTGATAAAGGTTGCCTGGCTTTTCAGCCTGGCACTCTGAACTTTAGCCTCCTGTCCGTGGCAGAGAAGCCTTGCTGCCACCCTCCAAGCTCCTCCTTGAGGAGAGCACTCTCTCCTAGTCACATTCCTCACCCCCTCCATCTACCCTCAGTCTTCCCAGGACCCTTCCCCTTTCTTCACCCCTTGAGATAGGATCCACTGGGTCACCTACCTATCATGCTACAGGCAAAGTAGAATGCCCGATTTACTTGAAACTGCCATTTTTTTTTTTTACTTTTTGTGATCTCCTTTCTAGGGCTCTTGATCTGATCACAACGGGCTTTTATTGGCAAAATCGTAGAGCTATGCAACCTGTACATAATTCTTTTGTCAAGCACTAGTTGTGACAGTATCCAACCTCCAAAGCCCTGTATGAGGGCTCAGGCAGTCACTGATAAAATACAAATCTGCCATGGTTGCTAGCCTTGACCAGGAGCATAGCTGAGAACCTAGAGCATCTTTCAATGGCAGCATTTTTCCAGAGCTGCCCTTCGATGGAGTAAGTCTTCTACAGCAACCAACAGGTCTTAGCCTTATAAAAATTAAAAAAATAAAAAATAAAAATAATAAAAAAAAATCCCAGAGACCTAAAAGCAATCTCTTGTGAGCAACAGCAAGAGTACTGAGCCCTGTCTACCCAAAGAGGACCATTCCAGGAGCCAAATGAAGGACACTAAAGGATACCAAGAGGCAAGTCCACATTTCCTCAGACACCACACTGCAGCAGAGACTGCTGGATCAGTTAAGGCCAAATAAAGAGGAATCAAGAAGCAAAAAACTGTCTGGAAAATGTTTTCCTCTATGTAGGTATGTACATACATGTAGGTGCATTTGTGTGTTTGCACATCCAAGAGAAAAAAAATAGGTTGGTATTCAGCAGGGCATGGAGTATCTGATGCTTACTGTGTGGTCTTGACACGAAAGGACTGTACAGAGTATAAGAAAAAATCCCATTTGAAGTAATGACCAAAGCCATCATAGGGGAATGAGTAGCTTCCACTTCTTAAAGCAAACAGCCAGATAATATTTATTCCACAGTATAGACAAAACTCTGCCTTCTGTCAAGGGGAAGGGAATAAATTGTTTTCCCATAATGGTGTTTTCTTTTCAATCAATTTCCCTTCAAGCTTGATTTAAGAGGAGGCCGTGTCAGAACCTCAGGCGAATGGAAGGAACCTAAGACACTCCCCCATGAAAGGTGAAAATGATGATGCAGGCAAACTTACAGGGTTCAATCTAAACACCACTGATGCACACAGGTACAGTCACAGAGTCCTCTCCCTCCTTCTCGTCATATAAAAGGTTTGCAGCAACAATGCAACAAAGGGCCAGCAACAATAAGGAGGAAAGAGTTCAGAGCACAGGGAATAATAGCAATGGATATGCTGGAGTGCATGTTGCATTAGTTAGCAATAGAAATACAATGTACTAGAGAAACTATTGTTACAGGTTATTTTGCTACATACTTGTTCGTTTATACACTTTTTTTTTTTTAGTGAGAGCTTTGTATATACTATTATATTATTATTAATGTGCACGCATATAAGAAAGAAGAACAACTACATCTGGGAAAACCTCTGGCTTCTGAGAAAAGCTATAAGGGGAGAGAAGGAAGAACGAGGCTGCTCCCATGGCATTACAGCCACTTAGCTACTTGTAGAGTTTGGCCATCAGGGAACACCTTAGATTCAAAAATACTTTTGCCTTGTTAAAAATTGTGTATATTTTCTGGGGTTACAGACAGCCCCTTGAGTTGGAAAAAAAATCACAGTAGTTTCTGTTTCAGAATGAAATTGATGTTATAGAAGCTTTGCCACCTATGTCTTTTAAATGCAAATTGCAGAAAGACTGCTTCCAGGAGGATGAGAATTTAAAAAGAAAATACTTAGGATTTCTAAATCTTGGAAAGATTTTGACAATTTGACCCACATATAGTATGAACACTCAGAAGAGTTTTAACAGCATCTGAACCAAAATACAGTCTCAAAATATCAACTAAGGTTTTAACAGATACCAATATCAAAGACAGAGGAACCCTTATTTTTCCTCTCAAAGTTCCTCACAGGATGCAACTCTCAGTTAAATAAATCAGCTCTTCAAAAGTCATGGGATTCTTACTGTAACATTTGAGAGAGGGAATGTAGATTTAAACAACACAACTCCGTCCCATTTTCTTCCTGCCAGAGATTTCATTTGGACTGCTGTTGTCTCAAAGCAGGAGCAGTTTGCATGTTTGAGTACAATGATTTCCTTGTGGCAGTAGAGTAAGTAAACAGCTAGCAAATGATTTGGGTGTTCAATGGACTTGACAAGCAAGATTGTTAACAACTACAGTGTTACTTAAGCAAAAGCTAATGAACACTTACTACAATGACATTCCCATTTCCTGGCCCTAATTCTCTCATTACTTATCCCCAGGCACAACACGCATGCCCTGGTATTAGAATTACTGACAATGAAAGGCAGAAGCACAAAGGTTGTCACATGCACTGACTGAGCTGGGGAAGGGGGCTGCTGGGGAGGACTGTTAACATCCAGCACGGCCAGGCTGGGACTAGCAACTGGCCCGTGGTGCCAAGTACTTACCAACACACATGTGTCTCTGTGCACGCACCTGCACAAGGAGAGCCTTATGGGAATCTTTTCATGATTAAGATTTTCCTCCACAAATGTAGGCCAAGATTTTCAAAAATAGATGTCCAAAGTTAGGCATTCCAAAATCCATATTTAAGCATCCACAGAAGTGGCCTCATTCTCAGAAGTGCTGAAATTGCCAAGAGCTGTAAAACGTTCAAAACTTGAAAATCAGGCCACATCTTTAGGTGCTTGAAAACAGATTCAAGAGCCTAAGTTTAGGCTTCTATACTCTCAACTGTAAAATATTATTACCCATGCAAGATCTGCTATAATCCATCACAAATATATGACATTCTCCAAAATGTACTGTACTAATTGGCACAGAATTTCAGTTGCAGCTGAAAAGTGCACTGCCTAGCTCAGAGCAGGATCACAAACGTAGCCACTGCCCCTCTTCACCAATTCCCTGGTGGTATTTATGGGAGCAGATTACAGTGACTGCCAAAAGCACCCAGTGAACAACTGTGGCAGCTGTTTCCTTTATCTGCCCTCAGTCTCCAGCAGAAGAAAGGATGGAATCAACGTAAGCTTGCTCTGGACAAATTTAAAAAGAGCTCCTTCTCTATGACCTCCCTCTCTAATCCTCCCAGAGCCACCTATTTCCATGTTTAAATCTATGCAATGCAAGGGTAATAGGCTCCATACTTTATCAATGCCAATCACATTTATTAAACATGTGAATAGGGTATATCCGTTTATAAAAATGTTACCAAGTAGAATTCAGTAACAGCTTTTGAAACTCATATCAGGTCCTTCAGTTTAAGGGAAACTAAAGGGAAATAGAGATTGCTTGGACTGCTTAGTTCTGAGGAAGCTGGCGGATGTGCTCACCGAGCCACTTTCTGTCATTGATCAGTAGTCCAGGCCAGGAAGAGCCCTAGTAGACTGAAAGTTAGCCAGTTTGATGCCCATCCACAAGAAGGGCTAGAAGGAGGATCTGGGGAACTACCGGCCTGTCAGTCTGACCTCGGTGCCAGGGAAGGTTAGGGAGCAGACCATCCTGAGTGCCATGATGCAGCACATGCAGGACAACCCGGTGATCAGGCCCAGTCAGTGTGGGTTCATGAAAGGCAGGTCCTGCTTGACTAACCT
Source organism: Chionis minor (assembly GCA_013398295.1). NCBI lineage: Eukaryota > Metazoa > Chordata > Aves > Charadriiformes > Chionidae > Chionis > Chionis minor. The sequence continues at coordinate 232,157 of VZSF01010051.1, forward strand.
GATCTCCTTCTATGACAAGGTGACCCACTTGGTGGATGAGGAAAAGGCTGTGGACGTTGTTTATCTGGACTTTAGTAAAGCCATTGACAGCGTTCCCCGCAGCATTCTCCTGGAGAAACTGGCTACTCATGGCTTGGATGGGCGTACACTTCGCCTCACAAAAAACGGGCTCAGTGGCCGGGCCCATTCATCACCACGAGTACATGGTTTAGTGGTGGTATTGGCAGTATTAGGTTGACGGTTGGACTCAATGATCATGATTCTATGATGGTGTCCCAGTAGGGAAATGGCCTTCCCCTGTGCCAGATGTAGTAGAAGCAGAATAAAAGGACAGATAATATTTAAAGGCAAAATCACACTAAGGAAAGGTTTGTCAACGAAATAGCAAATAGAAGATATTATTTTAATACATTGATACAACTTCTCTGCTTCCTCCAAATCCAAAATCATGAAATAATGTCCATGAAATACTCTGCATCAAATTTCTCAGTATGAATCAGGGTCTTCAGGATACCTCCCTTCTCCATTTTTCAGCAGCGTTTTTAAATAATTGCTGCATCCTGTAGCTTCAGCGCTTAGCAGAAAAGACAACATATTCTTTGCACTTACTGCACCTGTACACAACTGTAGTGTCCCACACAGCTGGAAAGCACTCTGTTGAATGGGGATATTAGAATCACACAAGATTATCTTGAATACGAGGTCATTTGTCATATCTGGCAACATCTTACTAAAACTGCAATGATAGCAACCATACTTTCATAGCTTCTTTTATCCAAATGATTCCCCATATGTCTACCATGTTTACCTTTTTCCTGTATGCTGCCTGTATGCTTGCAAAGGGCAAAATTCTCAGACGTCCTAAAATGGGGGTATTCCATTAATAATAGAGCTATCATTATGTTGAACAAGTGTGAATCTGATCACAAATTCCCTCACTTAACAATAAACTAGGACCACTTCTGGGATGGGTACAACCAGTGTTCAGTGGCACACAACATTATCCAAGAGTTTACAGCCAGAAATAAAATAAAATAAAGCACCTCTTTCCAAAGATACAGCAAGGGGGAATTAACATAGGAAACTAATCCAAATTGGCCAAGTCATTTAAATATATTGTTTCAACATTATCTCCCAGAGAACAATACACCTACTAGATCACTCACAACCACGAGCACTGTTTAGCTTAACCCCCTACGGAGCATCCAGGCATGAATCCTAACAGGGAGCCCCCTACCCCACCTGATGAGTCCACACTCCTCTGTGAGCTACCCACGTAAGTCCCTTATATTTCACAGGGCTATCTCTGCTGTAGCGTATGTCTATGCACGAATCCAAAGTACGGAGGGACTTGCTGGAGAGCTGCTGAGAGGATAATATTATTTGTGTTCCAGACCACCCTGTTTACTCACCAACCTGGCCAAATGCAACTCCAAATGCATATTTATCAGCAAAAGACCCTTGAAACTTATCCTTAGCTCATGCAAGACAAAAATACTGTAGTGGAAAGGTGGCATCACTGAGCTCTTTATAGCAAAAATTCTTCTTCATCTGCTACAGAACCCAATGACTCATGAACTAGAAATAAATTCCCAAGGTATAATAAATGGGAAGATAACTGGGCTCTAAACTACTTTTTGTCCAGAAACTTCCCCTTTCACACCTGTTGCTACAGTTCTCTTTTTCGCAATGACTTACTCAGGAAAAAGAGCATATGGGAAGGACCCTGCCAGGAAATGCTCCAATGAGCTGAATGTGGTGTTTTAGACACAAAAAAAGACAGGGCAAGGCACGGCATTCATGCCAAATGGCTGTTACAGAGGTAACACCAGAAGAGTAAAAAAGATAAAGACAATACTGGAGTCTGATGAGATCTGGACAGGAATCATGGTAAGCACTTAGGCAGGAATAGAAGGAAGAAAATAATTTTGCAGCGCTTTGGATGACAAGTTATGTGATTTGAGCACGAAATGTAAAACAACTGGCAGTTCAGAAAGAAACGTGAAGAGAGCAAGATGGGCACAAAACCAGAAATGGCTGCAGGTTGCTACCTCAGCAGCCACTTGAATGAACTGCACTCAAGGAAATCCAAAGGAAGAACGTCACAAGTCAGTGCAAGTGATTAACACAAGTAGGAACAAAGCTTCTAGCTGGAAGACTGGGTTTAGTCAGGAAAGGCAGATCTGTTGTTGGCTGCACCAGACTAAGAACCAGATGAGTGACAGGTGCCCAGTAACCTTCTCCTTCCTCTGAGCTGTAGCTCAGACCTAGCAGTGGGCCAAAGGAAGGAAAGCATGCATAGCTAAAGATTCTACTGAACGGCTCCTAGCCATCACTGATACAGGAGCTGGCTTTCTACAGCTCACAATCACTGATACAGGAGTCAGCTCTCTACAGCTCACAATGACAAAAGCCTCTGAATCTTGATAGCTCTGCATGGCACAAGTTCCCAGGATGCTACCATTCACATAGCAATGCCAGCTCCAGGTATTTCCCAGAAAGTATTCATATTCAAAGCCCTGGGCTCAATTCTGCAGACTTCACTCAGGAGAAAGCCAGTGAAAGCTGCATAGGAGCATTCCTGCAAGAACAGACTCCATGGTAGAAGCAGTAGGTGTAATGGGGGCCACAGGAAAACATCAGGGACAAAGGCTCAGATTCCTCTGCCATATGCATTTCCATCTTTGTATTTTAGTAAACTTAAAGATTTTCCTTGCTAAGCAATGCATCTGTTGGTCCCCAAGGACTACACCATCAACTTTAAACCTTGTGTTTATGAAGCTTGTTTTCTCCTTTCATTAGCTCTTATCTTGTTCTCTGTGCTGCCACAGGTATCTCTGCTGTTAAAAGAGACAGTGTCTTGCAGCCATCTCTGTCACCATGGACTTGTGCTCTTCACCACAACCCAGTCAGTTATCCTGACAAACACTCTGCCTTTCCTATTGCACCCTCAAAGCGCCAACTCTGTCTTCACAGAGGCAGAGAGCTACAGTAAGAAGAGATACATACCATGAACTCCGTTATTTAGTAATAACATAATTATTAAAAAAAAAAGAAGAAGAAAGACCCTTTGGCTAATATCAATGCCAGCAAATGCAGAGGCAACTGTCAGCAGATCAAAGCTAGTGAATATTGAAAAAAGTGGTTTGAAATTTTGGTTAAGCTTTGCATGGAATATGTTTTGCTAATATTCAGCATTCAATTCTGCCGCATCGTCTGTGCCACTATGAACATGCAGTTCCTGAGAAATGCAGAGGAGAACGAACAGACACTTTAGCTGTTAGCAGTATTGCCAAGAATGTGCTTTGGAGTTATTGGTAACAGACACTTCAGTACAAGAATACTTTTGGTAGTTTTTACTAAATATCTGGCCTAACTATATATTTCCTTCTTACTTGATGGTTTGTTTCTATTCCAAAGTACTGGATTTTGTACTTCTTGTAAGGTTTTCCAACCAACTTTTATTAGAGAGATGGCTCAATACTTACAGTGTTCCATATAACACTTCTAACACACTGAAGATTCCACAACACTGCACAGCAGTGAGTTCCAGAGCCTCGTTATGTGCAGAAATACAGAGGATTTCGTTGTATTTCAAACAGGCAGCTTCTTGGGGAATTCCTTGCAAATATGCACTGATTTGTTAAATTATAACCTTGCATTAGACAATGAACTGTCCCCTTGAATTTATTACATATATGTAATTAATAAAACCCAGCACATCTTAAGGACATTACTTACAAGAAAATAAGAATAAATGCATCAGGTGTCAGAGAAGTCTAGAGTACACTATAGAATAAAGCCAGTGCTGTGATTTCAGTATTCAATTATAGAGAGCTGTGTTCAGTAACAAAGTGTGTTTCACTTCAGATTAACGTCACTTAGGTTACTGAAAGCACACCGTGCTTCACAGCTTACTTTTTCTGGGTGGAGGAGAGAGGGTAGTATTAAAAACCTCCTTTCCTTCCTTAACTTAATCCCAGCTTGAAGGGCTAAAGATAAAATTTGGAGATGGGCTTTCATTGTTGGGTTTCTCAGCTTTCTAATTAGATACCGCACTCCATAAAACATGCACCACAGTAAAGAACCAGAGGAACCGGCAGATGGAGGCAGAGTGAAAATGTCTTAATCTTTCTGACCTTTACCACAATTTTCTTTCTCCAACAGAATACACAGCTGACCTTTTCTACCTACTGACAGCACAGCTTATGGCAGATTTTCATTATCCAAAGCTCTCTGCAAATTTGCTGCAGCTAATACCGGTAAGCCAGCTCAGTTCTGCAAGGATATTATAACGCACAACTCACTGAAACCTTAACTGTTGGTTGATACTGGTTCCAGAAAGTCACAATGGCCGTGCCTGAACACCTGCCAGCTTTACAGATGTGCACAGGCAAAATACCTGCAAGACAGCCAAACATTACAGATATACCCAGCAGAAACAGGGCTGAAGTGTTGCCAGATGCACCAAACGCGTTCATCTAGGTCACAAACTGCACTGGGTTGAGGGATGTCTCAGTCATTAGGCTCCCTGCCCAGCACACAGGAGATCTGTCTCTGACTTAGTACGTGACACTGGGAAAGTCACTAGACCCCTATGGCTCCACTCTTTACTGGTAAAATAGAGGTAGGTTGCATCGCCTTACTTCGGTGTTATGAAACCCTTGTAGACAGTGAATCATTTCCAGCTACTCTGGTTACAGGGTCCAGATGGAGCAATTTGCAGAGTATTTTAAGTGAGGTTTATAATTTAATTATGGAAAGACAACAAAATATTGTGGGGTATGGTGTATAGGTTTTATTGCTACAAGTATCAGTATTATTCACAACTAGAAAAGCCCAGAGTGATTCATGAAGGTCATATCAACTGACTAGCAACAAAATCTTTATACCCAACTGCACCATCCTGGTCTCTGTAAATTTCACACTTTTATTAAGAAAAATGAATGTTTGTGCTACTTTTGTATTTTTTTCACATCTTTTTAATTGAAACTATTTTTATATTGCTCCAGCTGTATTCTCTTAGTAACCATGTGTCCAACTACAAAGCTTGCTGAGGGAGAGAAAACAAAAAATAAAGTAATATTTTTATTCCCAAAATAACCTGAATTCTTACACTTCTTTTCTTTTTTTTTTTTTTTAAATTAGATTCAATATAGACACTTAAAGTCAAGAATCTTTTAAGCGCTTATCATAATCTTGATAGAGAGAGAACCAGAAACTGAGCAATTGGACACTTCAGATCCACACAACTACATATGCCTTTTTGGTCAGCAAAGGCAAAGATGCTGGTGTTTGCAAAGGAGTCAAAGGTGATAAGACGACAACAAACGAGAAGTTTTCATCTACAAGTCAAAGCAGCCGTTGCAGTGAGGATGTAGGAGCAGTATTTGCCTTTCTCACTCAGACCTGGCTTTGTGTTTAAAACCCCAGGGGCTTCCATCCTGTGTCTCGCTGTGGTTTTACAGGGAAATGAGCACTGAGAGAGAAATATGAAGGCTCAGAAAAGGAGATGGAGAAAAGGATAGGAGACAAGGATGTGCAGAGCCACCACACTACAAATGGGAACCCAAGCCTCCTTTCACGTATGACCACTGAAGACACTGCTTTGAAAACAGAAGTGGAAAAAAATGGGATTTGAAGAGGCTTGTGCTGCACCCTACCAGTACAGAACTTCTTGAGGAACAAATTCCAGAGAGGGCTAGAACACTCAAGAATGCAGTGCTAAAAAATGATCACAAACACCACAAGACATTAAGTCCAATATATGTGATCTGGCATAAACATAGTGCAAGAATTTCTACGGTCTGACTAAAATCCTCTTTGGGTAAATATATTTTTGGCTACATAAAATTCCCCTGCAGACAATATTCTTTCTTTTGCTGCATTTTGCCACTAACCAGTAATAATGTTTTCTGCCATGATGACAGAGAAAATACAAATACTGTTCATAAAGCTTTGCAGTGGGCTTCCATGAAGAAAAAACACACTCCCAGAAACGGCATTGCAGGAAAGTGTTATTTCAGACTTTAAGGAAACCAGAACCAGTGCATGGTTCACGTACATTTAATTTAGAATTCTCCTGACACTGTCTAATAGCTTATTCTACATTGAAAGGAATTTACAATACAGGTATCACTAAATATTATCCCATGCTTTGGACAGAATGACTTAGATTGTGGATGAACAGCGACGTACGATCAAAATATAAGAACAGGATGAAAATACTGTATAAAATATACTATACATATATTATAAATAAATATACAGTTATATGTTGCACACACAGAAAGCAGTATATTAAAGAGAATTCATGTAGGTAGAATTCAGAAAGGAGCGTATTTTTTAAGTCTTACACAGAAGACTTGATTTCCCTATAGAATTCTAGCCTGGTTTGCTTTGGTTTGTTTTGCAACATACAAAAGCTTGGGAAAGCATCTAAAGGAGATTATTCATTTTTACCTAGCTAGTGGGTTTGGCTCTGACATTTCTTTCTTCATTTTTCTTCAGACTGACATAAGACTGTCTACCAAATACTGCAAAGCTCCATTCAGCAAGGCTAAGCAGGAACACACACACAGAAACTCTGTGATTGTCTTAGACTGATTTAGGAAACAGTTTCAAATTTGAATACGAAAATTCTGGACAAATGCTGACTAAGAAGAGAAATAAGAATCTACAAACATGAAATGCATAGGAAAGTTGGAAAAATCTACGCAGAATGATCAAAACCAAATTAAAAGCAGAAAAACTTCGACTGAAGAGCATGGAAATCTTCAAGAAAGAGAGAAGATGCTATGGAATTATTATTTATTCTTTATAAAGTTCATCACAGAACCTCAAAACTGGATCACAAATACAGAGTAACAGTGTCATTTCTCAGAGGGTAAGAATCTCATCACTAAGGACACTTGAAATTAAAATACAGAAGAACAGAAAAAGCAATTGAAAACAAACCTGTAGGGATCCCACCAATGTCTAGAGTAGCATAAAATAAGTTTTCCATTTCTGAACAATGTATTTGTAGCAAAAGTAAAAGACTTACACATGCAGGGAGAAGGATGAGAGTCTATCAGGAGAGTCTTACGTCTTTAAAGGCGGCACAATTATAGAGGTACAATCTTCCAGTAGCAAAACACATACACAGGAAGGCAGGGCAAATCTTACAAGCACATTGAAATGTTGCCGCTGAATGCAGAGACCAGGTGACCTTGCTGAGCAAAGGCCATAGTTTCAGATACGTATCTTTTAGTTTTCCTTTTACAGCCATCTGAATAGACTACCAAAATCTGAGGCATCACTAAATCTTCAAGAAACTGCTGCTCTAGGATTCTTTGCTCATTTTCCCACTTTTCACTTCTGAACTCCTCCCTTTTCAGCAACCCAATAGTGAGATGCTCCTTCACCTGTCTCTCCAAAATCCAAGACAACCTCTCAATAATTCAGCTCTGGATTTGCAACAGTCACTTCCACCATCTGCTGCCACATACCCTGAGTGCTTCGGACTTGCTTTGCATCATGGAGAAAAGGTCCTTTTCAATGTCTACCATTGACAGCAATTCTCCTTTCCCACTGATCCTTCCCCAGCAGACAAACAACTAACTCATGCTAACACCCTGACTTAAGGAGAGAGAGATGTCCAGTTGGAGCACCCTATTCTTTTTCCTATTTTATTACTGATAACCCTGAGTGTGACTCAACTGTCTGTCCCTGAGAAGAGGCTCAAGATAAAGCAAAACTGCAACTCCGAGAAGTCGGATAAACTAATGTGGGGGTTTTTTTCCTGGAATATTTTGTTACAATGACAGAAGTTTGCAACATCTTCCACTTCCTCAACAGTTTGGAACTGCATCTAAGACATGCTCTTAAAACAAAATCATGAAAAAAAAAAATCAAGGTCTTGCCTTGGTTTTGCATAATGTGCAAACTTTACATTTCACAAAACTGTAATGGTTGCATCTTTCTCCATACAGGGGCTCAGGAAACATCAAGCTGAGATTTTTCCACACTGAAATCCAGGGGAAGAGAGTAAGCACTGGCTGTTAGCCGTAACTGTGGCTGTATCACTTTACCATGCTGCCATCCAGGGAGAGGTTGGAGAACCAGCTGGCTAGCTTTGCTTTCTCCTCCATCTTCAAAAGGATTTGTTTGTACACATATAAGGGGAAAGAGGGAAATGAAGGGAAGGTCCCCTTTCAGGAATGGACCTGAAAATGGGAATTTTGAGCAGCACAGTATGTCACCAAATCTCTTGTTGCTTTCTCTACCATTATGAAGAGCAATACTTCATTTGCCCGTGCTTGCCATATTTGCTTTATAGTGTTTGCCACATACCCGCCTTCATTTGCCACACAGTGGCACAGGACATCTGGGGTTCTCGCACTGCAGTGCTAATTAGGTCAGGGATTCCAATTCCACTCCAGTATCTCTATCAAATGCCTGAAAATACAGACACCAAAGCTCCTAACTGCACTCATCCTTGCTCTGCATTTCCATCCGACAGAGAGAAATGCCCTGGAAAAATTGCTACTAGGGCAAGCTAGTATGAAAAACAGAGTTTGCTGTTCTTCTTTTAAATGAGTTAGTTAGAAACCAGTCAGCTGTTTGTTTGGCATTCTGAGCCAAAGCCAAACACAATCTCTCCCTCGACTTACATTAGTCTTGAGAACACAAACAATAAGCAAGCTGGGGCTTAATGAGCACGCTTGTGGGGTCAGTCTAGTGGAATGAAACAGGATGGTCATTTCTGGAGCCATCCCATTTTGAAACAGAACCTACAGAGCAACAGAGAACTAAGGAAGTGCAGAGATACCTCATTCAAAGGATTTCACAGATAGCAACTCCCTTGTGGCTTCTTTACTCCAGCTGATTGTAAGACACTATTGCCCAAGTACTGGCGCTGAGCAGCTAATCCAGATGAGCTTACATCAGCCTTTGGCATAGCTGCAGTGGTGCATCTGGGTTGAGCAGGAAAAACTGAGCCTCCTCTCCAGGAACGCATAAACATATTTGCTTTTAGAAAAATTTGCTTCAAATAAAATATGTACTATACAACACACAAAAGGAACATACTTGAGATTGAAAAAACACCTCAAGAGCTCTAAACCCTTTCTGTAACTATTTCTGAACAACGCAGAACAGAACCCAAGTGCATGAAAAGCATAGAATTTCCCCATTAGAGCCAAAAGTGAACCTCCTTTAATTGTCTCTAAAATGTGGAAGATTAACAATTTTAGACATTAAAAGCAACTCACCAACTAGGGAACCAATAGACAACACATGCTAGAGGAAATACAGAGCCATAGTACCATCTTCAACTAGTTACTCCTTCCCTTTCTGCTCTTTCCCAACTCGTTCAACAGACCCCATTCTGGGGCACATTTCATATTCTCTTTGTTTCTCAACTTAGCAGCCTTCTTGCATTTCCCTGGCCTCTACAGCCCTGAAGAGCAGGAAGAATGCCAAAACCCATTAACCCCAGAGGTGCTCAGATACAAAGGTGATGGGCTGATAGAAAATTCTTGTAGCAAACTGGATTAATGTCTTACACATATCTTTGGGCCATCCAGAGAAGGAATCTTCAATTATTCCAAGGCAAGTTAATGAGCTTTTGAAAATTTTACCTTGGCAACCCGTTCCCCAAGCTGCAAAACAATGAGCAGAAAAATCTGAACATCAGACAACTGAACGGTTAAAATCCTGCTTGTGATTTGCTGCAGACGCTTTCACTGGGAATGTTTGAGCATAATAGTTCTGCGTAGGACGAAAGGAACTGTTGATATTTTAGTCATCTGCATATATTCTAGTTTGGGGTTTTTTAATAAAAAATAAAAAAGTGCATTTAATGATTATTCAGAAGTGGACTATTATAACCATTGAAAATAATATTCATACAGATTGTAATCATCTCCAGTGTCTCTCAGCACGTGTGTGGGTTGGAGATGAGCACCGTGGCCAGTAGGCAGGGCCCTTTTTGGTGCTGATGGGGGTGTATATTAAAACTTTAAAAGTTACTCTGATTAATTCACATCAAGTCAGCTTAATTTTCCTCACTGCTTAATTATTCCAGCTGCTAAGATTCCCAAAAGGGAGTCAGTTGTGCTCTTGAGCTGCATGATTAGAGTCGTGCCTTTTCTTCAACTAGATTGAGACCCACCAACTCACAAGGAAGTTGTCTAGGACTTTTTTTCCATACACTGCTTGTTAGAGCAACATCCAAAAAGGTAATTTCATAAGACTCCCAATCTCGCTTCCTGAAAAGCCCTTTCCTTTTAGACTACATATTGCCAGAATTCAAATTATGTAATTTCAGTTTTCTTAGGTACATTCAGAATGCTCTGGCTTTAGACATAAGTACCGAGAAAATACCTTCATACAAGGTTTGTCCACTAGCAAATCCTCAGGGAGCGGGAAAGGTGGAAAGAATTTGCTTCCCTATTAGTTTTATATGGGATGTTCAAGGAAAATATTCCTTTCCTACAACATCATCCATCCCACTAATGTCTGACTAGGAAAGCAGCACCATGCTTTACAGAGCAGTCCCAGCTTCTCCCTAACAATGATCCTTCTCTGTAGCTTTCACTTCATTGTTCTGCTAATGCTTTTAATTCTTCTTGGGTTTGTGTTGGTGCTAAACACAATAACCTGATTAGATTCCTTTTCTCAGAAGGCTGAGAGAGGAGGTCACATCAATCACAGCAAGAGTTTTCTGAACACGCAGAGAATGAAAATAGGCTGCATTCCATTCTCCTGCAAAGACAGAGTTCATTTGTATAATAATCCCTAATACAGGTATACAACATTTAATTGTATATTTTAATCACCCCAAAAAATGCATATGCAATCTAACGGAAGCTACTCCAAATGAGAATCATATTCAAACTGCTCCAGCCAAAACAATAATGTCAAGTACAATCTAAAAAAGGCTGTGTAAAAAATAGTGTTTCAAAAGAAAGCCTTCACATCTCCATATAAAAGTGAAACCCTCAATTTCAAATTTTCCCAAATTTTAAGAAGTCAGTAAAAATAGCAACCAAACACTTTCTCTATCACATACAGAAATACATTAAAGCATATTTTAATTATACAGGGGAGAGAAACAGAAAAGCACTTGTATCTTTCCAACACTCCATTTTCTATCTCAACCAACAAACTATAAAAACAGCCTTTGCAATTCAGTCTTACACATACAACAATTTAAAAAAGCTACCTTTGACTGTGCTTTCCAGTTTTCTACTCATCTATAGAACTATTACAGCTACACCTGTTCTGCTTATCTGTACTACCTTCAACCCCTGAATGATCAGCCTACAAATGCATTTTGCTTCCTAACCTATTGAAGAGGCTGGCCACCATTCAACAGATCAGGGCATACAGAAAGGCAGCATAAATCAGTGGTATTCATGCAGAAGGTTTAAAAAAGATCTCTCCTAGCTTCATTCATGGTCTCTGATATATATCCTTCCTCTATTTACTATGCTAATGAGTCACATATAAATGTTCATACTGCTGAGACTGCTAACGTTTACATAGGACCTATTCCATGAGCAGAATTCTGTCTTAAACACTGTTGTTCCATTGATCTTTGGTACCTTGGCCCCACGTAGACCCAGGACTTCCCATGACCAGTTCAGTCAACATAGCCATAGCATTCGCTACTCCGACAGAAAACTGTGTGTAGGGGGGAAGTATTTCTCGTTTCCCAAGAAACTTAACATGCTGATCGCTGTGGTTTCAGTAAGCACAGGAATAGGGATTCGGCAGGAAGAGACCAACACATTCATTTTCTCCTGTAATCAAGGGCTTAAGTGAACCTCGCTCTGCAGAGGTGAGAGGCTTCCCCACTGAAATAATCCAGTCTGGGAGCTTTTGTCAATTTAATTATTTTTTACTGAGACTGGTACTCACGAGAACATCTCAGATTGACAGCCCTGGAGATGACATCCTGTGTCATCTATGGAACAGATGCAGTCCAAGAAGCAGCAATGCTTTTAGGTCTGATTTATTTTCATTTTGGTCTTAAATGCGTCCTTCGATTTTTAATTGACGATAGTGACATCTCCCCCCACTAGCACCATTTTTTTATTTCTCTCTTCAGCCATACAGATTTTACTTCTAAACCTGATTAATTCTCCCTATATACAGATATATCTTCATAAATACTTTTATTACTGTGATTGCCAGAGAATCTGCAGGTTACTTAATCAGTGACTTAACTTTTAAATACAGAAACTAATCTCTATTTACATTAAATACAAACATCTGGAGAGTTATATTTTAATAACATTTTGTTTTGTGGAGGAGATCGCTCACTGAAACATAAACTACAGAAATGGAATATGGAGTGGAAATCAAGAAAAGCGAAAGGAAAATTGGGAAATAATAATTTTAAGACATTGGTTGTCACATGCTGTATCCCCTGCGTATATACCACTAGCTACAGAGAGCTATGAAGCCATTTCCAGGCAGGAGAACAGCACGACAATGTAGTAACAGTGAAAGAAAATGTACAACCTGCACCTGGAGGAGGCAAAAGAGAAGGAGGAAGGACAGGATAACCTAGTAAGGAGGCAACTAGTAATCTGCTTAAACCTGGGCCTCAGGAGAGATGGAAACATAGAGGCTGGTGAGCTGTAGCTGCCTGGCTGGTGAAGCAACAGTTGCCAAGACCCAACCCTTGAGACGAACATGCAGGGAGATTCTGCTGCAGGCAGCAACAAGGCAACCAGATTCTAACAGGAGCGGTAACGTCCTAATCTCTAAACTTGATCTAAAGCATGAGGTACCCTTTCCAATTTCCCTGTTCCTGTTAACAAGAATATCGAAAGTTACAGCAATTATCTACATAAATGCCATCTCTCTCTGCATCTCGCTAAGCTCTTGGCCTCAATGACACCCTTTGGCAAGTCATGCATTGTAAAACCTAGGTTCAGCTCGTTACTACACCACAGATTTCTTGTGTGGTACACACAAAATCTTTAAAGACAACGTTTTTTAAAGGAATTTAAGCACATAACACATCCTTACAAATCTGTTGGATCCTGTTCTCATAATGGGGATAAGTGCACCTTACTGTATCTTACTTATCTTTACAACATCTCCAAATTACAGACTGTAAAAGCCTTTCCTACTTGAATAATGAGGAGGCAGGTGTGTAAGGGACCATGTACTCAGTGATGAAATTGGGTAAACCTTCACATAATGGCTAGTCACTGGCTCCTTCAGCTTGAAAGAATTATTTTCTAAAGACCAGTCTCTCATTCTCCGTCTAATTGAGTTTTAAATAAGTAAAGCATCCAAACACCATCTCAGAAATGGCATTCACTATGATTTTCTTGCTTACAGGGTCTCTCCACTTTTATTAATAGCAGCAAATCTTTCACCCTGCTGACTTGTTGAGAGAACAAAGACACCATCATTAGAGGAACATAACTATGACAGAGGATCCCTGAACTGCTCGTTGAACTTTGCCTTGGACAAAACCTACAAGAGAGCTGTGAAGAAGGCCTGCCACGGAAAAAAACATGTGCAGAGCCCCTTCATAGTAAGCTCCTTTCCTTATGCTCTAGTCCACTCCTCCTCCTTAGTTACTTCCCCCCTTGTTTCTCCAAAGCCCTTACCAGGTCAGAATTGGAAGATTTATTCCCTACTATTGCTGCTCTGACACAGTTTTTCCCACAAAACCTTCGAGTAGTCTTTGTACTTCAGAAAACCTTTACTATAAGTGTTAGAAAACATGAATTTCAAGCTTCGCTGAAGCTGTCTTGAGCACCTATAGGAAGAGCATAGGCTGGAAGTAAGGAAAGAAATAGATGAGGAGTCAGAGTTTCAAACTGCTCTCTTTCATAATTTATTTGCTTAGTATCTTTGACAAAGAAATCCCAAACTCTAATGACAGACAGAGAGACTCAAGATCAACATTCATTCACAATTCTACATCTTAAAACAGGGACAGAGAATGCCCTCATTTAAGATTCAAATTTAGCTCCCTCCTACTCGGACCTTTGTGTCATCTTGTGAACTTGTTATGATAAATTAATTACATGGGAATTGCTGAGTCACAAACAAAGGGAGAAGAAATTTTTATGTCAAGGAACAAAGCCTGCTGCATGTTGGTATTTTATTTATTTATTTTTTAAACAAAGCATTCTGTGGCATGAGTCAGATAACATTGAGTGGGAGGATCACACTCCAGCAGGCTGTGGTAGAGCAGGTGGAGCTGTAGAGACAGCTTGGGCATATGAAGCGGGTGTGTGATCCCACTGGAGAAACAAGTGCTACAAAACTGCTTTTGAAAGGATATCTTGCTGCTAAACTTGTACTTCAAAAACACCGGGAACCCTGAGCTTATTTCCTGCACCTACCAATTAACATTTCCCTTCCGTACCTTCTTTTTCAAGATGGGGAGAAAACCCAGAGATTTACCTCACAGGCTAGTTGAGAAACTACTTCTGAGAGCAGGTAACATCCTTGGCAAATAGAAAATATACCAAAATGCAAAATACTTACGCTATTCCCTGGACACAGAGCAGACTCAGCAGTGTAGAGAGGGTACTCCACAAGGGGGACTTAGTATAAAGTTAGCTTATCTTCCTTGGTCCCTAACTACTGACTCTGTTCTGGCTCTGCTGCTATTACATTCCAGGTTCAAGTAATATCTTGTGGCAGATACAAGCAAACGAACATGACAAAGGTTTTTACAAGGCCCTATATTCCTCCAAATACATCAAGGAGCTTTTTAATAGGACTGAAAGTCCCTGGATTTAATTATTAGATTTATTCTACTTCCAGGATTATAGATAGCCTGGGTCTGTTTGTTGTCTGAACTAAACTGACATGAATAAACAATAATGCCACTGATCTCAGAGAAGTCACATCAGTGTGAAAGAAAACATCGGGTCCGTGGTGAGAAGACCAGCCTTTGCATTAATGCAACCCCTTCAGTGTCTCAGCAAATAATTTAAAATAAATAAATAATGCAAAACAAACCCCAGATTTGAATAATGAGATCTTTGGGTTTGCTGCTGTTCAGAATATTATTTATACAACCAAACAGTAGTCCCAGGTGTTCTCAAATAAGCCCAGTAAGTTCCCTAAAGGTTTGTTAGCTGACTGCTTGCCTGGGGGCCACTGGATCTCTCACAGTCTTCCTGTAGCTTCCTGCTGAAGAAACCCTTCCTGAGTCTCAAATCTGGCAACAGGCTCGTCAGTGAGTATGCCAGGAAAATTCTGCAGAGACCCCAGTGAGGTATGCATTTTCTATGCCTAGTATGGGATGCCAGACTTTTGACAGCACAGATCAGATCTCATTTGTAATGTGCATTAGGAGCTTTTAATCAAAGTGGAGAGAAGCATCCTCTCTCCTTCTATGGCAGAGTTCAAGCTGGGTGCACAGTCCTGCACAACTGTGCTCCGAGGGATGAGGGAAGGTCCTCAAGGGGAAAAGCAGTGACGAAACCGGCATGATTGCTAGTGGTTTCTTGTAGGAGACTGAGCTAGTAATTCGGAAAAACAAGCTTGTTAGAGGAAAACAGAAATGTCATCGATCTGCTGTAATGAGCAGGCAGTAGAACGGTACCTCGACATCATGCTCCATGCTGGGTTTGAGCCACGTGCTGCAAGGGCTGGGGCCTTGCTGGGTGGGTGCAAATGAATACAGCCTGATGATTTTTACTCTCTCTCTCTCTAGTCTCCCAAGGCTAGTATTAATTTACAGTGCGAATCACAAAAGCCAAAAGCAATGCAGCAACATTGTGGGCCGACTAGGAGGCTTCCATCGGCTATGCCATACAGACTTTAACCTGTCAGAGCGAAGGTGATGAAAGACTGGATGCTTTAACCAACCGCTTGGGTCTTGAGGTAAGGCACTAACTCGCATGGGACAGGGAGTTTCCAGTTTCCTGCGGACTATGGGCATTTGTAAAAATAATCATAACACTCCAGAGTACCATCTAGCTAAGAAAACATTGTTCAGGGAGTAAATCCTTGAGATGATGAAACATTCCTTTTATAGATGGGAACACAGAGGCACAGAGGGATTAAATGACTTGCCCAGTACTATAAAGTAAATCAGTGATAAAATACAGAAAAGAATCAGGTGTCCTGATGCCCACTTCTGTACATAAATCACCAGACCATAATTTCTTCTGCAAGATCACTGTTTCCTCCTTTCACATGCTATCTTGCTGCCAAAGGAAGATTATTCTACATGCTGCGTGGAGTAACATTTTTCCAAGTCTAATTCAAAACCTGTCAAGCCATGGAGCTTCTATTCTATTCCCTTGGGAAATGATTCCAAAGCTTGACAGTGCAAGGACACATCTCCGTGACAGGAAGTTTTCCATGATACATACCTTAAATTTTTCTATTCACTACTTGTAGTTATCTAAATATCTTGTCTCTCTCCTTAATATTTACAATCCTCAAACATTAGCAGAGTTATATTGCCCCTTCTTCTGCCAGCTATCACTTAAATCAAGCAATATAAAACTCTTACATTACGACCTCTAAAAACAATTCTTTAAACTCCCAAAATATTTTTCATTTATTCCCCTGAAATTTCTCCACTTTAACAATATTAGATGCTTATTTCAGTCTTTCCACAGTATATTCTTTGACCTTGACCAGTGCTTCTTTTCTCCCTGATCATAGGACAGACTGCAGCAGTACACAGGATGATGGGGGAGAGCTGGAGTCTGGAGTAGGAAATCAATGGCGTGACAAGGCCTCTAGGGCTGAGGGATTACTTGCAAGCTCCTGGAGGGATGTTTCTATCTGTCTGTTGGAACTGGAAGGAGTGCTAGATCCTCCATTAACGTTGGGCTAATTTACCCAAAGGTGAGAGGCAGAACTTACTGCTTCCTTCCTGTTCACTTTACCGTTCTAGTCCATAGATGTCAGAAGAAACAGATGTTAAATTCCAACATTAAATAATAACAAAAAAATTGTTTGTTTCACTGCCTGGCTAAATCAGCAAAAGGCAAACACCAATACCTGAAACCGCTGCGGTTTCCACTGCGGTCAGAATTAAGCTTCACAAAAATGGCCATCTCAGCAGAAATACACAACCATGGGCTGCCACATTAACATAAAGTACAGCAGCCAGGAATTATTGCTGCCTCTAATCTCCAAACACTCAGGAGCTGAACTGCGTTCAGTGGAATGACCTGTCCTCCATGATGCATTAGTGTTTGCACTCACTCTAACTCTCTTTCTCTCATGCACACACAGAGCCCGTCCTTTTGGAGTACAGAGATTTATGTTTCCTGAAATAAAAAAAGCAATACTTTAACTGCCCCTGCCTGGTCCCCCTCCTCCTTTCCAATAAAATCATCAACTCTTAGCTTTTTGAGGACACTGGGACTTCTATTTTGGGTGAAGATCAAGAAACAAACAACCCAAAGCTTCAATTAGCATCTTGCCACCCCAGAAGGCTGTATAACTTCATTTTCTCCAATATTACTAAAAAGAAAGTTATGTGAATTACTTAACAGTTTGAACAAGAAGCTACAAAGAACCGAAGTCACATAAAGCAACCAACCTGTTGGTCATCTTTGAGTTTATGCCACACATCTCTCTGACCCATCCCCTCCATCCCGTTTCTTGTCTATAGCTTATCTGTATTTCTCCTTAAAAACATTACAGCTATGCCTATGAACAAGTCTGTCTAAAATTAAAACTAGGAGAAACTAAGATGTAAAATTTCTTATTTCTACTAAAGGTTGGCTTATTTTAATTTAGTAACTGACTTGTCTGTATTTAAATTGCTTTTAGTTGCTTTCAGCTAAATTAATGAAAACCAGGTTTAAACCAAAGTGAGTGAATTGGTTCAATGAAGCTTACTGGAAACATAATCTTAAATTAAACGGTGCAACTGATAGAGAGCAAAAACTGAAGGTTTACTGTTGAACACAGATTGACAAAGGTTTGCCTGCAAGAATAATAAGCAGACATTAAATCTCAAACTGGTAAATTTGTCACCCACATACTTGTAAGGTACTTAGAGAGTTAAAAACAGGTTTCCACTTCACACAAAAGGTTAACAAGGTTAATATAACATTGTTTCAGATTTTGAGTAATTAAAATTAAAAAAACCCCAAACACAACACCACTGCACAACAAAACAAACACGAGACAACGCAGCATTGCTGGTGGTTCAGAAGACACACGAGAGCAGAGCGCACTCTCCAGCTGGAGACAGCGACAGAAGTTCAGCACAGGCTGAGCTGATGTGTGGTGTAGTACGGCATGGCTGTGGGACACAGCATTTGGGGAAGGTTTCCATACAGAGAGGACTGGTGCTCTGAGTACAGAGAACATTTATACTTCATATCTTATTCTGTTTGTGAATGAAGGAATTTATAAATTCCTTTAAAATGACAAAAAAAATTAAAGATCTCTGACTCCATCCAATTCATTTCCTCTCCATAACTGGAATAAGCTACTATCCCCCAAATTTAGGCCAGCTTCTGTAATGAGAAGCAGCACAGTTTTAAACAGGAAGGTAGCAGCAATAAATAAGTTAGCATCTATTAGTGCCATAAAGAGCACATTGCTGACGATGACTGACGCTTACTACTCTGAAATCATCCTACATAACATGACAGATTAAATCAGATACAGCTCTATGCAGAAGACAACTTATTCCACACATTCAAATACTACATTCTAAAAATCAGACAATAGCAACCAGAACCCTCCACGACGCCACCATGTTACCTAAAGACTCCTCATTACCTTCACTCTGTAGGACTGAACAGCTATCATAAACATAGAAGGAGTGTTAATACTGAGGATCACTGCTATTACAAATCTAGGAAATAAAATATCTGGAATGCAGTAGTTATTCCTCATTAATAATCATACTTAGGACACTTTATTTAGGACTCGACATTACCAAAGTGCTGCAACAGCAAAAAGTAGTAGGTCTTAATGATTGACTCAGACAACCTAAGCTCCAGAGCCAGGAGAAGCCCCCAAAAGCTTGCTACAGAGAAATCTTTGCATCTACTCTAAAAGATCTTTTTAAAGCACTAACTAGAACAGAGGATTAAATCTGCAAAGGAAATTGATGACATTCAACTCTAATTCAGTATAGAAGTCTCACATACTTCTATTTCAAACTCACCACATGTTCCCACCAAAATAATCAGCTGTGAAAGAGCGAATTATGACTATATTTAAAGTTAACATTGTTATACTTTGGAGCTGTATCCCCTCGAAACAAACAGATGCAATCCTAACGTCCCTCAGAGGAACTGCTTATAGGTTGTCCACAGCCTCATCCATCTGCTTGGGAAACACTTAAAAGGATACATATCTATGAGACACACTCCATTAAAATATACCAGAAAATATTTCAAGCCCCACCCAGTTCTCCCTGCATTTACGCCTCTCTCCTTTCATCCCAGCAGAGACAGCATTCTCAACGTTAAGGCCTATCAGGTTATGTCAGAAACATAACCACTGTCCCTGTGTCATCTATGTCAAAGATAGCCCTTTTTTCCTCCCCCTTCTTCCCCAAATCTAAGCCACTGAGCCTAGAAAGGTTGTCTACTACTTTTATGCCTCAACTGAGAAATCGATAAGTGCTCTCAGCCTTTCCAACTTTATGTTTTTATTTGACAACGGTATACAACAACAACGATCTATGTGACATGGTTACAGCAGACTATTCTTAGGTGTACTATCGCATTACTGCAATTGAACAGGATACCATAAAAGAGATTTAAGCTAAGTGTTACACTGCCTTTGCAATGAAGAGTGTGCAAATAGTTAATTAAAGTAACTCACCGAACACGATATAGTGTGATATAGCATCCAAATCCTTCATCAGTTAAACTTTAGGGTGACACACTCACTCTGTAGTAAAAGAACATCCAACTCAGGGTGGTATCCTAGTACAGCTATTTTATTACCATTATTCAAGTACACGTTCCCTATTTCAACAAGCACACACTTATAATCCCTCTCGTCCTTCTTCCCAAGCCTTCACGTGTACACTGTTCAGTTCACTGGCCTGTAGTGCCCTGTCACAAAAGAGAGTGGAAAAGAGAACAGATATACAGCATTTCTGTTGAGTTTTGGGCTGCTTCACCCAAGATTACACCTTAGGGCTGAGCTAAGGATCACCATATGGTTCATAAGACTTACACAACCACCATAAATACTCCTCGATAGTACTCACCAGTAACACTTCCCGAACTCAGAGATGAAGTGCCCCCACCCTGTCATAAGCACGCTGAAGTCAACAAGACTATTTTCTTTAAATTATTTCCTTGGCTTGCTCATTTCCCTCCACTTAAAGAAAACCCCAAAACAAAACAGACAAAATGAAAACAAAAGGCAAAAGCCCCAATACGTAAACAAACAACAGAGATCATACAAACTCATGACAAAAGGGAAACATTCAGACCTCCTGTGAGAAACATTTGAGAAGCAAAGCTAACCCAACCCAGCTACACCAAATGCAGGCAGCCTGGGTTGCCCAAGGGGTCTCTCTGCCCTGATAATTATATATTTGGGCTGCATTGCCATAACACTGGCTTATGGCAATCTCTTCTCTTAAAAAAGAAAAGAAAAAAAATCAATCAAAGTGAGCTATGGCTCGATAGGTCTGCAGTAAAGCCCAGCCATGTAGAAAATAGAAGAGCAGCTGCACTACAGGATCAAAACCCAGAGTGAGCAAACTCCATCATCGGGCACAATTACCTCACTGGAGAAAAAAAAAAAAGAAAAAAAGAAAAGAAAAAAGAAAAATAAATACGCTCACCCCCACACTCCCAATGTCTAACACAAACCCAAGAGATTTCAGTTTCTGATGTAGAGTATCTGCATACTATCCACTAACTCCCTTACAGACTCATTATTCTTTTTTTTTCTTCAAACATTTGGCTCCCGTCAGACTTCAGTACCTCAAAAAGAAGGAGAAAAAGCGTGCACAACAGCAAGGAAGTCTAACCCGTGAGATTGCCCTTCACAGTCATATTCCACCCACAGGGCTCCTGGAGGAGCCATCCTGCCAGGAGTGGGAGAGGGCCACTCTCTGGTCCTGTCAAGGCCTAACAACTACATGGCAAGCTCAGGTAAGATAAGTATATCACAGTATCAATATACAGCATCCAAATCATCTTGCAGAAACAGGCCCAAACCAGATCTCCATGGACCTATGTTTTTAAAGTGTTTGGGAAGTTTAATACACACACGGCACGTTGGTCTTCTGTTTCTAGCAAGTCAGAATAAAGCCTCCATTCAAAGACATTGCTAATACATGTATACACACTCTAATCAACAGACAAATCTTAAATAGTAAATTCTCACCTCAAGTGCTTCTGTGAATACATAAAGTAGCTCACCCTCCTAGCAAAGCAAGTCTGGGCAGCCTTTATCCCCTAAGATAGTGGATATGAGGGAGAGGCCTCAGAAATCCAACTGGCTAATGAATTTTCATGCTCTGGTATGCACACGCTGCCTAGAGATCTAAGTACCTTCCCATCCCTGAATCTACTACAGCCAAATCCCTGCTTGGGATTGGTAATCAATTCCCTACAATAACCTTACCGAATCCTTAGGAGAATGGGGAATTTCTTATGATGCCGATACAATTTCTGAGAGTGTTGTCAGTGGACAGCAAGAAATTCCAATTCCTCAAATACAACCAGACATTGTTTTCCATCAGGTATCACCAAATTATATCATCATTTCATAATTTCCCATGTTCTCACACCATGCCCTGCTCACTTTTTACTACCTTTTTCAATGCATGAAATCTCTGCCTACACAGACTACCTAGAAGTTATAAGCACCTCTAGAATATGTCAAACCCTGTGTTTATGGGACATGCCCACAAACTGGAATGAATGCTGTGCAGCACTCAAGTATCCATTTATCTATGCATATTTATATTTACGGCTTTAAAAAAAAAAATTCCTCAATGCCTTAAGGAACTACTTATAGGACAGAAGTTACAGGAAATCACATTAACTAAGGTGTTTCAGCTTCCGAGCTGTGTAAATATATATCCTCTAAGTGGCTATCAGACAGCCACGCAAAGTGAACACCAGTGAAGGCCTCTTGATTTCTGGGGCTCCACCAATGCCCCGCTCTTCAGCAAAAGGGCAAAAAACCTCAAATCTGCAGAGCCAACTATAAAGAGCAGCAGAAAAAGATGGCTGTCTGTACAAGAGAAAAGTACTGAGACTACTATAACTCTGCACTGCACAGAAATTAAACTTACCCATGGCAGCAGCAGCCAAGTGTGGGGAGGCAATGCAAGCTGTGTGGGATACGCAACTGGTAGAGCCTGCAGAAAGAGGGTCTTTCTAATCAGGGATACTCAGCACAAACATCTCATTCACCTTAAAGTGTTCACTGTTATGTTTCCAGTCAAGAAGAGATTCTATCACAGCATAAAACAGTACAGCTAAATCCTGCAGCTACAGTAAAAGCAGGTACCCAAGCTTAATAAATAAAAATAAAGAGAAATCCTGTAATCTGAGGACTTGTCCTTTAATTCCCTCAAATCTCTTCCATTTCACCTTTGACAATTCTTATTGCAATATGCTGAAAGTACGTTATGATTGTGATAAACTCTTGAAGAACTATGATGATGCACCACCAAAACACTATCACATCAAACTGGACTCAAAAGACACCTTTGGTTTTATAAACTCTTCCAGATTTCTCAGACAAGCAGAAAGCACAGCTAGGCATCGCCCTGTTGTAGTGACGCCGAGAGAATAAGGAGTACCACCCTTTGGCATCGCGCATCCTTTCCTCCACAGAACCCCACTGAAGAGGGAAGGCGGCTGCTGTGCCCTCACTCACACACACTAGCAAGTCCTCTGGAAGCGCCGACAGTCAGTCTCCACGGGGCCCACAGGAAACACGAACTGGCCTCCTGTAGCCTCTCTCTTTCACACTCCAGAACAATTCAAGTGAAGCAAAAGCCCGTGTTAGCTGCAGATCAGCAAGCCGCAGACTCACCAGAGCAACAGGTACAGGGATAAATAATGGAAGTCTACATGTCTGAGAGCAACTGGGAAAAGAAAAAGATTCACACAAGGCAAAGACAAGCAGCAACATGATAAATAAAGTAGCTGAGATGAATGCGACTGTCACTCATCTGCAAGAGGCCACGGCACACAAATAACTGTCAATTGTGCACACTCAGGAGTTTAACTGGTCCTCTAGGGAGATGGTGACATGACAAATTATGATCTGCCTCTAGGAAAGCACTTTGCTTAATTCCTCCTAAATTCTGTGGAATGGGCATGGATAAAAAATACGGACATAGATGCATCCCTATAACAAGACTAGGTCTTTTTTCATTTAGAACAACTGCAGTAGAGAACTGACAATGCTCTGTACTGCTTTGACATGAACTGCAACGCACATGTTCAAATGACCTTAAAAACGATGCCACTAAGAACTGTAAAGACCACGTCCTCAACCAGAAGATCTTACTACTGTTCCTTCTGGTTTTACAGCCACAACGGGGACACTTCATTCCACATCTTAGACAAAACTCAGCCCTTAAAGTAACCTCCTGAGATGTCAGTGTCTACTCATGAACTAAGAAATAAGTCTTGTGGATGCACAGAAACACTTGAAAGAATGAATGGTAAGCACACAGGTGAAAGTCTGAAGAGAAACAGAAACAGAGAAGAACAAGATGCAGTGCCTTATCTTCTCAAATTCCGAAACTCTGCATCACTCCAGAGAAGAGATGGTCCATGGGATATGCTGGGCCCCCACCTACACAGTAGACTTCATGTAGAAGTCTATCACTAATGTACTCAACACACCAACTTCAACTGGTGTTAAGAGAAACAACGCACACATGGCAATAGTGTATGAACACGTCTATGGAAGGCTGAAATAATACTACATCTATTGGCAGGTACTACACAGGTGTTTGCATAAAAGATCTTCCAGAAGAAAATCCTACATAGGCTTAAGAAAAGCTGCTTAATTCATGTTAAAATATAATACTACAGACAGAAGTTTTATCCCTGCCTTACCTCTTCTCTACCAATGCGATGAAAAGAAATTTCAAGATCATCACTCATCATCAGCATAGCTGCACAAAAACAGTACTAGTAAGGGCTGTAGAGAAGAATTATGTTTTTACCACTGTATCATCCAATTCCTGTAGTTTTCATAGGCATCCCATGTGACTTGGTTATTTTTGGAGTATTTTTGCCTTTGCAGATGTTCTAGCAAATGATATTATTAGAGGAATATTCCAGTGTTGAGAAGATGAACGTTTCAAATAGCATATTGCACAGATAATGCAAATTTGGATTGGCTCAATGAAATAGAGAAAAGACAAGAAAGAGAACAGATTCACTAAAAAAAAATATGCTAAAGAAGTTCCTGAAGAGCATGGTATAACAAAAAAACCTCTCAATTTGTGTAGGACAAGAACGAAGAGGAATTAGCGGAATGTATTATTTATTCTGAAACACCTTTAAGCTCCAATATCAGTTTTAAGACCTTGAAATCTAGCTTGAAATTAATCATAGATAATACTTGTATACATTCCTCTCTTGCCTGTATTTTTTGTCTTTTTGTTAAATACGGTCAGAACTTGCTTAGATGACCCTAAAATGTCTACAAAACAGACACAAAGAACCCCTACCCTCATAACCTAACCAAATAGCTAAGAAGCAGTATGTAAGAAACAGCAGATAGAAGACTGCTCTTCAGAGGGCCACATCTTATTCTAATATCTACAATGTACCTGAAGCACAATCCCAAAGCACAGACTTTGATGCTAAACCATAATACTACCTCTTCACATGCCATTTCCAATCCACAGATCTCAGAAATTTGGACAATGCTAAATAAACCTTGTAAACACCCTATGAAATGCACAAGCCTTTACTTTCACACCTGCAACAGGCTGACCTTCCTAGAGGATAATGAGATCAAAACCAGGAATTCAGTCCAGGAATTCTTACCACTAAACACCCATACTTTGAATATTATCTCACGCTGTCTTTCAGCCCTCATCACAGTAGCCACACACCTAACTTTGTAGTTCCCGCTTGTAGATATTCTCCCAAGTTCTCCACACAGCACCACAATAATAGTCAATCTAGCACTGAGGGAAATACAACAAAACCATCTATGCTGGAGATAGCCACTGGCAATTTCCAATTATTCCCAGATAGCTTGGCATCTCTTCATAGTGTCATTTAATGTTATCAGATAATAGCTAGTTATTTCTCAAACAAACAGCTGGAATCTAATCCTGTTCTCCTAACTGAGTTTGCAAGACTTTTCTCCTGAGTTATCTCCCGAGAATTATCTCTTGAGATTTTCCTGTCCAATGAAACTGACTGAAAGATATCAGATAAGCTCAGAGTTCACCAGGGCACTTGACATTTTCTTCATATAATGTTCTCATGTACAGTAAGTGAGATATTATGCAGAATAATTGCTTATGCTGTGAACATCAGCCTGAAAGGGGTGCATCTCCTTGGAGTGGGCAATCTGGAACTCGCTAAAAACAGAGTCAGACAGAACAACTGATAGACACCAACCTCAGCTGCACATCATGAAGGGAGGAAATTACCATGTTAATTAATACTAATTCTTTACCTGCAAAATTTACACATGGCAAAAGAAAACAGAAGACTCAGAAGACCTCGGACTTAACTTCTTACACTACTCCGTCACCAGATACAATTTTGAACATCAACTAAAACAAGCTGGTGAACTGCAGCTTACATAGGACACGTGTTCACATCTCTCTCCCCAGGCACATCATAAATAGCTCCCCATCACAGGAACTTTAGCAGACTGTCCACAGTCTGTAAAGAGTGAAAGACATTACCTCTCTTCCATTCTAAGGATGCAAGGCGAGAGCAGGAAAAAGGGGAAAACTGAGCTTGCTGTTGGTTCACAATGGATTTGTTTTGGGGATTATTATAGGATGCTTGTTACCAGGTGTCTCAGTCCAATTCCTTTCCCAACACCTCCATTAAAAAAGATAAGATAAATATAAAACAATTGGAGAAGCATCTGAGAATTCATCATATTCTGTAAACACCTCATTTGCAACATGGTGTTTGTATTTATCTTCTTTTCATCCACCCTGATGTGAGCTGCTTTTGTAGTTCTCCACAGACCTAATGCTAACATCTCAGAGAAAACAAAACCACTTTAGAAGTTACTCGGAAATGTACGAATATAATGCAAGAACATTATTCTCAACCTTAATTTAAGCTTCAGAGGCAAAACAGAAAGTACATTAAGGCTGGTCTGCATAAAATTTCTCATGAAGCCAGATTTCGGTGCAAACTAGGAAAAAGACTTTCTTTGAACTCTGTGTTGCTTGCATTTGCATTCTGAAACTGAAATTTCCCCTTGAAACTCCCAATATGTTTCTGTTACCTTCAGGGAACAATAAGGGAGCCCTCCTGTGGATAATGCATCACATTTAAATTCCCATGACCGACAAGGAAAGACTATGTAACCTAGGGGATAAAATGGCTCTATTTTAGAGCAAAGAGAGTGAGGTGGTAATCCACTGGAGGCTGTAGTTTAATTTAAATGGCTATTAACTTTGTTCCATTGGGGCAGTTATAGTTTAATTCATACTACTTTTCTGAAGCAAAAGAAAACAAAAAAACCCACAACATCCCAGGCTACAAAAGATATCTTAACCAGACAAAAAGTGGAATAGCTTTTTATGATGTTAAAATAGATTTATTTATGCTTCCAACTCTTGGATACATGAAGTTTAACTTCAGTGACAATATTCACATGAGGGCATCAATATTGCTTGTGCTAGTAGAGTTAGGGACTTGTTCAAGCTTACTGCTCAGTCAGGACTCTGTGTTCCTTAGCACATCAATTCTCCCTTTACACAGGGCATGGCAAAGAACACAATACTCTCTTCCTCCCCTCTTTGAAACAGCAAAATACTCAGAAAGGGAAAACACAAAGACCCAAGACCAAGTTAAGTCTATCACCTTCCTTGGCTTCTTGTCATGGACTCATCAGGCTTGTTGGCTTTAAAGAGCAGCAGCTCTGCTCTCATAAATAGCAGAACAACCACATTCACCATCACAACACACTGTTCTTCATTGTCTGCCACTGGCTCCAAAGAGCTTATTTCTTGGAAAACAAATAAAAGAAAACCAAGTAGTTGTCCCTGTTGGGATTTCAGCACTGAAGAAAAAAAGTTTAAAAAAATATCATTTCTACCCAACCACTCCCAGAAAAACATACATTTGCTTTTAAAGTTTTGCATAAGCTTGCATTGTAGGTGTTTCTTCTATCATATCTAATAGGGCTTGCAATTGCTCAGCACCCTACATGATGGAGACTGTGGTCTGAAGTTCATAGCTGATGCGTATGTCTGTGGTCTTCAGATTTATGCTTATCTATCCTATGAGTTCAATTCACTTATGTCATGTTGGCACAATTCTACCAATGTCAGTTTATTTCCAATAGCTTATGCCAGCACATCTTTCCAAAGGAGCGTGAGCTAGGCAAAAGCATAAACCAGGTCCATAAAACTCTCTGCAACAGGATGAATCCATGCAGCAGTCTCAATCCGTCTTCAAATATTCCCATTATTTCCCTTAAGTGTCTGTTCTTTAGAATCTGTTACGTCCACTCAAGAGCTTGGGTGACAGCACTAAAAGATACCTCCTGGTATATTTGGATACTCAGCCTTTCACATTCCCTCAGAAGATACTTAGAAAATCATTTATATGCAGAAATATGTCTACAACATAACTTTTCACACCTGCTGCATAACCTGACATCCCCACTGTGATATAAGACTTTGCAATCTCTAAACACATTGTAATAGCACTATCAGAGGAGTAAAGTCATTCCCTAAACAGTGTGTACAGCAATGCTGATAGCATTGGAAGAACTGGCAGTATAACCATCTATAACCAGGAATACCAAAGTGTCGCCAGGAAAATTTGTCTAGCTGACCAGCGTCTTTTGGGGACTAATAACGCCACAATCCAGTACGTAACTTCTGCCAGATCTTTGTTCCTCTTCACTGCAGCTGCTCAAGGAAGGCACTAACCACCATGCTCTTACTGGCATTTTAACACCTCTGTGACCTTGTGCTGTGGCTGCTAGGGACCAGCACATCGCATTCCCTCCAGCCTGAGTAGCCAAAGTCCTACTCGAGTAATGCCTTCTTTAAGGAGCACAGACTGCTAAATTAATCACAGAGGCCACTTTTAGACTGGAGAATGGGAGATAGACAAGGTGCTTATCTTTCTTTTTCTGCTTTTTTAACCTTCCTCTTGCTCTCTCAGGTTAACCCCTTCTTTTATTTCACTTTTGCAATGGTTGCGTACAAAGTGCCAATCAGAGCATGAACTACAAAGTGACATCTTACAGCTATAGGAACTCCTAATGTAGAGGACACTAGTGCAGGAGTTGTATAGAGACAGGTTACTTTACCAACAGGTGAGACAAAAAGCAGCACTGGAATTTAATAGAACACAACAATTTTTTACAATCACTCCGGCAAGGAACTGAAGAATACTGAATACAATTGAAATTGCAGGGAGAACTTAATAATTACTTCTAGTCCGTCTTGTTCAGAACACTGAAAGTAATGCTCTGGTCTAGCAAAACAAAATACACAGTTCTTCAGGACTGTAAGTAATCAAGGCCTGGCTTCTGCCTTCTGTTAAGGGAATTTTCTCACAGATTTTTAGAGAGGTGAAATTCACCAGTCTTTGCTAGAGTCTCCTCTATAAACAGAGGACATGAACCCTACTGGTATTTTTGGCTTTGATCTGCTCTCAGAAAATCTGCACATGGTGGAGGATTTCTGTACCTCAGATGACAAGAAAATAAGGAACAAGACATGAAAATGTGCCTCATTTCTCAGTTAGTCTGCCATCATATAAGGCCTGATTTCCAAATCCACCGATTTGAGCAGAAAGATTTCCATTTCATTCAACTAAATTAGAATCAAATCCATAATACGAGACGGGGACAAAATGGCTGCTAATCCAACACACAAGCAGAGGTCTCAGAATTTGGTATGTAGAGAAAGGAAATAATGATATCAGAGATTCAATAGCTACACCATAGTTTAAGCATAACAATTCTAAAAAATGGTACATTTTACGTTTTCCAGCATAACAACTTCCTTGAATCAAAAAAGAGCATTCACAAAAGCTAAGTGTATGATGAGGAATCAAACATCACTCACTGGTGAGATTAGTATGTCTGCCTGGGTCATGAGACCGATCAATAGCAAGAAACAACCCTTTCCATCAAAAGAACAACAGTATCATGCATATGGCAAGATACAGAGCAATGGGCTTAACATTTCAGATTAGTAGTAACTCCTAAACAGGTGAAAAAAATATTTTCTGTGAAAAGATCCGTTTGAAATCCTAATGCACACAGGTATGTGCAATATTGCCTGTAACAAAAGCCACAAAATCTTCCACAAGGAAGATTTAAATCAAACTAAGTAGAAGGATGCTTGAAGCAGCAAAGAAAAACAAACAAACAAACCCCAACAACAAACACCTGAAGATATTTAAACCTGAAGAAATAAGATACAAGTGAAGAAAGGAAATACCTTCATTTTGGGATAGGAGCTCTGTTACAGTATTAGAAAAGCATATCAGTGAGAAGTGAGATAAATTAACTTGGAGTCCACATAGACTGAATACCTGGATCCAGAAAATAAATGTGGGTATCTCACAATGACAGGTCTCCCAAGATTTTCTAAGAATCCCCCTACTTTGTTGTCAGCCAAAAGTTACTAAAAACTCTACCTTTCCTGGCAGTTTTCTGGAAGAAGCTGCCATGGAAGAGGATTTCTGAAACCTCAGAAGTTCTTTCAATATTAAAGAGAAATAATTTCAAGTTTTATGATAAAATTTGAATCCAGCCACATCGCAGCAAGTGTGACTCATCAAATCTTAACCTAAGACAGCATGAGAAAGGAGAAAAGACATGACACCGAGCCAGATTCAAAGAGCTTTGAAACTGGAGGCAGATTTCAGTGACTAGTTTTCACCTTCAGCTCCCACCTTTCACTGGCATATGAGCCAGGGTCACCACGGTCCTGGAGATGAGGAGATACTAACACACAAAATAGAACGGAGAGAAAAAACAAAATAACAAGAAGATTCATGGCTGAATTTGGAGTCTTTGCAGGGTTTAATGCATCTCCTTAGAGATCTTAATTGCACATCAATCTTCTTCAGCTGGAGAATGAGAGGTGAACGTGCGATTCTCCAGCTTGGCACAGAGGGCAAACTGGAGTTAAAAGAAAAGGAGAAAAGAAGGGCAAGCTCAATCCAAACTGGATTTTCTCTCCTCTTACCATGAGGGGACAAGAAGCTTTTCCTTAGTGCTTGCCAACATAGAGAAATTACTTCAGAACAAATAAGAATGTGACTTAACAGCATTCTGTCCGTAATTCCCTTATTCTATACCTCAAGCTCTTTTTGGCAGTTAAGCTTAATCCACTTCTAACCCACACAAAGGCATGTTCAGTGCAGGGTGCCCACACAAGGAATTAGTAAAGAATAAGTATGCTAAGCTAACAAGACCTTAGCACAAAGTTCTTCATCAACCTTCACTGCCAATGTCATTCTGTTATTCACAGAGACTTAAACTGCCAAGGTAGGAAAAAGAATTACAAGAGAGTCTTTGCTTTCTACTCCTATGACTGGATGACAAACAAGAATTCTCCTCTGCTGGTATCAGTACTGGCCACATCCAAGGTATCTAGTCCTATTCAGAGTTGCATACCCAAGATAATCCAAGAACAGAGTAAGGTCCAGTCTACGCTATGTTTAGATGAACTGGACACCATCGTCTTCAATGGCTTTAAGCTGTGCCTGGTTTATGTGGCTCCAGACAGAGTGTCTACCTTTCTTACTGTAAGAACAACTTATCTGTGTGATGACAACAAGAAAAATTTTGGTTACAGTCTAGACTTATTAGATCTAGTTTGGAGATTTATGTAATCAACAGTTAGTTTATCAGTAACTACGACATCGTCTGTGTTTTATCCTATCAATTCAAAATTAGCAAAGTCACTTGAATTGAGATGAATGTCCCACACTCTGACTTGGTGCCCCCTGCTCTCAGAGTTCATGTTCCTAAAGAAACACTAACACAGAAATGCCATGTAACATGACTCCCCCATTCACACCAACAATATTTTGCTCCAAGGGCAGCTAAGAGTCAAGCATTAAAAAAAACCCCCAGTGATGAGTATTCCCAGTTTCTAATGCACAAAAGGTATACTTTAAACTACATTCCTTATAACGCTATAGACTTATGCCCCCCTTAAGGTTTGGGAACACCTAAAATTTCTTCACAGATTTAAACAGAGATTGTCAGGATTAAAATTACAGATTATCCCTTAATGGGCATGCAGTGATGCACCTTCAGATCTTTTTAAACTATCTTCATGTAAGTTACTCATGAGACTATCAGAACACTTTAGAAAAAACTAGTTTAGCTTTCCCTATTATTTCAAGGTGACAGACATGCATTAAGCAAGAAATGAGTGGTATCAACCCGCTGCACTTTCTCCTTACGAACTATTTTTCTTGCTCACTAGCTCTCTTACGTTTAAATTCTGAATAGCAAAGCATGGAGAAGTCTCTCCTGCTTCTAAAAATAATGATACTTAAATTCTCTTTTTCTATAAATAAAAAAAAAGTGTTACAGAGTCTATGAGTTCTTCAGGGGAAGGAGAGGCCTTGTCAATTTTTAAAACCAAAGCCACATTTTGAATCTAAGCAGCATATTTCACATTTCAGAATCCGGCTTCTCAACCGTAACGAAAACCTGCACTAGCAAAAAGATGAAGAAGAAAAAGCACACTTGTCTGCCCTGGAACTCTGCTGCCCTTAGGCACGAGCCAGAAATAATCCCAGAGGCAGGATGCAAATGAAACGTCTTGTCAGTGCACAGGCCTTAATGCACTTTACCTTAAACATTTACATTAACAGATGGTCCACCACAGTCCCATAAACTCGCTCCTGAGTTCATTTCCATCTCACTTCAGGCCCCATTCATCATCGGCTGGACAGCAGAATGTCACAAGGGGGTTGAGTCAGAACAGAGGAGTGGGACAAACTGTATGAAATGATTGCTGTCATCTACACACATGCATTTGACCTCAGCTAAAATGGGAGAAAAAATGAAGGCAAGAGGGAAAAGGAAGGGATAAGGTGACAGTCAGATGACCTAGCACTACTAGGAGTACAAGTACCCCCACAAACAAAAACCCCACACTGCTCCTTTTGGTGAGGACCCAAATGCTACTTTTTTAAGTGGAGACGTAGCTGTGTGCTGTGGAAGTGGCCCAGGTTGGCTCATGCATTTAAGGAAAGAGACTGACTGGCTCAGTCACGTCAGGAAGCAACACGATACAGCCAGGCTGCTCAGCCCTCACTCACGGGACATGTAAAACTCTCAGATCAGTCCTGTGCTCTCACAGATGACTTGTGCTTTCGCTGAGCCTCTAAATTCTCAGGCTCTGTCACAGAAAGAGATATTAATTTAACCAGGGGAAGAATAGAAATCTGAGCCGTGCTCTGGTAGGTTGAAAGGTAACAGCTCTAGAGCTCATCTGTGGCTGGGGTTCCCTATAGCAAGGAAATAAATTTTAATTTGTTTGTGTCATTTTTTTCCTTGGCCAAATGCCAGAAAGAAATTGTCAGAACAGAGATGCCTGCCAAAACAAAAATCTCAAGTGCAAGAGGAAAAACCACAAATCAATCCAGTTGAACTCAGTGAAGGATAAGAACACAAATGGATAAAAACTGGCACAAGGTGATACTTCTTTATTCAGGGGCTGAAGAATACAAGCAATAGAGTTTCATCTATATTCTCACCAGACTCTTCCACGGAAACCATAGGTGCTCAGACTGTCCCAGATGTATAATAGACTGACTCATCTCAGAACATCCCTCTGAAGCACAGAAATATCAACTCCATTTTACAAACATGAAACTGAAGCACATCAGAGACAAAGAAAACTGTCACCCCATAAAGAATGTCCGTAGTCAAAAAGAAAAGTGAACTCAGTCACTCACATCTCAGGTTAAAGTCATAATCATTCAAGCTCTGCCCAGACCATGTAACTGTTTTTCCTCCCTGTGCAAGGAGGAGGCAGGTGCCGGGACGAACTACCAGTATGGTCTACGTTACCACGTTGTGATGGTAAGAAAAAGCACAGCCAATCTGTTTCTTCATCTCAGACAGGATGCCTTTGTGTATTAAAAGAAAAACTTACTTTACTTCTCTAGATTGCTTCAGGGAGTAGAATATATCACACTTCATGTTGCTTCCATGGATTTTATACTGCAAATTTGAATGCAAGATCTACATTTTCAAATGAATGACAGCACTCTACAGTATGTGCTGCAGTGCCTAGGGTAGAAGCACTAGGCAGATGTCTAGGGTATTTGTACACCTCTAGAAAACACATCAACGCACAACACTGCTTACAGCAGCTTTTGTGCGTATATCCTGAGGGAACACAGGTCACCTCTCCCGGAGCAGCTATCCTCATAGCCCTTCCCGGGGCAAAGTGCTTCATAACAGCAAACAAGTAAGTTGTCTCCTTTAGCAGGTACTGGCCTTTGTAATGGTGACTACAGCACACCCCCCATGGAATCCTCCCCTGTGCCATCCCCATGTGTTACTACAATAAGGAATTCAAGTCCTGGAACAAAACAAATGTTTGAGTACAGCTCTGTTCTTTGCAGAACGTTTGAGCATGCCTTGCTCTCATTATTTATATCATTTTGACTCAACTGTAAATGAAGGAAATCTACACTCTGTGCTACTGGATGAGATCATGGTAGTGAGAGTTTCATCACCACCAAGGTGAATTTTCACTCATGAATCTTCTCTATTCTTTCAGCAAGTGGCGATTTAAGCAAGTTACATTTATAGCACTGATTCTGCAAGGGGAGGGAGAGAGCACACAGTGAGCTAGGACTGGAAGTGATGGGTCTCAAGGGAGCTAAAACACAGATGTCATAAAAAGCCATTTCAGAAATTGTACACAAAGACACAGCTGTGCAGTGGGAAGGAAAACAGGTGGCATCAGCATCAGGGGCTGGCAGAGCACGGAAATAAACACACTGCCTCGCATTACAGTACACCATTACCACAAGATGCATTCAAAAAGGACCCCTTAAAAGGGGCCTCTTAGAAAATACCTCTTTCTCCTCTGCCTCTGGAGAAGATACTGAGGTTAAGCAGCCCTCTTCAAACAAAGCATCCCCAGAGCACAGAGTGCATTGGTCCATGATCTGTGAATTTACACAAGCTACCAAAGACTTGTGAAGTCAGCTGGAGTTAAGAGCCCCTCAGCAATATACTAAATCAGTCCCATGCTCACCCTGGAGTCCTCTACATAGAAGCAGCTGTTTTTCTACTGCTTTTGTTCAGTTTTGCAGCCTGAGGTTGAATAGGCCAGTTATCCCCCTCACTTAGTGTCAGAGAGCCAAGGTCAAGAGACAGCAACTAAAGCAGCACAGGACCCAGGAGTCATCTCACTGCCACTTTCTGGTCTGCTTATGAGAGCAGGATCTTCCTTACCCTCTAAAATCTTTTATTTTGCAGACAAATTCTCTCTGTGCAACAGATTTTGAAGAGCTGTACAGCTCTCTCCTCAGTGGCTAGACCAGATTTAAGGGCAGTGTGATCCTATTAGGATGCGAGGTCATGCAATTTACTGCCATAAATCAGCTGCCTTGGTTCAGGTTTCGAAGGTCGGAGCAGCTCCATCTGAGGCAGTGGGGAGCTCACCAGTTCGCTGACATCTGACACTTTGCAATATTTTTAAAGTATGTTCTGAAAAGCAACACCAATAAAAATGACAGTGTAGAGCTCACGATTTATTCTTTCTGTGATGACAGATCAAATTGTCTGAACAGACACTCAAAACCCCAATGTACTCATCTGCACTGTACTTCGTCTCTTACATCACCATCCACAACACGCAACCTGTCTTGGGAACATAGCTAGCAGTACTGACCCATTCATTCATGATAAACACACTGGAAGGCCCACTCTGTCCCCGATGCTTTGCAAAGGTACTAAAGCTAATCTTTTTGAGAAGGACACAAGTATCACCCAAATAGGTAAACTGAGACCAGCTCTGACAACTGTGCTTGTTTTTATTCCATAAATCACAAAAAGCTACAGAATAATAGCATATGCTTATGTCTGACTGTTCATCTGTAGAAAGAAGAGATTTGTATGCCCAGCCACTTCTCAAAATCACTGAGGAAGATGTCAGGTTGATTCAGACACCAGTAAAGCACAGAGTTAACTTTAAGCAGCATGTTAAAGATGGGAAGTGTATGGAATTACCGTCGATATCAGGTGTTTTGAAACCTTCAATCTTTTCTCCAACAGCTGTCCATATTTTTGTGCCAAAACAAAAAACTTTCATGGATACAGTAGGAATATGCCAGGATTAGTATGATTAGAAGATTACTCAATGCTATTACATTTCCAAATATTTATATCTTTATGATGAATAATATCATCTTCCACAGTGTTTTCAATGACTCTGAAGTATCTCAGTGCTACAAGGGGCAGCTCATGGAGATCAAAAGCACCAAAGTTCAACCCACAGCACTTAGAGAAAACAGTAGCATAGCTGGTCGAAAGAAATCAGTTTTTAAAATAAAGAGAGTTCAGGACAAGTGTAGGGATCACAGCAGGAGAAGCTTTAAAAATAAAAGCCTCTCCTGTCCCATGGGTCAGCTCCACTGACAGGGTGCCTCCAGCTGGAACTCAGCTTGCCTTGAGTGCTGGAACTCTCACCAGCCCAGCTTCACACTCCTTTGACCCCCACAAAGCCACTGCAAAGTTTTGCTGCTAATTTAATTTGTAAACCAGATGGTTCTCAGACATCGGGCATGCAAAACAACCACAGAGTTAACAAAAATTTATTAATAATTGACTCTACTGAAATTTTCCTTTAGCAGCTCCAACAGGGGGAAAATATAAAACAAAAGCTTGATGCTGAGCAGCCCTGCGCTCAGGCCACCAAAAGACCACATAGGTTGGGAAAAGCAATCTTGCAAAGAAAGCATGGTCCCAGGACAGTACTCTAGTATTAGGCCTGGCTCTTTAGCAGATTCTTTGAAACACTGAAAAAAGACATTCAAGCACTTTGGGAGAAATTTAATTCTTTAGCCTTATTTATCTGTAAAGATAATTATGGGTGTGTAAAACACCACAATACCCACTGTGTCAGAGGGTGGATTAATCCAATTTGGATATCCCCAGTCTGTTTTCTGAGGGCAGCATTCAATCCAGTTCAAGTTAAGCACCTCAGTGGATCTGTTAGAAAAGGCACTGAGCACACAAATTCCTTAGCATCAATGGGAATACAAATTCCTCGTGGTGACTGCAGGGGTAACAAGGCAGGTGAATCAAGTTTCTTACCTCAGTGCATAAATTCAAATGCCTCATACGTGAAAGCCCTGCCCCTGCATTTTCAGGGGAAACTATGGATAAATAAATAATCCCGGATAATAGCTAATTCTTCCCAGCCTGCTGTGGCTTTGGCTCAGCCCTGCTACAAATGCTTTTCACTCATTTAGCCAACTGTGGCCACAATCCCATCTGCATTCAAAGATGCCTGGCTCTACTAATTTTTACAACTTAAAGCAGTGCATCTCAGAGCACTCAGCAGGCTAAGCCCTGGCTATTGATTACTCCTTAGCAGAAACAGCTACAGCCCTGTTTGGCCACAGGCCAACGATATCAGATTCCCCCATTGCCTTTTTTATTTTCCTTTTCTTTGTTTTCTTTTTTTTTTTTTAAATCATAAATTAGTTAAGACCCTGGCAGGCCCAAGGCCCTCCTCGCTCCTACTCTCCCCACAATCTCCCCTTTGACTAACACACCAGAGCACCAAAATGGCTCTTTGTAAATCTAATTGAAACAAATGCTATTGACCCAGACACATTTGCAAGTAAATCTGGTTGGACCTCAATCAGACAGCATGTGTTTGACACCAAATTATGCTGAAGTGCTGCAGCAAGAAAAATGGGAACCGTGCTCTGGCAGATAGAGAGACAAAGGGAGGACTTAATTAAAGGACTGAAACATACGCCACCAAGCCCAGTAAATGAGATTCAGAGCTGAAAAGAAGTGCAGGGCTGCCTCTTATTATAGGAATCTAGCACTAAGGAGATTTGTTGCCCTCCAAGAACGCTTGGGCACAGAGAAAGCACCTACGCTGCTGTGAAAAGGGCAACAATCAGAGACGGAGGCTAGAGGAAAGTTAACTACATTGCAGGAGACCTCAAAATGTCACCTTGTCTCACGATTCAGGATTTTTCAGCCAAAAACTGAAGATGAGGAAAGCACAGTTTGCAACTGCTGCTCCAAGGAATTGCCTTCAGAAAGGCCACAGCGATGCTACAAGTCAGTCTCATGCAGTTACCGGCCCTGTCCTCCCTCAGATAATAATCAGCCATACATTACTGAAACAAATACAAATTCCAGCAAACACAACTGCAGTAGACAGCCAAATCTCCTGTGCAATAGCCTCACACAGCACAAGAGACGAGGAGGTCCTCAGGGGGAAGGTAAAACGCCTGCTCGCCTGGGCTCCCTGAACCACAACATATAACAATCATTGCTTGCTACAATTCAAAAGAAATAAAAACATTATGTCCTGCAACAGCCTGGAGACCAGAACAACATATGACATTCCTTAAAATAAACCTTGTCCAATCCCACCAGAAACAGGCTAAGACATTTCATTGTTTTTATTTAACTATGTTCATTTGGGTGTGTTATTTATCAAAATAACTATGCCAATATAAATGCTAGTTTCAACATAATTCCATATGCTGGCACAGTAACAATGGCAAAAACCAGGATCTCTGGTTCTCTTCTGAAACTAAATGTGCTCTGCATCTGAAGTCTTCTTCATGCCTTTCTCTTTAACCACTTTCTATCATGGTAAAACTTCATTGTTTGTAATAAACACATTAACTGAAAGTGGAAACACCTGTCCAAGCACATCTGAGACTAGCAAAATACCCTCCCCCTCAAGGGTTAAATAAACTTGAGGAATGCAAAACCAAACCTCCCTGTCTGGGATGTCCCAGTGAGCTTTCCTAACCTCAATCCCCTGATCTATCCCTCCTAGAAATCACCGCAGTCTCTGCTGCTGTCAGTTGGGTTCCCACTGAAGCAAGGCAGGCAGTCTCACAGATCAGTGGGCAAGTTGTGCCTCTGATGTATTTGCCTGTCACATTCATAAACACAACGAGCTATGCCAGCAGCAATGGCCAGGCGGGAGGGGGGAATTCAATACAGTTCACAAACTGCAGTGCACAACATCCATCAGCGCAAACAAACCCAGTCCACAGCTCTCCGAGCCTGGCTTGCACAGCAGGGGCAGGCAGCTGCCAATGCCGCCCTGGTGTCCTGCCTTTGCTTTTTCCTCAAGTCCTGAGCCTCCAGAGCATGGAAAAAGCTGTTTCCAAGCACGGAACTACCGTCATGGTGACCTACGGGAACACGTGGAACACATGGCTACAGCCTGAGAAACAAAGACCATCCAGGACACTTTCAGAAGCATCTCTGGGATGCCATGCCTCTTTCTTAAGGCAAAGTGAGTGCTTAGCATTTATCTGAAAAGAGGCAATTACACAAGCTGCATTGAATGCCCCAGACAATTATATATATCACGTCCAAATAAGAATTATGGTATCTGACCCCAGCAAAGAATGTAGAAAGGAATGAATTTCAGGTAAAGGTTTTTCCACTGTGGCACCGGACTACCAAGGAGAAAAGTGAGCTTGTCTGCTTTGCTCACTATTGTGAAAATCACGCAAACATCAGTGGATTACTCACATGAGCAAGTCTATCAGGCAATGGTCTCCATCCACATACCATCTCCTCTTAGCATAACAAGTGCATATGCAGAGAAGTGGGGTTTTTTTTAAAAAAAAAGCAGTAAAAAATTTTACTGTGATTTTTCAATACCAAACAATTTAAAAAAAATGCATATCTGGGAACATTTCTCTCTCCTCTCACTGAAATGCTATTCCTTAGATGAAATTGGAGTATTTAACAGCACTCTGAATTCTGCAAAAGAGATGAAAAAAAGGATTTCATAATCAAATTTTAAAGGAAAAATTCAGGAAAGTAAAATGTCATTATGTAATCTATAGTTTGGAAGGTAAAAGATGGCTCTTGCCAAGAAATCTCCAGCAACTTCAACCTCCCCTGGAGATGAGACTCCTGGTTTCATGCTTGATAAAGAACTACAGCACCAGCCCTTGGCATGCTTGGCTTGGTGCTGGGTCCTAGGTCAGAGCCAATGGGAAGCAAAGACTGCTACTGCATTGCTCCAGCTTTTGGTCATTCCAGACATCAGCAAAGATGATAACCCGATGGATTGCAACTAGGGACTGTGAGTTAAGAAGGGGAAGAAAGAAAAAGAAAGAAAAAAAAAAAGAGAGAATTGAAAACAGAAGAGAAAGCTAAGTTGCGTACCTTGACAGATACTGACAAGAATAGAAACAATAAAAAAGTCCCTGCTGTGAAAAACTCGTCAAACAGGGGCTGATGCATACCATGCAGACCTCATGCAGTGTCCCCCCTCAAAGATGTCACAGCCCTCATCAGCTTTGCTGCTGTAATATTCCTCCAGGAGAGGAGAGTTTAGCTGACACCCCGCCAGTCATCCCAATGACTCCTGACAGCCTCAGGGAGCACACAAACGGGAAACTGATGCCTGAATTCAAAGGGTGCTGTCAAACCCAGATAATAAACCATGCTGCAAGGCAGTGTTGCCTAAGCATGTGTAAATACCTACAGGATCCATACATACCCACACATATTTACATATCCTCGGCTCTATCTACAGCGATGAGAGCCAGACAGCATTGAGTCTGCACGATTTAAGCAAGCCCGGGGTGGTGTTGTAAGGCACAATGTGAGCTTATCCACATGACAGCTGCACTAATCCCTTTGATCTGCAGTGACTGGGTTGCCTCGTTGCTATATTATATAATAATAGAAATTAAGATTAGCTACAGTAAACAGTAATATAGCATGAAATACAGTCAGGGTTTGTTCAGTGGACATTACCAAGACAGACCCAGAAATAGCACAGCACCTGGAGAGAGAAAAGAACTGCCCTGAGGACCTGACATAAAATTACTGAGCAGGACCTACCGGACTATACTTATCCCTCATCCTCTGATCTTCTTGCCTCAGTTTTGCAAGAGTTGTGTGGCAGCAAAATCCAAGCCCCTGCCATTCTCATCTCAAAGCTGGAAGATGCCAGTGATCCTTGGAGATCTGACCCAAGTCAAAACTGCAGTATCAGTTTCCCACTTGAATGAACCCAAATGCGTACTTGACTTTGCCTGCATGTAAATATTAAGGACAGAGCAAAAACATCACCCTGTCTTCTCAATACCCATTTGACTACTACCAGTAAAAACCCCAAAAATCCAAGGAAAGGAAATGCAGAGTGTCATTAAAGCAGTTCAGCTTCTATACATCAAACTTTTAAAAAGTTTTCAGGAAATCTTGGTGCTCATTTAAATTCTTGGCAATATCACATTATTGAAGATGCTTCTTTACCACATGTCAGTGGTAAGTATGAGGGCTGCTGACTTTGAGAGATGCAGTTTGTTGTCACTGCAATATTAAAAGTACTTCTAAATTTTTAATTTCATTCAGTCTTCCTTTTTTTCTTTTTTTTTAAACTGAAGGGAAAGAAAAAGGATAAAAGACCTAAACCCTTTACAATCCAATCCAAAGATTAATGTTTTATAAAAGAATCCACAGAGTGTGTAAATTCATGGGTTTTGTTACTGTTCAGGGCACTATGGAAGCTGACAACGAAATTACCGATTTATAGGCTACCCAGCCTTAACCCAGCTAAGCAGCAACGTATTTCATACAGTACAGATCTAATTAAACTTTCATCACTTGGGTTGTAATTTGGTCAGGTAGTGGTTTACCAAATATAAAAATCAGTTCACCTCCCCCAGCAAAACATAATACAATACTCAACTTTAAAGAAGGTAGAATGACAACAGTGAACACCATTTGGTGGGAGTTTCTCTCTCTTTACTGTACCATCTGGGTTACCCAGGACTTTATTTCCTGCAAGAATAGTTCACTTTATCCTGCTCCAAAAGCAAACCACAAAAAAAAGGTCCATGAGCTATGGAGGCCCTATGATTCACAGGCAAGCAGTGCTGTTTCAGTCCAGAATCAAGGAAAAATTGATCCAGGAAAACAAAGAGGAAAAAACAAACGACACTAAAAGTTAGAGGGTTTTAGCTTGCCACAGCACTGATAGCTCTAAAGAACTGGAAAGTGTTTCTCAAAAAGTATGTGGAGCAGTCACCTTGCAAACACTGACAGTCAGCCATTTCATAGACCACAACGAGGAATTCCCTAGAATAGAAGAAATCAGAGTCCTCCTACCAGGTTGCCCAGGTAAAAGTATGTTTGTTCATCAAAAGTCAGGTGCATAC
Source organism: Chionis minor (assembly GCA_013398295.1). Lineage (NCBI taxonomy): Eukaryota > Metazoa > Chordata > Aves > Charadriiformes > Chionidae > Chionis > Chionis minor. The sequence continues at coordinate 273,685 of VZSF01010051.1, forward strand.
CAAAGGAAGTCTTACTAAAACCAGTAAAATCAGAAATTTCATATTTAAGTTGCCCTAGGCTGAATGATAGATATGAAATGTTCGCTCTGGCTCAGTAAAGCCTTGATAGTCAACACCATCGCGTGAGTCCAGACTTTCAGTTCCTGTCTCAGTGGAAGACAAATCCTAAGAAATGTGCTGAGACAGCTGCTAAACAGCTACACATCAGCAGCTTTACGAGGAGCAGGGAAAATTCAAATAGCAAGTTTGTATATCAGCCAAACCATCTTTGGGACTCTGAATCGAGACTTTGCCTCAAACCGTGCTCCGTGCTTGTGCGCCACTCGTGCAGGACAGCACAAGAAACTGGGACTGTACTGAGCTCCTCATCACATTATTTCCGTGAGTTTTCAACATTTGGCCTGGTTTGTGCCTTAATTCCAACTAGGCGATTGAAACTTTAAATTAATGTCCTCAACCTGGTCGTGACACTGTCTCACTGAGATTGTGCCCACTGACTTGGTATCATTATGTCAGTTCAAGAACACCTCTACTGAGACAAGCACAGTAAATTTCTTGCATCAGAAGTGGTGTGGTATAAATATTCACCAGAAGCATGCATGGGATCCCCATCCCTTGGCTTCCAGGGCTCCCTAATAAATGTCTGGTACACCTCCATACGAGCTGCCAGAACTGTACACAAGCACAGAGCAGGTTACAGGACGCATGCAGGCTAAGTGGCTTTCCTGCAGTTTGTTTTGATGTTGCTATTGTTTCTAGCAAAGCTGTTTTCTCTAGAGGAGGCTCTGGATGGCAGAGCAGTTCCTGAATCAAACTGGAGGAAAGACAGCTACAGAGTTCCAGGAAAGCCTGGCTACATTACAAAGCTACAATTTGCCGTGTTGAGAGACCAATGAAAGGATTGAGAAACTAAAACTAGTCTCCTCTCTACTTGTCTTAGAGGAATTGCTTGGCATCCCAGAAGGGGATGTGACAATGCAGGCTAAATTATAGCTAGAAGTGGAAGGGAAAGACTCTGCAAAGCAGCTGGAAAGGGAATGTAAACAAACATAAGACCCTGCTGCTTAGCCAGGATATTGATGCTAGTGCTGCTGACCTAATAAACCACCAAGAACAACATAGAGCGTCATTCTGAGGAAAAGCATAGTGGAACTCCACGTTACCTTCAGGTGCACAGCATTCAACGGAGCCTGGCTGCATGCTGCTTTTGAAAGAGCAGGCACTCCTCCCCTCAGCCCTCACCTTCACTTCACTCTCCAACCCGACACCTCAAGAACAATACAAAACGTAGACAGGACCACAGCTGCTACCAAAAAGCTGATGCCTCTCCACAAAGCGTACTCAGTATTCTTCAGAGCTCCCTCACCAAAGAGCTGACCCTGACCAACACTGCACAGAGGGGATCTCTGACTGCATGGTCTAGCTATGCTGCTAGGAAGAGGTATTACTGTCATATCCATTTACCTTTGCTAGCTCCTGGCAGCACTGGTAGGCTGTCAGGAAGAAGAAATGAGCTAATGTTCACCAGCAGACCCTTGCCCGCTGCTGCTTTCTGGACATGACAAGACCTGTCATTCCTCATATGCGAAAAATCAGAGTAATCATGCCTCTCCCCTCCAGGATGATATAATGGTGTCTGCATAGATGGAGAAGAGCAGCAGCATCTCTGGTGTTCAGTACAGTTTGCAGTATACAGATATCAAGAAAACCAATGAAAACCATAAGAAAATACTTTTTTTAATGCCATCTTTAATGGAAGGAGGATTTCATACATGGAAACTGTCCCACAGTTATTGTCCCCCTTGAAGCTGGCTCCTCACTGCTGGTCCTTTGAATAGCTCTGCCTGCCCAAGTCAGAACTCCCACATTTGGCACCTCCGTGTTTTCTCCATCTATGAACCCGGTACAGGGAGCTGGTGCTCACACCGTCTGTAACACAGACCTTTCCCTACTGCTGGAGTTGCGTGGGCTACAGCCAAAGAGTGCTGAGAGCTGCTACTGCCGCTCAGCACTGAGGCTGCCACTGATCAGCAATACCAGGTGGGGAAAGGAGGAAGCAATATGGACTGCTGGGACCCCAAAATCCTCCTGTCAAGAGGCCAACCCTTACTACCCCTTGTCAACAAGGCTTTTCCATTTGAAGAGCCGTTACCAAATTACTGCCCTCTCATGATTCATATTCTCTTAAAGACCCCACCCACACTAACATCTATGAGGAGTTAGTCAGACATTTGGCAGGACAAGCTATACTTCCACAAAGAGAAGAAAGCTGCAGAGGGCCACCTCATACAACTTGTGTGTTCCCCCGTCCATCAAGCAACTCCTGCCTTGACCAGCTAAGAGCCCTGTGCGTACTGATGAATAGGATTCTCTTTGCAAATTCATCAACAGTATCACACAAATAATAGCAGCATCAACAAAGCCAAAAAGAGAAGCCCATCAGCAGCTGGCTTAAGATGATGCAGACAGTGTTTGGCCAAAATTACCGAAAGTACTTATGGACTACTTGTTGTCACTGCTGGTTACTGAGAAACTTGTTCCTTGATGATTCACTTGCTACACTCCAGTACACAGGTCATCTCAAACAACCCCCAAAAGAGGTACTGTGATGTACTAAATAAATTGTGCAAAATCTCTGAATGTCTCTGACACATGCAAGAAAACAATCACACTAAGAGAGCTTCAGCTCACCCAGAAACGCATTTGTACCTGTAGGTATGTGTATACGCATTTGCAGGAAAAGATATGTATAGGTAAACACTAGGATGCATTGATTTAAAACAAAAAAGATGATCTAGTGGGTCTGCTTGTTGCAAAACCCAAGGCAAATAAGGGCAGTTTATCAAAGGCAAATTCAATTCCTGTCTTGATTCAGAATCCACACAAGGGAAAAAAAACCATCAACAAAACAATAATAAAATACCCCCAAACCCTAACACAATCTTTGGCTGGCTGAACAGAAGTGAAATCTTTTCTCACCATCTACCACAATGTGCAAAGATAAGCCACATTAAAAATTCACCTGTGTTGTCACCTCTCCCTCTGCTATCCTTCTGTTCAAATACATTGTATACAGTTGATTGCCCTCAAGGGTGCAATTTAATTTTGCTCATTTTAGAATTAGCACTGTCAATAGCTATTATGGCAAGGCCAATTTTCCCTGCAAGAATTCAGAAAATCTGCAGTCTAGAAGTTTGTCTTCTGCTGGGTTCTTAAACTGGCAACTGCACACAGAATAACAAAAAATAATAAAAAAGCAAAAAGCTTTAAAGAGAGACAGAGTTTAAAAGAACAGAAAAAAATTTGGAGAGAAGGACAGGTGAACAGACAGTGGTCAGCAGACAGACATCAGCAAAAAGAAGAGAGAAAGAGAGAGAGGGGAAAGGAAGACTAAAACTGCATTTTTACTACAATACTACAAACCCTTTGATTGCTCTAATTACACCTAAAGGAAAACAAAACCCATCTGCTGGTACCAAGTGCATGAATAATTAACTGGAAAGGAAGGCAGGCAGCAAAGCTGCAAACAACCCAAACAATCGTAAGTTATGGGAAGGTTCTCTGGAATGCAGAAAAGGATGTAATTTCCGGTGTGTTGTGGTATTTTTTCCATTTTTCTGCCTTCTCGTATCTCAAGTGAGCTGAAATGACTTTTCTTCTTCTCCTCCACCACCATTCTTGGCCCACATTAATTCTGCCTCAGACTGTGACACTTACACTTCCTGCTGCGATGTAGCACTTAGAATGCAAGCTATCTCATTCTACGGAATATTTGGGGGTGAAAGCACCCCCTAGGAAAATCCAAGATGACTGATAGAAACCGGATGCTATTTTTCTTTGGAGAGAATCACCATGCAGTATTAGTAGTCCTTCAGATGTACAGTAAAATCTGAGACTTCAGTAACCACTAAAAGCGTACTCATGGTCTTTAAATGTAGTGATGCCCCCTCTCCCAGCTCTTCTAAACTGAAAGAGACTGGGTCCCAATGTCTTAACCTAACTCCAACATTCATAATAATTTATAAAAACAGGTACCATGAAGTACTAAAGAAAGATGACTGCATTCTTCCTGTTTTCTCCCCATACTGTCCTTTAATTTTGAAAAAAATAGCCCTCAGGAGTTTTGAGGGGTTTTTTGGAATATCAGGTGGAACTAAAGTGTTAGGCTTAGGAATTTATTTTAAAAAACCAAACCCACCTAACTAACCAATGATATAGGAAAGAGTACAAAAGTGTTTGATCTTGTACAGTAGGGTACACAGTATACAGGTGGGTCACTGTGCCATCTCTGGAATTGAGAAGCAAATCAGCCAAAGATGATTGACTAAATATCTCAGATAAAGCTTTTATATTCAATATACACAAAATTAAACAAACATTTCTGGAAATATAAGCAGGATGTTATAAAGAAACTAGAGGGGATAAGGGATGGGTAGACTCATTGAATTATTAATTAGTACAGAGAGAACCTCAGATGATGAAGTATTAATCGTAATTTCATCTATTTTGCTGAAACATCAAAAAAGAAAAAAGAAATCAATTCCAACAGAAATGTACTAGTAGGAACTAGGAAAGGTCACACCTTTCCATCCTGAAGCAATGTCTTTACTGATCCATAGGAATGAAAACATTTGTCTGCAATTAATCAAGGCATCAAAAAGAAATCTCGACTTTATTTCCTGGCATGCCAGAACAACGCTGCTATCAGTCACTTCACGTCTGCACTGGGCTAAGGGCTAAATAAAGCTATTTTCAAATTATGGATGTTTACTAAAATAAACAAACATATTCATTACACCACAGGCAAGGAGAAAGAAAAGAAAGACTGAGGAAGAGGGCTCCTTACATCTATTTATTTATTTATTTCATCTCTGGAAGTAAAAGCTTTTTGGAGTGCAGAAGTGCAATTGCTACATGCACCATGATGGATTAGCTCTGGTAAACTGAAATAAATAGCCATTCATCTTACCACTCGCGTCGGCACTGGGTGCACCGTGTACAGAACTAAAAATGAAAAGCGTACAGACAACCCTAACCTGGGGCCACACACTAGGAACATTTGCAAAACAGCTTTGGTACCAGAGCTAACTCTAAATGTCCTTTCGGAGCCTCAAATCAGTTCTATTTGAATCAGCCACTCTACCGTTCCTCCCTCTGTATGAATAGCCACACCGCAAAAAGTATGTCCACAGTCATCCATCCTGGAAGCACTGAGGGTTTTCTCTCCACTCAAAGCACCTCAGGTGGTGTGCCCTTAGAAAACCCTTTGTCTGCTGTTGTAGTACAACTTCCATACTACCACCACGAAATGCCGTGGCAGCATTTTGCTCCATAGCTTTTAAAGTCTCTTCTAAAAATGAAGATGAAAATAAACTTCTTGAAAAAGCAAGTTAAGGTATCTAAATCTTCACACATAAGTTTTATACTGCCTCAGTTTTACTGATCATGGATATATTCCACAAAAGACAAACAGCACTTTCACATTTATGGCAAGAGAATTAAGAGAAGAAATTAGTGCTGCTGGAAATCTGAACTTTTGGTTCCAGGATGTTTTCCATTTTGATATTGATTGCCCTGAGCAATGAGACCTAGTGCAGTATTTCATTTAGGAGAAGAGGCTTGAGAAAGACCAGGTCTTCAGCAGCTTATACCACGGCCTTTAAAGAATTTCAAGGACATCATCATCACTAGCAGTGAAGCAAATGCATAAAAGGATTCAGCTGAACAGGAAGTTGAGAGCATAGATATTGAGCAACTCAAATGTGGCAATACATTTTCTCTCTGGACTAGCCAAGAATGACTTGCTCTTCACCAAGCCAGACGCTAACTTGCACTTCACTGACCCCTGAGACATGCAGCAGACACCAGCTCCTACCTTCTACCTCCCACCCCAACAGATATCATTAAACACCTTCAGGAGAGAACTGTTCTGTTGTTTGGGTTTTTGTTTTTTGAGTTTTGTTGGTTTGCTCCCCCCCACCCCCGTTCACTATCTCACACTGGCTTTTATTGCTTAGGTGAAAGAAATTCAGTGATTTTTCAGCAGTACAGCAATTACAATCTTGGTGGAGTCTATACAGGCAGGAGGTCACTAACACCTGAGCAAATCTGATTCCAAACAGTGTATCTCCGTTCACCTGAAACAGATGAGAACTGCAGTTGCCTCGAGGTATTCATTCTGCACTGTCTTGCATGGGTGGAAGCATATGTTTCTCTTCCTCACCAGTGAGTGTTTGTCAGAAATTTCTCTTTCCTAAATCCCCTGTCTACAGCACCAGTGGTAGAAGTGCAGTTGTCCCATCCTCCTCTCATCTGCTCTATGAGAGGAGGAATGAAAGGAGCTCAGATGCTACCATCAAGGGCTGCAGAAAGATAGAGGGACTTCAGAAAGAAAAACATCCTCCCTAAGGGTATAAAAGTGCTACAAAGTCACATCTTGAAGCGCTAAAAGAGACCTTGTTTGACATGCAGAGCAATCAGAGAAAGAGAGCTCTGCCTCCAGAGAAAATTAGAAATGAGAAATAGCAATAGAGAAAGTTCTACACATCTTGAGCATTTGTAAAAATAAGTCTGACTTCTCTCTTCCAGCTCCAGACCCTAAAAAAGGTGATGGAACTCTAGAGCCACAGGTATAGCAGCCCTCTACAGCAAGAGGGGCCCCCAGTCCACACCCCATGACTCCTGTCTCCTAACAATAAAAAAATCCGACCACCCCATAGTGTTGAAATACTGAGTATTTCCTAACACACAGTATCCTAATATCCTCCTGCTATCCCTCCTCCTCTGAACAGAGACTTTCAAATTACGGTGGCATGAATGATAAAGTCTAAGACATAGATGATTATTTACTTGTAGAAACTCTACTTAGGATATACAGTTCCTGATGAGCTTGATTAACATTATCTTAACCTACAGCTATACAATTGCTCAGAGGGTTTCGGTGTGTATCAGCTTTAATTCAAATATTCACCTAGCACTAATTCTATTAGTGCATTTCAGCATTGACAGACAGCTCCCATTAAATACACCTCAATACCTGTACTACACATGCTTAACACACTGTACAAGTTCCCACACACCCACAACCCAAAAGAGATGTGTACAAAAACCTCCAGCAGATAAAATTCTAAAACTTATCAGTCTCAGAACTGAGCATTTCCCCAGCTGTTGTATCCCTGTTAAATGCTCTGACTACATGAGCTTTTGCCCAAAGGCAGCTCTGGGCTCCTCCCAGAAGCTAGGATCTGCTGAACAAACATTAGCAAAGCTCTCAGAAAAGAAATAATTGAAGATGCCAAATCACCATAAAACCAGACCTCGAGTCTGTTCTTGGATTTTTCTCTTTGGCTCAAATGCCCTATTCAAAGGGAGGCACCACCAGACTGAGCAATGAGGAAACAGTGGAGCAGTTTGAAGACCCTGACTTTCTTCCAGGTGGATACACTAATAGGGGGGAATTTCCCAATGAAAAGGCACATCGGGAATTTCCCAACAAAAAGGCATTTTTGACCTCCCTTTCAATGAGACAATGTACATCTGCTAGGAAAGACAAAGTTAATCTTCCCTCACACAACGTGATGGGGAACTGATTGCACCCATATGGACCAAAAAGAATCCCATGGCCAGAGTCTACTCCTTCATGTAACAATAAGCCTGTCATCCACCCAGTAGCTTTTAATAATTATCCAACATTCATTTTGTCTGAAACCCATGTAGTGCACCATCACACATCTGTCTCATTTCAACCCAGAGGTGGATACATTGCTCGAGTACAGCTCAAATTGCTTCAGGCTCTCTTCCAGTAAAGGTGCTAGACAAATGAGAGCTATCATTAGCATGGACAGTGCCAACCACCAACAGTTAAGGCTAGCACTTCTGCCTGTCAAAACAGGTTCCTCCCTCTACCAGACTATAACACCCCATCTGTCTTAACACAGGAGCAACACATCAAGCCATCATGCTGCCAGAGAAAAAATTCAATATGACGACCATTCAAAGAGCTCAGAGATTTTGCTGGGACATAAAGCATACCCACAAGCAGCATTAAAGACATACAGGGTTGCTTCAATAAAGAGACAGATGATTTCAGAAATATCAATGTACCAGACAGCTACTAGTAAGCACAAATTGAAGGGTGGCCAGATTTTGCCAGCTGGCTCCAAAAGCAGCTGCTTATGGTAGGACACAACTTTGAGATGATGGCAACTGGGAGTAGCTAGTGTGGCCCTGCTCCCTGAAAAGATAATGCTTCGTGTGGAAATGCATCCAATGCATACAGTTCAGTCTACTGAACAAATAAACAATAATCCATAGGAGAAATAGAGACGTCTTTAAATCCAAAGGACATGAGGAGGAGTCCAAAGCAGGTTCTTGCTATTTACAGCATTTCTGTGCCAGCAGTTCCATAAAAAAATCTGTGCAAAAAAGATATTTGTTTCATCATGTAGCTTTTCTTTAGGTTGGATTTCCAACTCCTGGCTAGTAAAGCCAATTTTTAAGATGTGGAACACTCACTTAGCACCAAATAGCCCTTCTTGTCATATGAACTATCATGGGCCATCATAATCCTTTCCCATACGAAGCACTTCACAAAGAGCATATAGTAGCATTATCCCCATATTACAGCTATGCAAATTGAAGATCAAATTACTGGTCCAATTTTCAGGGGAGCTGAAAAGGTACATTGTTCCAGGGACATAGATACGGCACTGAAATGCAAACTGTGAGGACAAATCTCTTCAACAAGAACATGCAGCACTTCTATTGGACTTTTTCATCCAATGACTTCCAACAAAATGACAAGAAAAGGAGAGAGCTATTATTTTGTATGATGGATAACAAGAAAAAAAAGAAAGTAAATTGGTATTCCTAGATCATGTAAAAAGTAAACAGGAGTGCTAATAAGCAGGAATATGTTCCCCAAAATTTGTCCCAGGCTCTGAATGGATCATGCTGCCTTGTTTTGACGTAAATGCTGAAACTAAATTTCTTTTTCTCGCATCAAATCCAAATCAGAATATGTTTGTTTTTTTTATTGCAAGTAGCAGTAGACAAGACTTCAGTCCTTGCTTTTACAAACAAAATGGTCGCTCAGATCACTCAAGATATATTGCAAGCCAAAGTAGCCGCATTTGAAGTCCATGGTTCATTCATATTCTGTGACAGGAGGAAAATATAGTTTAAATTTGTGACAGATCCTGAAAGAATTTATTTATCATCTGGAAAGGGCCAAGCACAATATAACCCTAACCAATGGAAGCCATTTAACACTACTATTTCGCTCAGTAATCTTAATTTTAACAGTGTACCGTTAGCCAGCTCCGTAACAAACTGAAAACAACAAAGTAAAGATGCCAGCCACTGAAGCAGGATGATTCCTCAACTCTGAGTACTCTCTAGAATACATCAGCTCAAAAGGAGACCCGCAGTCTTCCAGGTGCCTCCACATTCCTGGAAGCATTCAGGAGACAGCATTTCAACCCTGGAATACATCCAAGCAAGACATGAAAACAAAGCAAAGGGAGAGGGAGGTAAAATTCAGGCAAAAAATCAGACTTCCAAGTCTCCAGCTCAATCTACACACACATTAGTCATACTCTGGTCTCTGTATGCCAGGACATGATGAAACTAACACCTAAATAAAGTGAAAGAAACAGAGATAACAATGTTGGTGTATCTAATGAAAATGCTTCTTTGTTAAAAACAGAAAGAAAATAAATGTATGAAGAAGACTGCTCTGTAAAACTTTCAGTAAGAAGTTTTTCTGCATATGGAGAGTTTTAAAGTTCTATAATGCTCATGTGGAGGCAACTTGCCTTCAGGTTTGAGGCAGCCTCATTCAGAGGACGCACATCGTGTGACCTTCTCCAAATATAACTTTACTTTTATTCTACCTCACTCTCATTACCCCTTAATCTTAAATTTAGGGTGAAGGAAACAGCTGCCACCTTCTGCCTGAAAAATGAAAGCCTGACATTTGGCAAACCAGAGCACCTCACGTAACCCGAGAGATCATCAAACTTACTCCACCTCCTGTGCTGCCTCTAGTGGGGAAAGAAAACTAAAAACCAAAAACCTATATGTGATTTGCTTGGTTTGACTGTTTCAAATTTTGTTCTTTGAAGCCTCATAAAGCCATCTGTATGGAAGCAAAAAAAAAAAGGAATGCTGTAGCTAGGATTTGGAGTTGCCTTATGCCATAAATCTGGCAGCCTCACAGTTTTATTTGATGCTGGCCAGGCAACAGGACAACCAATGGAGAGCACCATCAAAGCTGTACTCTTGCAAAGTTACTCTGAACCTGCAGCAAATACAATGAGTGTTTTAGCCGCCCTATTGCTTCCCCATTCTCAGTTGGTAACAAGATTCCCAATTCACCTCTAAGCACCCAGTGCTTAGTGTGGCTAATGCTTTTAGCAAACCATTTCTCCAGGTCACGACAGTCCCTTTGAATTGCAGCCCTGACATTTGGCATATCAATTGCTCCCACTATCTAGTATTGCCTGCAAACTTAACAAGAGAGATTATTCCATCCTATCACCTCAGTTATTAGTGAAGGCATTAAGCAGTATCAGCTCCAGCACTGACCCCTCAGGAACACCACGGTCCTATGCGATCATCCTTCAGCTTATTGAAGAATTAGCTCTGTGTGGGGAAGACCCAACAGTGCTGTCATGAAGAGATAACAGAAACTGATTTGCTGATGAACACATCTTTGCAGAAGAAACAGCACAGATCAGGTCCACTTCATAAGTTGATTAGTTATGAGACACCAACATCAGTTGTCTCTGGCTACATATTCCTAAAAACGTAATGAAGCTTTTTCCAAAGAAGTAATGAGGAAAACAGGACTCTGACAAGAGCCATTAATTATAGAGTTAATAAAAAGGCCCTACATTATTTATTCCAAGCTCTGCAGCAGGAGTGCCACTTTCTCAACCAACTTGAATAGGCTTTTGCTTAAAGTGAACACTTGCCACCATAATATACTTATAATGAATATATCATTTGCATTATTTTACATTTTTCAATGTATATTAAAATGTATTTGGAAACATCAGCAATCAAATGTCCCTGTGAGGTAGAGTCGTAGTGTTAATTCCAATTGTTAAAATACAACCGCTTAGTTTAATTACAGTATTCACACAAAAAAATCCTGATATTACATGCTAGTGTCCATCCAATCCAGAAATGTATTAAAAACTCTGTAATGTGTATTTAATTAAAGCGGTTTATAATCAGACAATGAATCCTCACACTAACTGCTCTTGAACAAACGATGAAAACAACTAGTCACAGGATGTCCTGGTCAGTTACTGCCCTGTGGACTCTTTATACTGGGAAAGAAATGGGAAAATTTAATCAAGCAGAGGTCTTCCAATTATAGTTTGGAGGTCTGAAAAGAATATGCAGCATCTTTAAAAGAAAAGAGAGTATGGCTAATCTGAGACTCCAGCACTCGGGACAGTGATACAGCCAGGCTGTAGAATGAAGTCTCATCTCAGAGCCGTGTCTTGAGTTCAGAATACTCTCTACTATGTTTTAATACAGCATTTGCTGGGCCAGCAACTTGGGCAATTTGTGATGCATTTCTTGTATTGTATTTTTATTGTTCATACATAACAAGTACTGTGGGTTTATTTTGTTATGTTTCTGCTCCGAGAAAATTTGAAGCAATAAAACATGATTGATTGACATTGCGTCTCCATGCTACAACACTGCGCCACAGAATCGTGCCACCTGTCACCACTGCTGGCTACAGGAGACTGAGCCCTGCGCTAATGTTTCCCCCAATTATCCTTGGCTCACTGGCCAAAGCCCTCCACATTCCCAATTCCACTAAGGATAATCTCCTGTACTATTGTACTGATGGGAAATGACAGATTAGGAGGGAGACACATGATTTTCAGCCTGAGCTCTAACAAGTTCTTGCTGGATTGTTCTCAAAACTGCATGCTCCAGGCTTTCCTGGCAGCGTCCTAAAAGGCATCTCAACCCTCACGCTGCAGGAGAGGCCTGCAATTTCAGGCTACCAAGGAATCAGCTGAACCAGAAAAGAGTAGCGATCTCAGCCCTGACCCTCATTTACAGGCAGAAGTAGATGGGGAAGCTATGTGAAGGAAAAGGCTGATAGAAGAGACTTCTGTCTCAAAAGGGAAGGTTGAAACTGATTTGCCAGCTATCAGTGCTTTTTAAAACCATGTCCTTACTAAAATACCAGATGCAGCAACAAATAATTATGACCAGAAAGAATTTGCATCATGTGTCCCCTGGTGAAAAGGAGACAGACAGATCTTGGGTTCCTGGCCTGCCTCTCCGCTATGTGGCAGGTGCACTTAGCAAAGTGTCACTTCCCACCCCATGCCTCAGCTTCCCTGACCACAATTATGGAAGTTATAACACTTAGCAATTTTCCAGCAGCATTAAGCAATCTAATAATTTATGCACATAAAAGAAAGCTCCTCAAATTGTGCTCCCTTGGAGAAGAACCATGAATAGCTTCATTCCTGGTGCCTGGCGGAGCACTGACACAACATGCACCAGCAGCCCAAGGATGGCTGTATCCCACAACTCTCTGCTAAAAAGGGCTGTACAGAGATGTTCTCTGAGCAGAGGAGGTAGTGAGTGTGCTGGCACAAAGCAACTTAGGTTCATTAAAGCCTTAAAGTGATCAAAAAAACCCGATGGGCACCACAGAGCATCTAAAAAGGGTGAGAGCCTTAAGGAGCAGCTGGGTGCCAGCCACTCCGTGGGCACAGCTTGCAGAACCAGCAGGTTGCCATTCTGCGCAGCCCCCGTTCTCAGCCCCTCTCTGTCAGACGTCTCATAGCTACGGGGGAAATGCTGCCTCAGACTCACTGGGGACACAATGGCAACAGTAAAAAGCAAACAAGGTATTCTGCTTCAGAAAAATGTAATTAAACAATCCTCATGCCAGCCACTTTTTCTCAAGCTCTGCATCCATTGTTCACAGGAAAAAAAAAAAAGAAAAAAAAAAGAAAAAACCCAACACATTCTTAACACCATATTAAGTTTTATGTCCATTAACTTTTACCTGCAGAAAATAAAACAGTTTGTCTGGTTTCTGCCTTTTCATAATGCATTTTTATGCCTCTAGGTCTCTGCCTGTTTAGACTCTAGGGGCTGTAAAAAGTATTCTATACACCATTACCTGGATAAACATCCTATAAATTACAACTGATATTTATCAGCCTCGTGGCAATTTCACTACATTAAAAATAGTATAAGATTGTATTTAGATAAATAAGATATGGGTAAAAGATCAGCATAGATGTCTAAAAAAATCCATATCCTGCTATTCTAGACAAAATACATACACACATGACTTTAATTAGCTTTTCCTACATTTGGAATTCCACCAGGATACAAAGCTGCCGGGATCATTAAACCCAATCATATTTTCAGCCCAGCCTGATATTTCACTAGAACCATTCAAATCAATTTACCCAACAGAGACATTTGTCCCTGGCCTGTCACCATGGCCTGTACTGAGCGTCCTGCACTTCTTTATCTTTTGGCAGGGCCATCATAAGCAAGCGACAGAGAGGGTGATGTATGGGAACTCAAATAAGTTATAAATCCTCCATCCCTTCATCAGCCATCAGCCTGAGTGAATTTACTCCAGCCAATGTTGGCAAAGACTCCCTCGCTGCTCTCAGGAACAAGGCAGCTTTAAGGTAACACGTTCTTCAAGGTAAAGTTCCTTGTCGCTTTTGGGAAAAGAAGGCACTGCAATGGCAAGGAATGACCAAAGCCCACACCTCCAAAAGGGAGTGATGTGCCTAAATATCAGCAAGCCTCTTCCAAATATTCGGATGCTTCTCAAAGATTTAGAAACTCAAACTAAGAATCTCTCTCATCAAAAATTTAAGAGCACAGTTATCCCACTAACAAAACTTTGCTTTAGAAGACTACCATTTTAAAACCCCAAGAATCAAAAAAAAAAAAAAACACAACACCAAAAACCAACAAAAAACCACAAAACCTCAAAACAAAAAAAAACACAAGCCCCCCAAAAACAAAAAACCCCAACCCCAAACCCCCACCATACAAACCTGAAACCATGCTTGTTTGAAGAGCGGACGGTTGCCTCCAGCTCAGGATAAAGAGGGAAAAAAAAAGACTGAATTATTTTAAAAACTTGAAGAGGCAGTGAAAGATACACAAGGCATCACTCTCTTTTTTTCATAGCAGCTGCCTGGGGTTTCTTGCAAGGTCTTGTTGAACACCCTTGAGGATGACACTGGCATATATTTCCCTTTCACACAGATGAAAAGATAGTAATTGAAGAGTTCAGTAGCCATTTAGACAGCTAATGCAAGAGTGGCAAGGTACACAGCTGGTCAGCTGGTCCAGGCTAGTGGAGTGACATCTTTGCTTAAAACACTTGACATGTCAGCATCCTACATTTTAGATACACGCTAATTGACATTCCTTCCTCCCTACTGTAGCTGAAGCCATCACCACTGCACCTGTTATTTGATTGGCAAATATCACAACTGCTAAGGACCTAAGGCCTCCACTGCTTCTCTCCTCCTTTTCAGCAAGCGGTGGTATGTACGCGCCAGCACTCAAGCACTGTTCTCCATTCAAGGGGCCAGGTCCAAGAGGAAGCTTTGCCATGGCAGGCTAGTTTCTGGATGTAAATGTCTATGTGTTTACAACTACTGCCTGTTCTGCTGTTCTCTCTCTAGACAGAGACAGTTTATACCAGTGAAACCATAGCCTTGGCCCTTTCCTCAGCACAGCATATACACTGCTGAGCTGATAACAAGTTTGATTGTATGAATTGTTGGATTTGATATTCCAAGTATCCAGTTATCCACTTTATTTGTGATTTTAAAGTCACAAATTATCCTAAAGCTCCTTGATAGGCTAGTGTGAAGAAAATGTCCAAATGCCTTCCCAGCAAAAACAAAGTATAGGTGTTTTGCTCCAGAGCCAGTTAGTAGGACTCCATTATGGCAATAATTGTGCAACAACATATAGTGTAAAGTTCAGTGCAAGAAGCGAGTTGTCTCTGAAGTTTCTGCCAGAGTAAGCACAGGCTACCATGCAAACCTGGGGCATCACAGAGCCAAGATCAATGACAAGATGAACAGTGGATCTATTCTGAAAGCTCTGGTACAAGTTTATCCTGGCATACTGAGGAGAGCATAGGTATGGGTGTTCTCAACCCTCCAGCATTTCCTTTCTTTCAGACACACAAGACTTTGGGGGGAGTGATTCAATCCTGAGCCACAGTCAACGTGTTCCAGCCTGGGCATCCAGGCTATAAACTTCACCAAGGATTTTCCAGTCATCAGCCTCACAAAAACTGCTTTCCAGACATTTTCCACATGCAATTGCAGTTCAAAGCACAAAACATCAATACAACATAATAAGCATCTCTCTTTTCTCAGATAAAGGTAGGGCAAAGCCTTAGTCATTTAAAGCCTAATTTCATTCTGGAAAAAGTTTAGGTCAATATTTACGACCTAAGTCCCTTCTCCTAACAAGTTCAACTATGGGGCTTTCCAACAGATACCGTTCAGCCCATCCTGCTCTGCTGCCTGTCTCCCTCCCCTGCAGCCCCTCTTGAATGCGCATGCTCAGACAGACGTATGTGCTCATGTCAGGCATTTGATACCATCATAAAAGCAGCAGCCTCTTCTTTCCCATGCACACATCTCATTATCCATCCTTAGTATACATCTTGAGTAATGCAATTTACTTCAATGTCACCAAGAGAAAGACTCTCCTCTGGGACTGTCATTACCATAAGCCACAATCTGCTCCAATTTATATGTCCTTATCCACCCCTTGTTTTAACTTCCTTATAAATGATAACAAAGTGCTTTGCACTCCTGGTGTTGTCGCTTAATTTTTACATCTTCAGAAATCTTACTGCTTTTCCTCTTTCCCCAAAAATGATGCTTTACATTTTGCCTCCTTCTACATTCCTGTATCTTTCAATCCCAGCGCCACAGCACAGTGCTGTTGCCCTGTTAGTGCCCATCTGTTCTTCCTGGGTTGACTGTCGCTGTACAAGCCTACTTCTCTGGTTTGCTACAAATAAATTGACCTCTCCAGACCACACTAAGCTCTGGCTGGCATCCTCAGAGAGCCCCCTGCTACTGTCAGGTGATGCAGGACAGACCATCAGAACAGGCCATCAGTGTGATCATAGTCATCATTTATGAATAAGCCACCTCAAAGCATGACCCTACAGCAGTTCAACAGTTGAACAGAGTTAAAGTTGTTCAAAACATTTTAACATCTCTACAGCAGGGACTGCTTTTACTATTTGCCTGTATAGTCCTCTTGCGCTAGTATAAGTTATGGAAAGAACCTTGAGTCTTGAAGAGAAGATCTCTGGAAATGACCAATATTTATATTTTGCTAAACAAAAGGAATAAAAAAAAACAGTAAGAAACTACTAGAAGGACCTAAAAAGATTTTTAGACATAGGTTTAATAAGATGACAGGTTCAAATCAAATGTACCCAAATCAAGATGTGGCCTCTGAGCTGTTAGTTAAGTATCTGAACACTGACTATCGCTAATATATGACTGTGTCGTCTGTAAATCAAGGATAAGAATCTTACTTTTTGTGAGTAACTTCAGAAAAATGGTTTGGAAAAGCAGTGCAGAATCCACTTGTCCAACCAGAAATATATGGGACTTCAAAATCCTGAAAAGAGGACTTTTAGCTAGACAGGAACTGAAGCTGCTCAGAAAGGCTGGGAAATCATTTCGTGGAATGCAAGGTGGCTTTTCCCTTCTGCATACAAAAACCTCTTTATTTTATGAGAAACAGCTACATTTATTTATCTAAGACATTTAATTGCTTTAATTATGTTACTTCATGAGTTTTAATCAGGTCTCTGCTTCACTAAGATTCGTACCCCAAACTCATTTCACAACGTATATTACCAAAAATCAGCCAACCTCTGAAAAAGAGGTTCTAAAAAATAAAATTGAGAAACTACTACTATTGCTCAGTCAGGGAACAAGTCTATATTCCAAACAAACTGTATTCCTTCTAGGATGCTGTGAATGAACCCAGGTGGTGCTGGTCAGAGTATTGACCTGTTCACTGATAAGCCAGTACTGGAGATGCAGCACTCTGTTTAGAGTTTAGACAGATTACTGTCTAAATCTCTTGAATAGTTTTATGTATGTCTATGTTTCTATCTTATAGCATTCACATCAGTTCACTGGGCTTCAGGGTGGAAAGGCTTTTAAAACATGTCATCCCAACAAAGAGGAAGTCAGGCAAAAGTGCCAGGAGTCCTGCATGCATGAACACAGAGATCCTGGACAATCACAAACTCAAAAAGGAAGTCTTCAGAGAGTGGAAGTAAGGACAGGTAGACCAGGAGGAATACAGAGAAATCGTAAGAGAGGCCAGGGATCAGGTTAGGAAAGCTAAAGCTCAGATAGAATTAAATCAGGCCAGGGACATCAAGGACAACAAAAAGAACATCCACAGGTACATCTGTAATAAAAAGACAACTAGGGAAAATATGGGACCTCTCCAGAAGGAAACAGGAGACCTGGTCACCCAGGACATGGAGAACGCTGAGGTACTCAACGACTTTTTTGTCTCAGTCTTCACTGGGAAGTGCTCTAGCCACACCACCCAAGTTGCAGAAGGCAAAGGCAGGGGCTGAGAGAACGAGGAACTACCCAGTGTGGGAGAAGATCAGGTGCAAGACAACTTGAGGAACCTGAAGGTACACAAATCCATGGGACCTGATGAGATATATCCACAGGTCCTGAGGGAACTGGCAGATGAAGTTTCCAAGCCACTATTCATCTTATTTGAGAAGTCACGGCAGTCTGGTGAAATTCCCACTGACTGGCAAGGGGGAAACATAACCCCCATTTTTGAAAAAGGAAGACCCTGGGAATTGCAGGCTGGCCAGTCTCACCTCTCTGTCCAGCAAGACCATAGAGAAGATCCTCATGGAAAATATGCTAAGGTACATTGAAAATAAGGAGGGGATCCGAGACAGCCAACATGGCTTCACTAAAGGCAGAATATGTCTGACAAATCTCGTGGCCTTTTAAAACAGTGTTACAGCATTGGTGTATAAGGGAAGAACAATGAACAATATCTACCTGGGCTAGTGCAAAGCATTTGACACTGTCCTGCATGACATCCTGGTCTCTAAATTAGAGAGACATGGATTTGACCAATGGATCACTCAGTGGATAAGGAAGTGGCTGTATGGCAGCAGAGTTTCAGTCAATGGCTCAATGTCCAATTGGAAACCACTGATGAGTGGTGTCCCTCAGGGATCAGTACTGGGACCAGCACTGTTTAACATCTTTGTTGGAGACGTGAACAGTGGGATTGAGTGCAGCCTCAGGGGGTTTGCCAAGGACACTAAGCTGTGTGGTGTGGTCAACATGCTGGAGGCAAGGGATGCCAGCCAGAGGGACCTGGACAGGCTTGAGAGGTGGGCCTGTGCAAACCTCACAAAGTTCAACAAGGCCAAGTGCAAGGTCCTGCATGTGGGTCAGGGCAACCCCAAGCACAAATACCGATTGGGCAGAGAATGGATTGAGAACAGCCTGGAGGAGAAGGACTTGGGACTGTCAGTTGACAAGAACTGAACATGAGCCAGCAACAGGAGCTTGCAGCCCACAAAGCCAACCGCATCCTGGGTTGCATCAAAAGAAGCACGGCCATCAGGTCAAGGGAGGTGAGTCTGCCCTTCTGCTCTGCTTTCATGAGATCCCACCTGGAATACTGCATACAGCTCTCGGGCCCCCAACATGAGAAGGATATGCACATCTTGGAACAAGTCCAGAGGAAGGCCATGAAGATGACCTCCAGCCATGAAGATGAATTCTACTTTTAGCATGGTGTGGAATTTTCCTTCATCTATTTCCTTAAATTATGTGTGTGGCAGTGCTATATGCTTTTGAAAAACTGGCACAGTCCATCTCAAAGGTGTGGAAAATTATCCTGATACATAGCTAGTCCAGAAAACACTTTGCAAAGAAAGGTACTACAGGAGTACAACTACCAGTGATTGCATGTTACTGAAAGACTCACAGCGTCTTTCCAACACTTTACCCTTTGTGTTTTATGTCTGAAAATGACATCATCTGCTCCATTTTGGCTATGCTTTAATACCTGTATCTTGCAGATGTAAATGGTAACAGGAGTTCCAGAGGAAGACCCTATAGTGCATGCAATGATCCCACACTTTGGATAGGTAAGGGGATTTGGGAATCTCATTCCTTAAACATGGAAAACTGCACAATGAGAAAGACACTGCACTGAACAATGATCTGGTCTGCCAGAGCAGAACCCGGGTGTTGATTACTAGCTCCCCTTGCACAGCAAGGCCAAGAATGTCACATGGCTCTGACATTAAGATTAAAATCTTTCAAGAACAAAAAACCCACAAAAGAGATCACTAAAGGGGAAAAGCCAATGCTATAACTGTACTTAAAATGAGTCATTCTTTGTACTAACTATGACAATAGCATTAAAAAATAAATCACTGTGACTTATTTGTTCACCAGTGACATTCATTTGTGTTTAGCATTTCATTCAAATTGGAAAAACAAGACTGGTCCATTTTGAATCCAGGACCTCACGTAACAGCACAGAGAAAGCCACAGAGTTATTAACAGCCAGGCAGTAAAGAAAAAGGAACTCTATGAAGGTGGAACATTGCAGGCAAAGAGAGATTATTTTGCTGCTTTGGGATTTCAGCAATGCTGTGGGAAAGCTTATATATTAAAAAAAAAACATGATTATTGACTTTTGCTAAGATTTATCGTTAGGTCTTTTCCTTTTTCTTGTATACTTGTACTTATTTATCACAGGCTATAAAAACTAATCATGAAGTGTAAAAGTGTTAGAACTACTTTATAAAGGGTTATACATTTACACAGCCTAACTCTGCAAACAGCTCTTCAATATCTCAAAAGCACTACATACAAGAAATGGCCTGCTGTTCTTTAGATTGAGGTCACACTGCATATATTTTGGCACAGGACAACACCATAAATGCCCTGAAATCCCACATATCCTATAACATTCATATTCCTTTTCCCCTTCCAGGGGCTTGGTTATCCAGCCAGTTCTTCCTACTAGGCAGGAACATTTCTACACTCCAGAAGTGATATACTTAGCACTTGATTTGCGCCCCATTTCAGCAGACTAGAGAGAAATAATCAAAGAAATCAAGCAATACGCCCACTCACTTAGGCTCCCTTCTCCTTCCATAGTCCAATGCCTCCCCACACTTCTTGCTATCCTTACACGATCAGGACTTGGGAACCAAGTACTGTGAACCATTTACACTCATGCCATGTGTTGCTTACTTTTATCTATCACTCCCTAAATTCTGCTTATTTGTACCAGTAAACAGTACATTAGCTACTAGACAGTTCCTAATCAGTCTTCCTTTTCATTAACATCCACTTTATCTGCTCAACGGATGAGTGTCCTTTAAGAGACTTCCCTTCTTTTAATGAAGTGGCTGCTAAGTAAACTTATTCTGTTTCTCTGAAATGGTGTACAGTCAAAGTAAGGGCACATCAGCTTATTTTCTGACTTGTTATCCTTCATCTGCATCTCCCCAACCCCATTAAAAAAAAATTTAAAAAAAAAAATCACTTTGCTGTGCTGCTGGGAAGAACTGGCTCATGCTGCAGACCTGTTTCCATCAAGTAAGTTCAGCATTAAAGCAAACTTCTGAGGTACCCTCCATACATCAGATTTCTTCTTTGTATGCCCTTTCAAAGAAGGGACAAGGGCCCCTAACATGCCAAATCTGTTCTGTGCTGCCTTACTATCAAAGTTGCCAAGTAATCACTTGATCCATTGTAGGGAGGTGCAGGAAAATAGGGTCTAAAGAAAAAGGAGGTAATTGTTGGTGTTCTACACAGGGGAAAAAAAAAAGGAAACCCTGGATTTCACCAGTATGCCAAAAAGCACATACTCTGGGACCACATACCCCCTGGAGTGCTCAAATTCGTTAAGCCATTGCAGGTTTTTAGTCTTCCTTTTGCTTTTCTTTGCTTTTTGTTCAAGGCCAGGTTGAATGGGGCTGTGAGCAACCTAGTCTAGTAAGAAGTGTCCCTGCCCATGGCAAGGGGTTTGGAACTACATGATCTTTAAGGTCCCTTCTAACCCAAATCATTCTATGGTTCTTTGATAAGATATACCCTCAGCTTCCAAAAGAGAGAGATCGAATCATTTTTTGGTTACTGACAAAGACAAGATCTTCCCGCAGGCAATCATTCAACCAGACTGTCATTTATTCTCTGCTTTTCTCCACCAATCTTTCTTATACAGTTTCAAAACCCTGAACAGCCCTGCAGCCTTTTGTGTTTTTCCTTGCCACACATCTGAAAGACACATAACTGCTACTAACTTGATTTTGCTAATACAGGCTAGGGAAAACAGTACTAACGTGGTTTTAAACAAGCAACAGAACACAACATCCTAATTTTAAGGGTGTTCATAAGTTTAGTTCATAAACAACAGAGTAACAAGCTTTAAAGATACCTATTTTAGAATTAGATGATTCAGGTCCTGGAGGATTCTGTTGCTCTTCATTGATGATAATTGGAGTTTGACTAGTTCAAATGTGCCTATGTAGTAGGTACTGACGTAACCTCTGTTAGAGTAAGTCTACAGCGTAACCAAATCTGCGAAGTTTCACCACTGTTTGCTTACCAAGAAACAACTCTGCCAGACCAGCCAGACACCACAAGGGACCTCTGAAGAGGATACCAGCAGTAGTCTGCAACTGCTCACGGAAATACTGGGAGAAAAATGAAAACACCAACATAACTCCAAGGTTTACAAACAAGCCTTCACTTAGTCTTGTGCCAGCAATGCACAGGCATTACCACCATTATTTACCACCCTATTTCCTGAGCACCAATGAAGGTAAAACTTGCCAAAGAAACCAGTAGCACAATTTGGATAAGAGTCATACTTCCATGCAGTAATCAGAAAAAACACAAAAACTTTTTCAAAAAGTCATGACTGTGCTTTCTAAACATGAACAAATACCAATGGATTTACAATACTGGTCAAGAAAAATGAACTGAAACAGATACAGAGAAAGGCCACCAGGGGCTTGACAAGTCTATCTGATAAAAAGAACATTCAAAGAGCTTGACTCGTTCAGACCAGCTAAATAAATGCTGAGAGGGGATACATTTGCCGTGTCCAAATACCCAGGGGCAGAAATAGCTGAGGAGTGGAAATGACTATTTAATTAAAGGACAATACTAGTACAAGAACAGATGTTTATAAACTGCCAAAGAATAAATTTAGGCTGGAAATTAGACAAAAGTTTCTAATCAGCAGCACAATGAAGCTTTTAAAAAGCCTTTACAGGGAACAGGGGCAAAAAAAAAAAAAGCTCTAATTGAAGGATAAAGCACCATGTATTTCTGAAAGGTATTATGAAATACGGTTCCCTACCAAAGCACAGTACTGGAGGCAATGACTACTGAGGTCCCTTGCAGCCTTCTGCTTCTCTGTGTTTCACACTAAAATCCATTCATAGCATCACCAACATATCAAAAGTACAGTTCTGAAACACCTTGACCTCCCAGAACAACTACATAGAGAACCATTCTGGCTGGACTCTGCTGAATGGTGAAGCGAGACAGCTCCTAAGGGAGGGACGTCTGGAGCGGACAAACCTAGGAAGAAGGCCTGAACTGAATTTTTACATTATCTTAATAAGAAAGCCACAGATATATTATCTCTTTTAGAACTCATAAAACAAAACTCTTGAAAAATCCCAGGGGCTCCTGGGTTCAGGAAAACTTCTCAACACATTGCTGCATGCCAGACCACCAGTCACTGGAAGATGCACTTTCCTTTTCTGGCCACGCAATACCTTTATCAAAAGTCCAATTACCTTCCTCCCTCATTGTTTATTTTTACTAAGATTTTCCATAAAACACAAGGATGAAGCTCAAGATTAATGGCATGGCTAGGAATATTATCATCACACATTGTCTTCATTCGTTATGAGTAGGACACAGTCAAATCTTCTGCAGGCACATAGATATTTGTAAATGTTTGATCTTTCCAATATGTGTATGTGCCAAAAGTGTTACAGGACAGCAGGAAAATCACTTACATGGACTCTGAAAAGCACTGCCCAATTACATAGCTTGACCTGTTTGCTTCATTCCTTAATAATGGCTGCATCATGTTTACTGTCTGGGGACACGCCATATACAACATTTTGTCATTATTTTGAGATCAAAAACACCAAGCAAAACAAAAAAAAAAAGTGAATTTGCCACAAAGACTGTATATCATCTAGCAATTCCCTCTTGACAGCCATTCCTATGGTCCGTATTATCACGGCAGTTGAAGATATTCTAAACACTGAAGGCAAAAGTGCTTGGAAAGCCCTAGACCCTCAGAAGATGTTCTCTGGGATACTCAGTCAACAACAGGCCACAGAGAAGCTCTCCGGACAAGAGTGTTCCTGAGAAAGTGTGGAAACAGATGAGGTCTTTTGCAGAACACAAACTTCACTGCTTCTTCAGAAAAGTTTCAGCTAACCAATAAAAGAGTGTATGGTTTCAAGTTGCAAGTTGTGTCCCACTGGGTAAATCTGAAGAGCTTCTAAACTTGCACAAATAACCTTAAACTGACTTACTGTTTCATAGCACAGTGCATGCAGAGGCCATATCCATTACTACTACACTCCTCCTTCCACAGACTAAGTAAGACCGTTGTCACTGTGACTGAGACCTCTGCTTATGGGAGGTTTTCAATGGCATGCCTGATTAAATGCCACCTCCCAGAATTCTTGGATAACAGGAATTAAATTTTAATGCCCTTAATTTAGTTGACACTTTTTCATAAGCCCTTTCCCCCCTCCTTCTCCTGTGTTATAAATGACCAATTACCTAATCTGAGGTAATGCAGGCTTTGGTCAAGGCTAATGAAGATGCGGTGGGTGAGATCCTGCTTGAAGCAGGGTCCCATTAGGAAAGATTAATCACCTTCTAACTTAGAATCCCACGTTTTGGCTCCAAACAGTAAGAAGGCAGAGAAAGAGGCATCCATCACATTAACCAAATAATACAGCAAATGCTTGGCACTTGATCAGCAGTAGGGTGCTCTACTGACAGGAAGTGGAAGACAGCGAAATGAAGAGCAACAGCGTCTCTCCAAGGTTGCTCAGGGACAGAGATCCCCACGCAAGAAGTAAGGAAGGAAAGTCCCACCCAGCTAACACTTTGGATTTGTACTTCAGAAGAGAGAGCTGCATCAGCCCTGAGAAGGAAGTACATTGCACTGTGTGCGGTATTACCCTTTCAAGGTAGTAAAACTATTGTCTCAATGCAGCGTATCTAACCACCTGAAGGAAACCAGAGAGAAATAGCCTCAAGCTATGTACAATGAAACAAATCTTCAGCTATTTGCTGGTTTTGCATACTTCCAGAAATTCAGGAACAGCTTAGGTGACAATATAGTTCTATCTTCTCTCTATATTCAGATGATATTCAAATACAAAATCCAAATCCAATACAAAAAATTTCAAATCCACAAAATAACCTTTTATCTTCAGTGAAGTCAGAATGCACAGGTACTATAGCGCCAAAGGGTTTATTTGCTGCATCAACAAGGCCTAACCCTGAGTGGGTATACCATCTTCTAGAGATACCTAGAAATAACCTTCACGACAGCAAGACATTCCACTACTAAGTCATTACCCAAAGAAATAATGATTTATTTTGTGTACCAAGGCAAAGGGATTGATGGTGGTAGGAGGGGAGACATTTCTGGAACACTTGCCTTCTGACTGACCACATCCTAATACTGTATAATTACTAGAAAAGCAGCAGCAGAAGGCATAAGGAAATAATCCACATCTACCTACCTACCCACCTTCATCACCAGAACGCATCAGGCCACTAGAAACAGAGCAAACACAGTTTTTCGGTTTGGTTTTTTCAGGGCGAAGGATTTTTGGGTGGGTTTGAAAATCCTCCCTTCTCATCCCAAGATGCTCCCAAGAAAATTGAGAAACACTTCAGCTGTGACACAGAAGGATTGCTCCTTTACTCTCTTTATATATATACATTCATGCCTCCATTCACCTTCCTTACTGAATCTTCTCAGCTTTTAAGGTCCCTCAGCATCCTTGCCCAGCTTATAGAAATGGTTTCTTGTTCTTCACACAAGATAACTGACAAACTCCATTCATGCAATCAGGAACAGATCCTATGATCTCCGACAAAAGCTGAAATAGGATCCCCTGAAACTAGTAACATGTATGGCAGGAGATAAAAAGCACAGATTTTTTCAGCTGTGTTTAGTTGTTATCAAATTTAGCCTCTTCATAGCACTGGAGTAAGCTGACATCAAGTGCTCCATTTAGTTTGCAAAGTAGGAGGATGTTCCCATGCAGTCTGAACTTAACCATTCTTAAACAATTCAGTGCTGTCTTTACCAGGCTTCTCTCTCTTCTGCTGATCAGTAAATATGCAAGTGAAACATTTTTAGGTTCATTTCTTCTGAAGCAGAAAGGCAGACAAAAGTAGCAAAACAATCCTCTACTTGGACTCTGAACTGTGAAGCAAACGCTCAGATGGTGATCTTCCACAACTGCCTTCTAGAGAAGAAAATGCCTGCTTGAACTGCCACCAACTCTAAGTGGCAAATTGTGGGGGGGAAAAAAAAAATAGGAGAAAACCCATACAGTGAGCTAAAGTGGCAGGCGGAGATTTAAAATTTGATTTGACTGATCCCTTTGCAAATCTGAGGGGTGTATATAACACTAACATCAGGTACAGGAGAATAAGAAACCTAATTCAGGAGTATGAAATTGCTTTGTCAAAGCGTTTTGAAAAAAGCTTATAAATTAGGCTTTCAGAAGCTCCTCACTAACACATGAACTGCAGCAGCTCAGGCAAGGTCTCCACAACACCCCATGATTACTAACAAGGGAAAATCTTAGTCAAGAATTTGCTCCCTACAAATTGCAGGTGACAGGGCTTTATAACTTCCATGCAGAAAGGAAGCAGTTAAATGAATGCCAACACTAACATCACATTAAAAGAGAAAACTTAGTTTTCCTCAGAGTCCAGCAGAACTCTGCTATGGGAGATTTCCTGGATCAAAAGGGAGCAGACAGTTTTACTGCCCAGGCCAGAAGGTTCAAGGCATAGGAGGACTGTGGGCCTTGCTATTCCCTGCTTCTTAAGGCACACAGTCATTTGCCTTAAGAAGGTTTTTCTTTTCTTGGTGTGTGAAACGGAAGATAATTCTCAGGTGGATTCCTCAGAGTTATTCAGTAACATCTTTGGAGATTACTGCAGCTGACCACTGTACTTGCTGGAGTCTGTATTGTGCTAGTGATTGAAATCATAGGATTTCTGGTACCAAGGACATTCCTATTGCAGTTACGAAGAGATACTTGCACTATGAGTTTACAAGCTTTACAGGTTTCTGAGAACATCTGAGCTTAACCTTTGTTTTCCGAGAGGACTAGCACTAACAAGGTATCAACCAAGTCAAAGCCTGCAAATGGCAAATGCTAGAGATTGTGAACAGTGGCTCAGTCAAAATTTCCTGGTGGATTTCCAATAAAAAGAAACTACAGCTTTCAGCATTCACTGAGTGGTATTTACTTACCTGGGCAACATACAAACCTCACTCAGCTTTTGACATCTCTGCTGGGACTACGAGCCCTAGTTAGACCCAAAATTGTTCTGATGTTGAAGCTTTTCCTCAAGAACTCTTCAAGATCTCCTTCCAGCTCCCCAAAACATCCCCCAATATAAGCTACCTACTTGCCATCAGTGTAACGACTGTTACTTTCTCAGAGCCCGAGCCAAATTTGAACCAGAGGAAGATATGGAACTAATACCACACTAGCTACCTTCCAACTGCCTTTCGAAGGCAAAGCTCCCCTTGACGTGACACAGTCTCACTACCTGCTGTAGTTAGCAGCTCCCAGATTGAAAAGATCTGTAAGGCACCAGCAGCAAGTGCCAAAGCGAACCTAGAGCCCTTAAAAATCAAAATGAAAAACCCAAACAAGCAAGCAAACAAGGAGCAAGGGAAACTTTGCTCAGTGCTTAATAGTTTAAAAACTCTGTCTCTGAAGAATTCAATTCCTTCTGCTCTGATGTGTCCTCCTGCTGTTTAACTGCAAGCTCTGCCGACTCACAGCTGCTGCTCTGTGCAGGCCCTGGGCTGCCTTCAGAAGGAAGCCCATGGAAAAGATAAAAAACCCCTTTCCTTCACTCAAACAGCAAACCCTGAGCCAGAGAGAAGACAGTAACAGAGAAAGAAGTCAGAAGTCTGCATTACACCTACGATTACAGTGCAAGCCAAGACAAAAGCTGTACTTAGCTGATGCTACTCTCGTTAGATCGAAAGTCCCCATACAGAACAGACTGTGCCTGTGCTCTACCTCACCCATGCCCCTGCTTTCATATTCAAAATGCTCTCAAGTTCCTGACACATTTTGATGCAGTCTGGTCTTCAAAGCTCAGTAAAACCTATAAGTAGTAAACATGAGTCACTTAATTGGAACAGCAAGAAGAGTTCAGTTATTCGCTAACATGCATATTTTTGAAGAGGGCAAAGGAAACGTCATATTGGGTGCAGAAAATACCCTCACAGGGTTATCCATAAAGTCTTGGCCATACTTTTCAACACGCTATGCTTTGAAGCTGTAAATACTACACCAAGAAAAGACATCCCCCGATAAGTTTCTGGGGAGGACTTGCAGAGAAAACACAATCAGTGCAGCCTAGCTTTTATCTTTTGCTAAATTTTTGCTAAATATTTGCTAAATAGTAGCAAATGGAGGACACTGACCAATGAGAACACCACCTCTGAGGTTATAAATTTCTCCAGTGTATACCTGATCACACTCGGAAGTGCTTCTGAAGTTGTATCTGGGTATTTGAGTGAGAAATCATAGAAGAGATTTGAGCACTGGAACAGTAACTAGCAACTTCAAAAACTTGCTAGAGGTATCCAGGTAAGAAGCTTCTCTTGCCCTGGAGAAGATGCATGACATGGCATTTACATGCCACCGCTCATAGGGGTTGATGGCTTTTGACAGAAACTGCAGCTCATATCCAAAATGTGTCCTGAGCTAAGTGCATAAGAAAAAAATCCTTATACAATGGTGTAATCAATTTAGTAAGGTCCTAAAGTGAAATGTAACAGTTATGAAAATTGTAAAATGTGCATTAGGAGTCCTGATGAAAGGTATTTGAAATGGAAAACTGTTACTGACTTGTCCCACAGTTGTAGGTGTTCCACATTCATTAGGACTAGTTACAATGAGTTAAAAAGTGGGGAGGGAAGTTGGTCTCAGCCTCATTTAAGCATGTAAGAATTCTATATCTCTTCTCTACACATCACCTCTGCGCCACTTACAGGGATTTGAGACTAGAAATTATAAATCACGAATCTCTCAGTCAGCAGAAAACCAGTAAAGTGCATTTTCAAGCTTTTGGAAAATGCTAAGACCATAAGTGGGAGGACAAGCAAGGTCAGACTGTTCTTCAGAGAAGCATGAGGAAATACAAGGCAGAGCTATGAAGACACTGAAGACTCATCTACAACACACAAAGGTGTGTGTGGTAATCAGGAAGCTAAAATGGCAGGCTCCAGGGACACAGAATGGGCGGAGAAGCCTTTCACCCCAGGCACCTGTTTCTGTAAAGAAAGGAGCTGTTCTCCAGAACAAATGGACATTTTCTATCCATGACTTCAAAAATAACTAGTGAGTCACTTCTATCACTTTCCACACTGACATTAAACTCATTTTAGCATTCCAAGGTAGGCTAATACCCTGATCAGCTTGTGAAAAGTGACTTTTCTTCATATTCCCCAAGAGCTTCTTTCTGCCTTATGGCAGAAACTCAGTGCACTTCAGCCTTTTCAAACACCAGCTTCCAATGCTTCCTCCTTGTAAAGACAGTATCGCCAGATCAGTATTTCTGTAGTCCAAATCTAATTGAAAACAGGACAAATAAGACACACAAGAGCTCCCAAAACCTCAGCCTCTGCATAAATAGGAAATCATGTGGTAGGAGAATGGGGAGAGCAGAACTGCTATTATTTTAAGTGACATGATCAGATGATTTAAGTTTCCAGGGCTGAAGCCCTGGAACATTTTGCACAAGACCTAAGTAAATACACAAATAAATATGGAACTAGGCAGACCCCTGCAACAGTGCTAAACACTTTAGCAGGCTACCAACAAGGAATGGCCACGGACAACACCACACAGTCTCAGCTCTACTGTTTGCTATTTAGTATGGCTGCTCTGAGACCATGGCATCTTGAAGTAGCCTCCAGAGGGTTCCGCAAGCCCTCTTAAGTCATGGCAGAGCCACAGGACTCGGTAAATATCAGAGGTAAACTGTAGAGGACTATACAAAACCTTAGGTGATTTTGGAAAACCACTTTCTGAGATTACTTTAGAGAGGAGAAAAAGGAAACTGGAGAGACAGAGATACTTTCTAACTTCATTTCAGGTTTTTGTATTCCGAACACCCACCAAGGGCCTGGGAAAAGCCAAGCAAAGGATGCCTGGGGTCTGTGGGAACACAGCACCATCTCGTGGCGTGAAGGGAAGTAGTATAAGATACAAGGAATAAGCATTTCGGCACTTCAGACATCTGCAGCTTGGCTTTTTGACAGCTTGCTCTTCTAGAAGGTTAACAAATCTCTCTATCGAATTTGTGCTTTATAAAAAAAAGTTCACTGCAGATCTATAAAGAACAAATGAACAACAAACAACTCCCTATTTTTAGCTCTAAAACTCATCACCGTTAACATAAACACTGGGGGCCTCTTCATAAATAGAGACGTGTGGGCAGACAACCATCTGTACCGAATGCTATTTGCCAGCAGGCCTAGCACAGCTGTGAGCACCCTTTTCTTGCAAGTCTGAGTCTCCTGTGCTTAAGGTGGGCAAAGAAAACAAGTCTCCAAGTACTAAACTTGCCAAGACTAAAGACCTATGCTTCCACCTATTCAGTACTGGAAAAGAAAAGTAATCCTTTTTTCATTTAGGAGGAGTCGTCAGAGGAAACTCAGAAAGGCAGCTATTCCACCCTTTCCAGTATTTTCTCCCAAGCAGAGATACACTTACAGAGCACCTGTGAACAAGCAATTTAAGTTACCCAGCTGGTTCACATTTTACTGGTAATAAATAAGATGGCACCAGTGAAAGTATGAAAACCTGGTTAGTTTCTACTTCATTGACTGAACTCAGTTAGAAATTCATCTCTGCAACAGAAAGCATTTAAGTGTTCTGGCTTCTGAAGAAGGTAGGCAAATGTAGGGGTGTCTGCGCAGGAGGATGTACTTCATCTTACTTTCTGCTGCACCCCAAGTGTTGTGCTATACCTAGCTCCACTTTAGCAAATATTTCCAAGTTTATTCTTATTTCATCCTGGTCCCCAGGATGAAATTTATTTAAAACAGGAAGCATTTTGATACACTGTCTATGCATTTTGAAGAACTCCCATAATGAGTTTAGTACAGGTCTCTCAAGTGTGGTATTTGGGCTAAGTATGTTCTCTGGTGTGCCTAAATTAAGTTTAAATGACTTTATCTATCAACCTTCCTTGTACAATGCATTAGTAGCAATTCCACAGCCAAGTGGGGATCTCTGAGGACGCTCACACCTAGTTTATCACCAGTAACGAGTGTAAAACATGGGGGGGGGGAAATAGAGAAAACAGGCTGACAATTTTAATTTTTTCCTACCAGTACAAACACTTAACTCCTATGATTTGTGTTTAAACAACAGGAAGCAGAGACAATTCTGTCTGACTTCAGTTCTAAGCATTCAAGTAACTAGAACTAGATGAATTCTCAGGATATCCTCCACGCTGCCACACTATCTGCTGCAGTATCATGTGGCGCAATCCAGGCTAACCCTAAACTTAAGCATGCAGGATTAACACGGTGTCCACCTGGTCCAACACACCACGCGGATGTGCACAACTCAGCAGTACCTCAGATGGGTATTTCAGGTATCTATATATGGCAACTTATCTACCGCATAGATATGCTGCACAGCTGACAGTAGTACTGTTATGAGAGCAACATCATGCCCCATTGGGCAACTTTACATGCTTTCTGGAGTCAAACATTGTGCCCATTGACCTTGAGATCAATATTGATATCCCTCTCTCACACACACACTCCCTAGACCAGATTTCTCTTGCCCCCTATCACATAACTGAAGTGCCTACGACGATTGCCAGCAGTCAGATTCACAGTCACTGCTTCTGAGAATTTCTGCTCATTCACACAGAGCAATGGCTTGAAAGCCATGTCTGCTCAGTTCATTCTGCACTGGTAACACAACCAATCCAGTCTTACAACAGCAAAGCAGAAAAATGAGTCTTTGCTCACGTCAGTTGCCTTCTGCAACGTGTGGTTAGCTTGGATCCACAATTTAAACCCTGAGGCACAGGCACTTCTCATGACAGTCTATATTTCCAAGAGAAAGACACCTGACTGCTGACGTCTCCAGTAGTAGAAAGAAATACCAATATTAGCTCACGTTTCAGCATTTTGTGGACTTCAATTAGGAGACTATTTGTGACAGATGAACTATTAAAGACACAGATGCTTCTAAGGGACCTACAAACTGTATGATGAATGGCTTGTGATATATAGCTATCATATTCATCATTTGCCTGAGATCAGCAGGGCAGAAACATAACAGACAGAAGGTCATTTAGTGCAATCTGAAAAAGGAGGAAAAAAAAAGAAGGAAAGAAATATGACAGTTAGTTATGGGAAGCCAGCAAACCTGACACCAGCTTTGCTGTGGCCAAGCACTGCAATTAGGTTTCAGACCAGAGACAAGAAGAAGACTAGAGCTCCAAGCACACTTCTTCAAAATCAACATGCCAGGGGCTCTCTGGAAGAAAAAATTGCTCATATTTGGCAAGTGTATTATTAAGCCAGAGTCTAGTCAAGACACTCTGGTCTACAGGTCAGTTATATTATCTAAGACAGTTACTCAAATGGACACAAGCACAACTACTCTCAGGTTGAGGCTAGAGGCATTTGAACAAAAGCACACTATGGAGATCAGTCAACTCTCCTTTCCTAGGGAAGGAGTCATTTTCTACTCTCTTTCCCCATCCCAGTTCAAGATCACCCTCTTGCGAACCCTGCTGGCAATAGAAACATCCAGAAAGGCATGTCCCAGGCCAGGGAGGCCACCACAAGTCAACCCTGCTCATTCTCCAACACAGAGGTTTGTGAAGAGCCTCAGGGACTAAATCATAAACCTCTTGATAGACAAGGATGAACTCACTTAGGTGAACACTTTAAGGTTAGTTGTTGTCTTTCTCAGGTTTTTACACTCTCTCTGCTAATTTTCAAGATAGAGTCATCATTCTGATGCAGCCAATGAATCCTGAACTTTTGAAAATTATTAAATCCACCACATCCCACTTTTTTTTTTTCCTCCCATTCAGGACTATTCTAAGATTTTCACTGAAATAAGCAAAGTTTTGCTTGCCCTAAATGTGCAGTTTTCACTGATTAGACTACCACACAAGAAAAAAATGTCACCAGTTCTGTACGTACCTAAGAGTTTGAAATGAATATTCACAGATTTGGAAATTTTTTTCTTCTGTGGACACCCTAGTTGAGGGTTCAGTTAACACTTACCTCCCAAGAGAAATCATGTCATTTGATTATTCTTGATTATTCTACTGAAAAGTCTATTCCCTTCCACAATCAGAGAAATTGCTTTGTGGCTCAAAATCTCTAAGGACAGCAACAGGCAACTGAAGTCCCAGGCTCCACTCCCAGTGTTTGCACTGTTTGGATGTCAGAATGCAGTGAAACACCTCCACAAAGATAATCAAATCCACCAAAAAATGCTCCCCCTCTCAAAGCTTGTTTCACAGGTACCCAAGCAGTCAGTTTCAATCTGCCCCTTGGGGATCATTAAACTGTAATTAAGGTTTTGCATCTAATCCCCAATGTTCCACAGCTGAGATTATTATAGCAGCTCCTGGGTAACAAGACTGCAACGTAATAAAGATATGTCTCTATATACAGCTAAACTCCACTGGAGATCAATAGCTAGCCTTCTTCCAATGACAAGCAATAATTAGTACATTAGGCAGCCTGGATAGTGAACAAGAATCTCATTCAGGACCTCTGACTCCTCCTGCCTTTGTTTTTCTGTTAATAATTTCTCTTGCAAAAAACAGGATAAGCACAGAAGATGTCTCTCTCTCTCGCTCCTTACCCAGCCTCCTCCCTTATGTAGACCCAGACTTGAAGGCCCAAAAGCTATCAAGAATAAAAAAAAAATAAAACAATTCTAGCACTGCCTGCATCACTCTGCATATGGGCATTCTCTCAGCTACCTGTGACCTGTAAATATTTTATGACATACATTTGTTCTTGCTAATGACTGTGATCCTAACGGTAGCTTTCAGTCTAAGGTATAAAATAAAAAAATAATCTTAAATACAAAAAAATTAGGCATATTTGATATGTGGGCTCGGAGAATCCCATGCCAGATTTTGATCTACCCATGCTGGCATAGATCTCGACTTACCTCATTTAAATCAAAGGCATCATTTTATTTGTAAATAAGTGTTAATGCAAAAGAAATCTAGTCCATAAAACAGAAAGACCAACTTCAATCTCCTTTTATCTGTTCCCACCCATTAATGCAGAGGCCTTTTTGCAAACTGTTTTCTATGTAGGCAGGCTGGGAAATAAACAATAATCACCTTGAGGACCCTACAGGAACAAGAAGGCGATAGAGCATGTACTACAATAGACAACTCCCTGCTGTCTGGGAAAGCACCAAGTGAACCTATCCCATCTCATTAACACCACTGCACTCCACTTACCACACATCAGACTTAGACCAATACATTAAAAACACAGATATCTAAGTCAGGTACTGCAAAGATGAAACAGCACACAAAAGCCAGACAGGGCAAAAAATAAAGATTATAGTGAGTCAGAGCTTCCATTGATATTAGGCCCAACATGGGAATCGTATTTTCATAATCCACAGTGCCAGTTATGGCAGATTCATAGGAGAATGGAGGCAGAAAGCAGAGCCACAGAGCCACCTATGCTTTCACCTGGATTGGTGACTGGGGTATCCTGTTGCAGATCAACAGCCACAGCTGCAAGATTAAGAGGCTTCTGCAAGAGTTTCTCCTCTGCGAAAGTACCAATACCATCTGCCAACCATGTGGTGCCCAAAATACCTCATGCTGATGGAAACTGTAGCTGGCATAAGACTGATCTAGAGTATCTGGGCCATAAAATTGAGGATAGAAGTTTCATATTCATGTGGAAAAAAAATAATCCACTTATGATAATGGTTCCCAAGCTCAGGGTGGACTTTCACCTAGAACATCCAACACTACAGACATTTGCCATCAGCTTCCAAATTCAGTACTGTACCACCTACTGTGGAGAAGCTGATATAAGAAAAGAATCTTTACAGAGTGAAATTGATGGCTGAAGCTTATTTTGGTGTTTTCCTGAGTTTTTACATCTGCTGCTTCCTAAAGCAAATATGAACATGTGCAGAATATTACAAGAAAAAAGCTGCATTTAGAATTAATCAAATCTTTGTTACACTTGACAATTTAGAACATTTAATTTATTAATTTACATTTAGTGGAAAGATATGCTTAGAGATCATCATTGGCAAATGGCACTCGGGGTGACAGAACAGAGACTCCTATTTTGCAGTACCGCATTTCTATTCCTGCTGCCAGCTTACATCAATGTCTTAACAGAGATCATGCCCTGGGTGTGCTACTACTGAAGGAACAGTTTCAGAGGCCAGCTCCTATATGGGGCTAAGTACTTACAACAGAGTACCACTCACTCAGCTACTTATAGCATGAAAAGTGATAATTATTACCATGACTACCAAAAAGTATCATGTAAAAAAAAAAAAAAATACTGTCAAAGAGAGCAGAGATCACAAGGAACAAAATTATGGCAAGAGCCTTCTGTGACATGTTTATGAAAATGGCATAGCTGCTGAGCAGTGTCAGGAAGAGAATTAAGTAACTGCTTGAGCTGCTCAAAGGTTGATAACAGAAGCTGTAATCACTGCCACCTGTACAAAGCCTCTCTCCCTTCCATCCTATTGAAGTCTGTAGCACGGCTGGACCATAGCTTATGTGCTGACAGCAGCCAGGTGTGCACAGATATCAGTGACTGATTGCAGCTCTCATCCTAAATGCTCCTTCTGCCAAGCTGTTGAAGCAATCGTAATTAAATTACTCACTAGAGACCTAGCTGCATTTTGGGCATCACAAAAGGATAAAGTTGGCTAGCTTTCACAGTTGAAAAAAAAGGAAACACTTCTCTGTCAGGGCACCTTGAGAAGTTGAAAGGTACAGAAGAAGCAATTCTAAAAAGCACCTGTCACTCAAATTCCCTTCCTCTCACCCAAAACAGGGACACCCATATTCCTACCCCTGGTGTCGACAACACTACCCATCCTGGATGACTCCCAAAGGGAACATGGGACAGGCAAGGAAGGTCTCGATCTGCTGCCTGACCTGATGTTTTACAGCTGTTACTCAGGGGAGGGGAAATGCCTTTCAGTACACAGAAAAGCAACAAGCATTCTTAAACCACTCAAGTGCTAAAGCTGTTGACAGAGCATCAGAAAAGCGCATGGTGCTTTAATAAGAAGTAGCACTAGATCCTTGCCCTAAAGATGTTACAGTTCTTGGAGTTCTAGTGCAAATGAAAGTAAACAGTGGTAAGAAGGGTAAAAGCAGAGTTCACAACTCAAATCACAATGGTACAATTTACATCATGTACTGAAGTACCCAGTTGCATTTCCCTCCCCTTTTATCCCAGTTCTCAGAGGATAAGGTCATTCAGAGATAGAAAACACCAAAGGCTTAGGGGGTAAGAACTGAAAATGAGCCATCAGCCAGAAAACACTAGTTATAGTAGAGGGTACGTAAAAGAGCACTCAGTAAGCGAGGGCAAAGCATGAGGAGGGAAGTAAGAAGTAGGCAGGGTGCCTGACCTGCTGTAATGAAGTATGATTCACTCAAGATAAATCAGAGGTGACTCTTGCTCCAATGTAGGGCGGATGTCTCTGTAGTATCAAAGGCAAATCCCTAAGCGTGCTGATATTTAAACAGCTGACTAGTTTAGCCATGCATGACTAATGAAGTCTATGCAGATTTATTTTCTACACACTAGCAACCTCTTGCTCTCTGACTCAGTAAGTGATAAGCTAGGCACATCAGAAATGAATGGGTGATAATTAAACATGAACAATGAAGAGGGTTTCTGTAAGTAAATCAAGCTGAGCATGCTGACATTGACATTAAGGGAGGTCATGAAGTCTGGGTAAAAACTGGCCCAGATGGTGAAAAATACAAAATACTAAGGGAGAGTGAATAGGGTCCATCTCCCAACTGGGGGTCTGAATCCTGCCATGGAGACAGCTCAGTGACAAAGAGAAAACAAGTGTGGCGTACAAATGGCTCATAAGCATAAAGCTATCACCATAAAGTAACGGTTACTACTTTAGCCCTTTGCCCTGCGAGCAGTCTCTTCTAATGACTATTCTGCCATGCTGTTAAAGCAGGGAACCAGAGAAGCTGGTTCCAACACTGCCTTTTTGCCACCTACTCTACACACTCTGCTCCAGAAGCATCCCTCCACTTAGGTACTCACTTACTGACTTACGTAGAGGGTGGGGCAAAAAGGAAGGGCAGTAGTGGAAGAGGGATGGGTCTGCTGAGACATCCCTGGCACCTCACCTAGAAAACACATATGGCAGAGAGGCCAGCTTCAGTCCTCCTCATTCAATCCAAAATGCTCTGTGTTTTACTCCATTGGTCTTAGACTTGTTCTACTAATTTTGATATTCTTCCTCTGAAGTGAAGGGGAAAAAAAAGATTTTGGCTAGTGAGTAAGCCTCACTCACTATGATTACAGAACTGAAGTTATCAAAAGCTCTTCCAGTGGCAGTGCTAAATTAATGAACAAAAGAGCAAAGTCACCATGATTCCCTTTGTCTCTAACCTTTCCCTCCTCCAAATGTGATTCACAAAGAGACAGTAGAAGCATATAGGTTATGCATCACATGGAAAGGGATCTTGGAAGAAAAATGTAACTTACTGCACAAAAAGAACAACAGCCCCGTATATTACCTCTCCATTAGATAAAAAACAAGCACCACTTGCACAAACAATCACATTGGAAGGTTAGAGGATTGCTTTGCTTATCAACAGGCTCTTTGAAAAGCATGCAGACTGGAAGCATAATGAAGATACACACACAAGAGGACAGACAAACATGGGCTGTCTTTTCTTTTTACCTATCAAATAGAAAACTTGTTTGTAAACCAGGTAGACATTACAACCCAGAGTTTATAAATAAATGAATAAATACCCCCCTAAAAAGCCACTCAATAGTCAGCAGATGGACTTAACTGTTTCAAAAACAAAACAAAACAAAAGCTTGTTTGAAAAAGTACTTTATACTCTGCTTGCACTAGTCACTGCTGCAGGTTATTGATCTTTTACAGACAAACAGCCTCCATTAATACATACTTGTGCTAGCCTGGCAATTTATCCTGGAAAGCTTGACCCTCAGTGTTACTCATCTGCATGTGGCACTGAGTAACAAGCAGTGTTTTCAATGATCTAGCTTGGCATACAAATACCATTCCCATTAGCTAGATTGCTGAAGCCTGGTTTTTTATGCATTCTCTCTGTGAAGAAAACATAACATCATTGACCAAACAGACAAGAACATGAATAAGTTAAAGAACCTGTAAAGCTGTTCATACAGCAACAGTTTAAATACATGCTGCATCTCCAGTAACTTGGAGTCTTTAACTACCACACCTTCATCTTGTACCACAGTGAAGAACAGTTAACAGGATGGAGATCACCCCAGGTGCAAGATGCTTCACTAACATTGTGGGTTACCTTCTAATTCTGCCCAAAATTACACATTTGTACAGTCTAAGCAACAGTTTGGCATACCAAGGTATCAAGTATCAATTGCAGTATATTAATGCTGATTTCCTACATCTTCGAGTAACAAATAAATTCTGAAAATAGATTGAAAGCACAGATTTATTAAATGTGATGCTGGACTGATTAAAACATCTCTAAAGATTGAAGAATGAGGGACCACTTCAAAAAATGAAGAACAGATCTTAAACAGCAAGGAGAACGGAATCAGTATATCCCAAATAGTACCATTGCTTCTATTTCTATGTTTCTTTATAGGTGTTAATGCTAGCTATTATGCAAGACAGACCTTTAAATTCACTTTTGTACAACAGACTTTCTCAAATAAATTTGAGGGCACGGGGTGTCTGCGTTTTTGCTGTCATTTTTGTTTCTTAGCATTGGCACAAGAAGTGATAAAACTCAAAATTAAGCATATTAGAACTGAATTTATGCCCCCATAGCTTCTATTAATTTCATATTCTGTGGAATTTTGATTCCTACAGTGTAAAGAATATCTAAAACAGAGCTGTACAACAGCTAAAAATTAAGGTTTTATCATCATTTCCACTAGGTATTTAAGCCCTTGTCATGTTAAACAACACTAATTAAAGTACAAACTTGTCTATAGATGTACAGTGTGCACCTCTGCCACCTGTGCTTCACCTTCACCTTTCAGAAACAGCAGTTCCAAGCCAGTTGCATCAGTCCTGGGACAAAAATTAAACAGGAAAAACATACTGGCACACCACACTTTCTTGAATATTGATAAGACTGAATGAATGCAAAGTTTACACTTGCAAATAACAAATCACATTTACCAATAGTTAACTGGGGATGATATAAAGAGATCACCAAGAATAATTGAAAAGAACATCAGACATGCCCTTTATCTGTCTCCGAGGCACTAAAATATACTGCATCAAACACATAGAAACACCAATTTTCTAGTGTGGACACTTGAGTTAACAGAAATGGAAAAATATATTCAGTAAGTGCTCCTTTTGTTTTGCTACTGTTTCCATTGTGTAAATCTACACCTGTTCTACTGACTTCAATATTCTATATTTACATCAGTGGGAGACCACAGTTTGCTCATAAAATAGAAATAGCCATCTACGAAATTAATAGAATTAGACTCTTGTGAGGAAAAAAAAAAATTCTACCAAAGAGCCTGATGCATTTCTAAATAATAGCAAGGCTTCAGGTTACACAGAAGTTATCTCCCCCAGCCACTGCTTGCACTAAAATCCAGTCTAAAGAACGTTTAATTCAATTAACATAGGAGTGCCTGTACTTCCATTAGACTCAGGTATAATAGCAACCGTATCTAACAGATGGGAACAAGAAGGAAGCCTTCTCCCTCTCCAAAACCCAAAACACTTCATAATTTCATCAGCCAACCAGGAGCAGAACTGTCTTCAATGTCCTGATAGGTGGAAAAGACTAAAAAAACACATAAAAAGATGTTATACGCACTTTTTGAAGATCCTGGTTGAAGACTCGTTGTGCTGTAGGAGAAGTCCACGTGACTTACCTTTCTGGACCATTTTGAAACCCACATCCCCCTGTGAGTATTTCTAAGTCACCAGCCAGGCCTGACGCTGGGAGGCTGACTACTACATTGCCCACATCACCCCCACTCACAGCAAACCCCCCTCTCTACTCTGCATGGTTTCCAGCTGCCAGCTCTAAAAAGCAGCAAGGAATCCCCAGTCACAGGAACCTGGCTTCCTGACACTTCAGAGCCTGCTCTAAGTCACTGTCAATGGCGTAACAAGGACACTGTGACATTCTGGAACTATGAAGCCCAGCACATTAGAAACAAACCAGATAGTATTAATAATCTCTTCAGAGATTTCCTGGACCTGTACTTAAATACAGCCCAACAGGATTCAAAGCAGCATTTCTTGTACACAACAGGTTTATAATATGCTATGCTTATCAAGTCCAAACTGAATGACAGAACAAGTACTTCAAGAATGGGAAACTGGGTGTCCAGCTGACAAAAGCAAACCAAAACAGAAAATTGGAGACAAATCTTGTGGCTCCAATATGAAATGTTTCTTCTGGACCCAAAGGAGTCATTCTGGATTCCAAAACAACGCAAAATTAGATACATAAATCTGTGCCTGTAGTACCCTTCTTATCAAAGTACAAATGCTGATAGGCCTTTTCAATATCTGGGAGAACCATGGAAACGGGGAGATCAGTGCAGGTAACACTGTATTTTATGAATGACTCCAAGCAGCAGGCTTTTTGGCCTTCAGCAGAAACGGACTGTCACCACACGTTAAACAGCCTGTCATTCGTGCCATCAATTCAGCCACATCTTAGACTTCTAGGGGAATGGCTGCAAATAAAACAGAGCTGTGGCACCAATATTGTGCGGACCTTGCTGGTACCACTAATAAAGTCTACCTCAAATCCCCTTAATTAAATGCAGCAGCTTGTGAGATGCAGGTGGTCAGAGTGGACTGTAAGAGTCTCTTCTGGTCTTAAAATTTACACACACAATGAACCAAATCATTGAAGCCTACTGTTATGCTTACTACAGCACTCATAATATGCTCCTTTGTTCCCTGCCTTAGAGCAAGGAGGGAGAAAGGGACTAACTACCACCTGAAATAATATAAGTGGTGAGAGTCGAACTGATCTGCTCCCTCCAGGCAGCAGCAAAGGCCGTATCAGGATGAGCAGAGGGAATGTCTGAAAGCTGATTATCTGCCCCCTAAAGGAATACTTCAGGGTTTGATTCAATTATTTCATCAGAGATTTGAACAGTAATTAGCCAAGAAAAACATCCAGTGTTTTGAGATCAAGCAAATCAATATGCCAAGAAGCACAAAACTGTTGCTGTATGTTTAACTGACCACCTAGTTTTAACTGAACATTCTAGCAAAATAGTACCCAATTTTTCATCTTAGCATACAGGCAGTAATTCAGTAAAAGACAATCTAGAACACTGCTCAGCAGTTTTACACTGATTCCATGTCTTTGTCACCAAGGTTTGAAAGAAAACCTCAAAGCATAATTCAGTACACAAAACCTAGCTATTTTGTACCCATGTAAATATTACACACAATATACGCAAGTCATTTCTGGTTTCTCCAAACCATTAATTAATTAATTCCAGTAACATCAATTACCATCACTGGGCTGGCTGAGTTAGCTTTTAGAAAGGAAAAAATAAAAAACAACACATGCTGAATTATGTATTCTCATTATCACAAGGAAAAAACCTGCTGTATGCTTTTGAAACTTTCCAGGAAACAACGTGCGACTTTGAAGTTGTATTTCAATTGAAAGCAAAACAAATGATGTGTTCTCTGTGTTCCCTTCTATCAGAATTCACAGTTCACTAATCCGATGGAAAAACCTACTTACGGTCATTACACTGGCTCCCAGAATATGAAGTCATGGAGCAATCACAGGTGAAGCCTTCCCATTGCTGATTACAGATGCCCTGATTCGCACAGGAATCTTCCTGGCAGGTAGTACTTG
Organism: Chionis minor; assembly: GCA_013398295.1. Lineage (NCBI taxonomy): Eukaryota > Metazoa > Chordata > Aves > Charadriiformes > Chionidae > Chionis > Chionis minor. The sequence goes on from VZSF01010051.1 coordinate 315,207, forward strand.
GTCCTGGAGAAGGGATGACAAGAAAAGGGTGAAATAAAGCTGAGAGAATCATTTTAGTCAGGTCCACAAAAGCTCCGATTTATTGTTACCATTACTATCAGGATCTGCATGCACAAGAGAAAAAGCACTAGCCACACACTTCTCCATTCTTAAACATGCAAGAAACAGGTAAAAAGAGCACAAAGACAACTGTACACTCCACGACAAAACAGCAAACTAACACAGAGCAAGGAGGAAGAGCGAACAGCAACATATTCCCTCTTAGGCAGGCCCAGCTCATATGTTCAGTGCTTGCTCAGAGAAAATTTACCTTAAAATATGGTGTGATGCAAGGATAACAAACACTATCAGGTTGTTGTGCTTCCCTGGAAGTTTGATCCCCTTGTAGAAATGAAGGCTAAGAAATGAGCCCATGAACCCTGATATGTGGATTCAAACTGAAGTTTTGAAGTCTCAGTTGGCTACAACTTTGCTTTACAGGTTAAGCAAAACAAACAAACAAAAACACCGCTGAACAAACAAAAAACCAAAGACTCTGATTAGTGCCATTACAGAGGTTCCTCTGGAAACCTCAGAACAACACTTCTCTATTCTGGACTGGTTTCCAAAGCCTCTGGGGGAAGAAGAGAAGGAAGCAGGCACTGCTAACAGAACAGATCATTGTTCTGTGATTTGGAGCTAGCAGTTGCTATCCTACTCAGATAAACCTTGCAGAGACACAACCCAAGCAACAGGCAAAAAAGTGATCTTCAGATCAGAGGGACTCTGAATGACAGCCAGTATGTCATCCACAAGGAGGCTGCTAGATACTGAGTTACCCAAGAGCAGACATGAAGCTGCAAGCCATAGATTATAAGAATGTGAGTTTAGAAGTTACTTCCTGGGAAAGTATTTTATCTGCAGCATTCTAGACAAAGGTACACTGTTCCTATTGTGCAGTACTTCAAATAAAATGTACAACTACAGTTGGCATACCTACTACTCTCTATCCTGCACTTGTTGGAAAAGAAGCAGCAGCAAAAGAAACAGAGCCGACAGTAGAGGACCGACTGGCTAGGCTGCTTCTGATCAGTTTGTTAACTACTTCCAGTCTCAGACAATAGCGTAAGGATAAAGCAACAACTGTTCTACCCATCCCACAATCTTCCATCACAGTCTTTGCTTGCAACAGTGATTCCATGAGGCTCATCCTACTCATCATCACGTCAGCACCACCACCTGTACCTTAGAGATGAAACAGGACACACCAAAGTGGAGACAGCATTTTCAAACGTTTTAAGCCAAAATGAAACCCCTCAACCTCCATCTGACATCACTCATAGCGATTTCACTGAATCCCATAGTTATACAGCTCCTTTGATACTCAGATTGTGTAACTGGGCACTTCCACATTTATGAGCCTTTCCAGAACCCACATCTAACTTGAAGCCCCCTGTTACGCCATGATCCTCCCAACAATTCAAAGACCAAGCCAGGGCCAGACACTCATAGCTTTGGTGCAGAGTTCCTGCTCTTCCCACCAGATCGTCTTTCAAGAACAGAATGGGTGAATTTCAGTATCTTTTTAGCCATCTGTGTTTTGTTTACCTCTCTCCTGCAATGAGAAGGAACATGTGACTATCAGTAAGCAGAGAGTTTACCTGAATATTAACGAAAACCTGAGCTTCTTCCATGATCTGTTATACTGTTATAAATGTAAAAAAACCAAAAACCCAAAACTTCCAGGTAGAAGCATAAGTGTGCATAACAAAATCAAACAAAATCCCTGAAAGAAAATTCACCTATTGAAAAGAGAAGGCAGCAGCAGCCACAGCATGAAAACTGCATGCTACCGTACTGAAAGTAAGTTGAGCAGCATTTTTCAACATTTTTCTCCTCCTCTCCACCTCTTCCTCCCACCCACCTGACTCTCATTTGCGGCTGTAGGAATCCCAGCGGTCTCACTGGCACAGCGTGAAGTTAACCGATCACTTCTAGGATTACAACAGTGCTGACAGACTTTGCAGTGTGGGCTGGTAGGCACAGCACATGTATGTACACGCTTCCCTCCTGCCTGTACACGTCAAAAAGGCATGGATATAACTATATAGATACACAGGCGTCAGGCTGGCGTCTGACACTTGCTTCAGACTTACTCTGGCCCAGGAAAAGATGGGATGATATTTAACATTCTGAAATAGAGTATTAGTTGCCATTTTGCTTAAAATGTCTGTGTTACCTGAAGACAAGGAACAAGGAGCTGATACCTCTCCTGTACCTTACTATCCCATTATCTAACCTCTAACCTTAAATAGGAAAGCCAATACTCCTAGATGTATAAACAAGCAAGTTATGTATATTTAAAAAATAAAACCAGAAAGCCATTGTGACTCTATGCAACACTTGCTACAGCATCAACTGTAAACAACATCACACAGAAGTAAAGCAGAACAGCATTTTCAATTACAATGTTCCTCTTCCTACACTTCTGAGAACACTTTAATCAATAACTACACTTCAAAATGGGCATCATCTAATGGGGCTATCATTTGCCAAAGTAGCATAAGAGGAAGGACCAGTACTCTCTACTCATGGAATAAGACTGCATAAAGCTTAGTATCTGTGGCTTGAGGTGCTCACAGTGAGACTCCAGAGAGACAAACGACTTGAACTCATGACCAGTATTGTGGTTTCTGAACTGTATTTTACAGAAACCAACTGTGAAGATGGACGCAGCACTTTCAAAGCAACCAGAAAAAACCAAACAACAAACCACCACCACCCGAAGAAAAAAAGAAAAAAACCAACCCCCAACACAACAATGAGGAATTTTTAATTTTGAAAGCCTGACAATACCACAAGGAAGCTCAAAGCCTGATCTGCCGTCTTTAGAGTCAGTTGTGACAGCACAGCATAGTTGCTGGGTTTTACACTTTGCCTCACTCCTTAGTACTATGGGCCATTTGCATGGTAAAAGGATCTTTGTCTCTGAGAGTTCATCTACTTCTGCTGCTTACAGTCCTCGCCTGATGTCATAATCCTCCATCTGTGGCAACAGAATTTCGTTCAGAGCAACTAACAGGGATGTCACAGGGGATTAGGCTTTTGGATTAGGGAACAGAATGACAGAAGCACAGGAAGGCTTATAAAACAGGATGATTGTGTTACCACGCACATGCCCTTTAGTGCTAACGAACAAGGAAAGAGAAGACGACAAACAATTTATATATACAGCAGTAGAATCGGCTCCAAAATACCAATGCCATCAGGATTCAGGTCTATTTTTAATCTCATGCTCACTTACAGCAGTCAAAGTAATTAAAAGCAAAGTTTCAGAAATAATCTTCGCATAACCTGATATACATCTGATAAATCACACTATACTTTTAATTAATAAGATATACATGCTGACTTGAATTTTCTCCTTAAATTTCCAAACACTCCAACACCACTTGCTATTTCCACTGACTGGCTTTTTGTTCAAAGGCCTTGTTCTTGTTGTGTGTTTGTAGCCGGACTTGCCGCATTTTCTTCATGCCTCAAGCACAGCAGAAAGAGGAGTAAGCGGGCAGTAGATACAGAATAAAAGTGAAGTCCCCAGTGCACAAAAGCATCCCCACCAACAGAAGTGTGATTTGCTCTGTCTCCTCCTGTCCAAATTATGCTTACCAAAAGAGGTTGCTCCTTAGGAATAGGAGATGGCGAAACAGAATTCTTTGACAATGTCCATTCGATCTTTATTTCTGCATCTCTAATTTTTATGGGAACAGCTCAATATCTGAGGACTTGCAGGACCTGAGATCTTGTTGGTTCTCCCTCCCTGGGAAGGAGTCCACAGCATTACGCTTTTCTTCTAAGTTACCTAGCTATATGTATGGTTTGTTTACTAGTTTTTGCACTAAGTATTTGAAGAAAATCACCTTAGAAGAGTACAGCAGCCAGATCTCTTATCTATATTCTGCTTGGAAAAATTACTTTGTCTCCCTAGCCCTTCCCTGCAATTTTAGCTGTATGGTAGGTTTCTCTTTGCCCTGAAACTAAAAAATTTGAATTCTACTGCTGCACGTTGCCTGAACTGCCATGTTTCATCGCACAGATGGGTGCATTTCTCTGGCAAGAGAAGTCAATCCTGCTGTGTCATTTGAAAGCTCTTTGAAGAGGAAGGAACTTCAGGAATAAAAGGCAGTATTGTGTTTATCATTCTTCCGAGTTACACGGGGAATCAGTTTCTTTATACAACAGCTGCAGGATTATAACACAGTCATGTTGTAAGTCATGCTTTGATGATGACTAGCAAGAAGCATTAAGCTACGCAAATCATTCTTGGTCTTGCACATAACACCTCCCTTCACACATTGACAATTCACTTCTATTGAAAGGAATCTACCATTTGTGTTAAGTTATTTTCTCAGGAAGATAAAGATATGCAACAGGCAAGGTTCCTTGGCACTCCATTTTCACTCTCCATCCCCCTAAATGCTCCCATCTTTTCTCCTTTATGCCTTCAAAGAGGTTAGGAAGGGATAGGAAAGTAACACACACAAGACATCTTTACTGTCTTTGCAGAATAAGGAGCTTCTTTTGTCCTATAGTTCCTAAATGCCAAATGCCATTAAACACCTTAACATCTCTACCACTACCAGTCAGACATTATGATGGGCAATTTACACCTATGATAAACCTACAATCTACGTCTGTCAGCACTCCTGTTTCATAACCAGTGAGAGTCTGCTTTTTTTAATTCAATGTGCAGGCCCAGTACAGCTCAGACATCAGATCCTGGAGACCATATGCACTAGGCAGAATATAAACCTGTTCCAGGACTCACACTTAGTGCAGGTTATGGAGAAAAGGAAGTTAATCCAGGTCAGTTTTCCAACTCTAGAGTAATTTGGGGGGGGGGGGGGGGGNAGTAAAAATGGAGACTGAATCTCATGGAACCATCACTTCACTAGATGGACTGTATCTCATATGATGTAACTGTCAAATTCGAATGGTGGCATGTTGACACATACACTGTACAAACAGTACAGTCAAGGTTGGGTGCATGATTCAAAGTTAGAACCTGCATTTTGAGTCACAGATGGTAGAAAGCAGGAATATCACAGAGCAACTTTAACTGAGCAAACTAGAACCAAAAAACCAAAAGGGATTTTCAAGGACTGCAAGGCCAGCTCCTCAAGCTCCCTCAGTTCAAGATTTTGTTAAGAACTCATCACCCCTTTCATCGCTTAAATGAGGTTAGACATCTGGCAGGTTCCCAATTTAAAGTTACCCATTGTCAGAAATAACTCAAAAGCCAGCATTCTGTAGTCCTCTGAAAATACAGCCATTTATTCTAATGCCTCAACAGAACCTGAACTCTTCATTCACCTGATGTCAGTTGTGGTGACGAGTTCTTTGATTCCAAATACATAGCTAGTCTAAAAATTTGAGGAACTGAAACTAGTTAAAATAACATACGCAAGTCTCCCAAGGAAAGCACATTTACCTCAAGGTGACAAGAGAAGGGAATCGGCACCAATGGTAATCCACAGAGGATAGATCTACAAGGCGGTGAAGTTTTTCTCTCCTCCATGAAACTTGGCTTATACCTATCTTTGTCCCTTTAATCACCCTGCCACTCTCCATCTCTAAGCAACCTAAAGGATTTGGGTTAAAAAGTGCTCATACGCATGCTGGCAAGGGAAGAACAGCAACAACAACAACAAACACCACCCCCCCACCCCCTCCCCCCCCGCAAGAAACAAAACCAAAAAACCCTCCACCATACAACAAAAAGCCAACTGCATAAAAGGGAGTATGCCTGGATCTGAGATGCGACAAGGGACAGGGAGATGCAAATGAAGTAGAGGAAGTAAACAGTATTCAGACACAGAAACTAAAAGCAGAAAGGAAAAACTGAAAATGCTGTATGTGTACGAGAAAAATACAGTCATTTGGAAAAACACCCTTCCCCACTGCAAATCACAGCAGTACCAGGCCTTACGGCCTATTCTGAAATAGCCAAACCTATTTAGCAAAGGTTGGTTTCCTGAAAAGCCAATAATCCACATTATGTACTCAAGACAAATGCTTCCCGTTAGGCCTCAGTGTGATCAGGTGTCTCCATCTGAAGGGCAAATATTCCTATAGGGTTAAGATTTCTGTAACAATATGAACTTGAGCTGGAATAATCTTCAGAGCTGTGACAAGCCTTTAGGTTCTAAGGACTCCAGAAAAATCAAAACAACAAACAAATCTGTTTGTTCTCTCTGGGACCTCTTCTTCATGCTGCATCCACTTCAATGAGCATCAAAAAAATCAAGCAGAAACTCCTGGGCATGAACTCTGAAGGACACAGAAGTGACTAGAGAGAAAAACAGAAGCTGTGGCCAGAGAGCCATGATACTTGCTGATGTCTAACCCACATCCCAAATTCCCTGCCACAGTTTGAATGCGTAGCACAGAACACTCTAATCCTAAAGCTATTTCCACCCCAATGTACTTTCAGGATGCTTTTTCTCTTCACAGCAGTTCCAGCCCACATATCCTTCCTGTTCTTTCAAATCTCATCCTTTACCACTTTTATTTACATAAACTTGAGAAATCCCCTGGAGGCAGCACCTAATACTCTCTAAGACAGGATACTTCAACTTTTTACAGCTGGGAATAGGCCAGAGATACCAACAAAATGTGGTTGCAATCAGATGCTCCACATGCAGAGAGCACAATACCTCACACTAACTTCTGCCTATCTCTAGGCTGTAAAATCTTTCAGATTCAATGTTTCATATACATCCAATAGCTAATACTATCTCAGGCTGTCAGTATCTTTACCTGTTGAGTAAGCGGATGCCTCCTAATATGCCTCTGTTTACTAACAACTGCTACAGTGATAAACTGTGTATTCATTAAAATTTCCTTGGATCCTCCAAATATATTTTTATCCATTTCTACTGAGCCATAGAACACCAAACCCCACCTAAAAATGCAGAGGATATTCTGAAGCAAAGGTAATTGCTGCCTGCCTACACCTGGAATATGGAACAGGAATATTTTAATTTGAAAATTGCATCTATTGCAATATATCAGGTCAATAACTTCCACCAGGTCTTGACAGTAAACGTGGTGAATAGAAAACAAGTTTATGATTAGAGCCACAAAAACATAATTCCAGTGATGTGGAAAATGTTGCAAAGTCTTGTCTCCATCTCAGAGAGTAAAATGGGAATGCTCTACATGTTTTCTCCCCACAACAAAACCTTAGACTAAACCCCGTGGCTTAGCTACAAAATTTCAAGGTGATTAAGCTGATACCATAACAGATACCATCTGTGGCTTCACGACTGTTAAACAGACACATTGTTCAATGCTTCTGACTTCCCCTTATACCTGAGACCATTCTTTCCTTTTCCACTAAAAAGAAGGAGCATTTTCTTAAACTTCCACCACATACAGGAACGAAGTAATTTGTACTCCATATTGCAGTCTCTCTAGATGAGTTGGGAAGTATACTTTCACTCTCACGTTTGAAGGGATAGACTTTCAAAAACCATGGAAAACATTTCTCCAGTTATAATAGCATTAAAGTCCTATTAATTTCCAAGCAGGTTTCCTCACTCATGTCCTGGGGAAATAGGGTATTCATATATAATTGTATCATTAATTCTTCCTTCATTATATGTCTCCTAAGAATTAGCCTTCATCAAACTGGTTTTCTGTCAGCACTCTTTACCCCATCACCTGTCTGTAATTCAAGTGGCATGTTCTCAATTACTATCTGGCCTCTCCTCTTTAAGCCATCTCCCTTCATTTCTCCCAATTTTTTCCCCTTTTCTACTGAAGCTACTCTCAGTCTTTTTAATGGCATTCACTTAAGTAGCTTCAGTATTTTAATATATCCACATAGTCCTCATCGATTGATCACTTGTTACTTAGCAGGCAATAGTAATAAAAGATGTCAGTAAGAATTTCACGTGAGGATCAACATCATGAAAGAGTCCTATCCGCTTTGTAAAAAAAACAGAGACTATCCAGTAAAACGTTCTAAAAAAGACCTATGAGAGGTACAAAAATTTGCAGGTACAAAAGCATCAGGCATGACCACTCATACGTTTCATCAACTATGGCTTGTAAAATACCATCTAACTACCAAGGCAATTTGTAGTTTATAGTTTGGGGGGTTTTTGGTTGGGAGTTGGGAGATAGGGGTGGTGTTTGGTTTATTTTTGTTGTTGCTTTTTTAATTCAAATCCCAGATGGTTATTTCTGTGGCTTTTCCATTTATGTTTTTTTCCCCTCAAAGTCTAAAAAACCTAGCTTTTACATCCTGGTCTCACTCCTTAAGATCAGTACTGAAGAATCCAAGTAAACTTTTTGTTTTGCAGAGCTCTGAGGGCTTTCTATGTCTGTATACACAGCATCTATTTGCCTGAACAATCAAATCAGGCATTTCAGGAAATCAACCTGTGCTCTTAGAGATATTCAGATTGATACAGTCAAACCCCCCAGGTCAACAAAAACATCTCCATTCTTTGCCATATTCTTCTTCAACCCAGATATCCCCTCCAAAGAGGCTAGGGTTTGTCATTCTGTTCCTGTCTCAGAGGTGTGACTGCATCCAGTAAAAGGCACTAAATGTTACATAAAAACATCATTCAGTTCAAACCAGTTATGGGGAAGAAGAACCTTCTCTACCTTGCAGGTCAGCTTTGGTCAACTCAACTTTGTTAGCAAAAAAAAAAAAAAAAATTAAAAAAAGGAAAAAAAGCAAAAACAATAAACAACAGGTTAGTATAAAGGCAGATAAACCAGGGTCACATAACTTCAGATAAATAAAAGCAATTGCTATAACCACAGCCAACGCGTATAACCAATACATGCACAAATGACAGTGTAAGCAATAAGGACACAAAGGGACGTGGCTACCTTAACCCAACCAAGCAACAGGTAACAAAACCACATACAGGAGAGAGGAAATGCATTTCATTCACACACACACACATGAGATCACAGAATTTACAGACACTACAAAGAAAAGGAAAAAAAATAATCACATTCTTAACACCCATCTCTCAGTATTTACCGGTAATTTAAGAGAGATTTTGTCTTATTTGAGAAATACTTAGAATCTATTTAAGTTAAAAATCTATTTGACTTTCAGCACATTGGCCAAGAATATTCTTCTTTTGTTTCTACATCCAGGCTTTGGATCTGAACTCAAATCTTCTGTTTCTCATAAAAGCAGATTGCCCTGGCTGTTTGTCCAAAGTGGATTTATTGCCAGGAAACCATAGGGGACTGGTAAATCTGGAAGATGACAACCTCTTTTTATCCCAAGAACTGAACTTGACACTGAAAGTAAAGTGGCAGTAAAACCTTGCCCCTCCATAAGCTGTTGACTGCTTAAGGATTTCAACACATCCTTAAGAAGACTTGCACCAGTAGGCAAAGACCCCATGGGGTCTATAAATAGGCTTTAGACCCATATAATCTTCATCAATCTCAGAGCAATCAACAAAAAAAGACAGTAGGACAAGCTCACTCTTTCACCAAGGTGGGAATGATCTTGTTATCTGTGGTCAAATCATAGCCCACATAGCAAAAAATAATCGTAAGTCTACTAAGTTTGACTGACTGAAGACCCAAGTACACTTTCTGAAAATTGCAGAGCAAAAAAAAAAAACAAAAACAAACCAAACCAATACCACTGATGCTTTTTCATTTAGGCACAGGGAGTGCGTGGTTTTTTTGTTTGTTTTTGTTTTTTAAAATGAAGTCCAGTTCACAAGGAAGCCACACAGCTTTTTTGATGTGTTATACCTTGATTCTAAGTTTTCTCTTTCAGCATGGAAAAAGCAGAGGACAGAGATACGAGTACAGGCAGCAGCTCCTGAATCCCTTGTTGCTGAAGGTTACGTATTTCTATTATACAGCACAATGGGAACAACAAAACACCAAATCACTGACCTCATTGCTTAAAAGATGGGTATTTAAGAAGTGCATACTCACCTTTGTAACCTCCTGTTCTTAAAAATTCTAATATCACAGCTGCAGAGACACTGGTAGCTCTCCCTTTCTCCCATTGTCTCCTTTTACATTTACAACCCAGTAAATTAAAACTGGCATGTACAGATGCCATTTTCTGTGGTTCCTATGAATTTTAACACTTTCAATTGTTGCTATTGTTTTACAGCCCACGAATGACTCAATTACCTTCCTTTTTAAGGTAGTCAAATTTTTCTTCCCACTTCTGGAACAGCTCTACTACACAGAACCCCTAGAATACTCAGAGTTCTTCAAACAAAATGCAAAAGAAATGGGAAGGGGATGGAAAGAGGAGAAGGATGCATTTCTCCATGCTTCCTCTTGGATGGTATTCTAACAAAGTAACTTCTGCACAACAAACAAGCACTTTTCTTAACTGCCCTGCTCCTTATCTTCTTTGCAGCTGCGCTGGAGCAAAACTTATATTTGTTCCATAATTCCAGTAGCGCTGTGACAATGGAATACAAAAGTATGAAGAACAGGGGAGTTGTCAAACCACCATGGAATAAAATACCACTCCTCTCCTCAATGGACAACCTTTGATTCCACAGAGAAAGTGAAGTATCACCAGATTTGAAGTTTCACTACTGTGCAGATGAAGGGTGAAATCCTTTCTGACATTATCCTGCTGTGAGATTTTAAGCATGAGATTAGATTTTCTTTTTTTCCACATACAGTTTAGTATGCAAAATGTGTTTCTGATTATCCAGCCTGTATGTGTCATTCATGCTTTTCATGCACCAGTGAATTCCAAAGGTTAACTATGATATTTCATGGAAAGTAGCACAAGATTATGATTTTAGTGCAGGAAGAAGATTAAATTAGGACCAAAAAAAAGTCCCAAAACATCTGGAACAGTGTCAGCCAGCTTAGTAATAATCACTCTCCTTTGTGAGAGGCTGTTGTCAGTTGAACAAATGAGGAAAGGTGAAGACGAAAGGAGGAAGGCACATCTCTAAAGCACAGAGAAAACTGCCTTGGAGAAGAAATACAATGTTCTTTAACCACTGCTGTTAGGTTTGTTTGGCTGGGGGCAGGATAAGGTGAATGTGAGTATTTAGAATGTGCAGCTGAATTTCAGATAGCTCTAGTGCCCATGGTAAACAACATAAGGGTGTTGTTTACCAAATAAAGGAAAGGAAAACACAGAAGAACATATGGCAAATTAATAAAGAGGTGAAAAAACACTCCAAATGCAGGAAGTACTCATTAATATTTAGGGCAACATCTTTAAATTCCACAAATGGTCGGACATCTGCTTAACTTCTTCCAGGACCAGTGAGGGAAAAGTAGTGAGTCACGCAGTCTTGACATCTGTGGACAGAATAAACTGACCCATTCATCTACAAGTAAGATCAGGAATGAAGTGCTCAGCACAAAGAATTGGTATTAGAATGCTAGAATCAAGAAGGAGCTGATCCAAAGTTTACATTGGTTTACTTCCAAGGAGAGAAAGAAGGTCACGTGGAACAACTTTTATCCTCCAACTCTTGCATACACACTGCAGTGCAGGCATCTCTTCTCTCAAGCTGTGTACGTCTGACATAGAAATAGCACGTACTACTCAAACTCAGGAGCTGTATGAAAATTTCCAACCACAGCCCATAGGCTGTTGAGCTGGAGAGAACCAAGTCATAATAGAGGGCTTCTTTTCCTCAGTTTCTAATGGTTTACTCATCCCTAGGGACCTGCACCCACTACTTCAGAGTGCTCTGCAAGACATAGTTGAATTCCACAGTCTTATTGCAAATAGATGAGTACCATGCATTTATTTTATGGGTGGACAAAGCAAGTCTCAACGTAGGTAGCAGACTTGTCTGCAAGCTTCCAGTAGAAGTGGACCCCCAACATGAAGTCCTCTCTGAGAATTGACTTTGTCTCTTCAGAGTGTTTGGTAGCCTGACCCAACAGTGACAGAAGGACAGTTTTAGTCTTAACCACTTCCCTACCTTTTGTGCTTTTTCTGACAGGCCCTCTCACCAACCCTTTTTTTTGGGTGCTGGTATAGGGAAGGGCCCTCTTCTTACATAAAAGATAGTGATGAAAGCTGCAGTTAGTACAAGAGCTAAAGATACTCTGTAAAAATGAATAAATATATTGGTATAATGTCATTATCCTGACACTTCATTCTACACAACTGTATGTAGCACATTAACCCAGAACAGATTTTACACACAAGGCAGCAAGAAGGTTTCTGGCTTTGCCAAATACCTTCCAGGGAAACACAAGCTGCCACTACAGATCTTCCAGACCCTCAAGATCAATGAAGAGCTGCCTGTTTTTCTGAAAAATCGTAAATGCAGTAATTGCAAAGGAGCAATAAAAATAAACCAGACACGAGCAAAAGAGAAGGGGATTGTAGTCTGGAGCTTTAACTCCATGGGCTCCTTTGACATTTGAGACACTCTTTGGTTCTCTTTTTCCGAGTGATCACCTGCAAAATTCTTTGCCAAAAGGGATGGTCGTACAGAACACATCAGAACACAAAACAGGCCTGTGTGGCAGCTGTCATCTTGTCCAGCACACTGGTGATTGAGTGGCAGACTTCAAAAGCTGAAACCTTAAGTTTGCAAAGCAAACAAGACAGCTACATAATGCAAAAGGAATCTGACACTTCAGCTAACAAACGGGATAGAGAGGTTACTTAGCTGTGCTATCCTAAGCAAATCCCACCATAGATAATTTAAAGAAATCATAGGAATAAAGATGATAGGCAATCAGGGATACAGTAACTCTTGCCTTAGGTCTTGAACTGCCTTTTTTTTTTAGCACTACTATACGCTATTAAACACCAGACAGTTTCAGTCTCAAGGATGCCTGCATTTCATTAATGACTCCTATATATGGCCTAAGAATACTTTGTCATTCTCCAGGTCCTAAAGAAAAAGCTCTCATATAAATATAATTTATGTTAAAAGTGCTTCCTGCTCCTACTCAAATAGGAGCACTGCCTTACCCATCATTGGAACACAGCTAATTGCATAACGTGGTAGGTTTGTGCTTTGGTGCACAGCAAGGCTGAATTATGCTTGAGCATTTAAGAGGAACAATGTGGCCAAGGAAGTTCAATGGCTTGCTCAAGCCAAATAAAAAGAGGTGGTGGTAGAACCAAGACAATATTATTTTCCTATTAAAACTTCTGAATCTTAATTGGTGGTATAGAACAAGGTACTGAAATACATGAACAGCGATAACAAATGCAAACAGGATGCAACGATGTTACCCATTTGTAGTGGTACTGGTTTGTCTTAGGTGGGACAGTGCTGTCTGCTGACCTACATCTCACATTCTACTATCCTCTAGGTTTCCCTCCTCCCCACATTCTTTGATTCTGTCCCAAGATCAAACCGACAGTTTCAGAGAAAACAGCTACCACTTTGTAATCTCCTCTGCTTCTGAAAGTAAAGCCACAAGAGACAAGTATTAGCACAAATCTCTCTTGCACCACATTGGGAAGGGCAAGACTCCTATATGGGGATGGAATGACATTTCTTTAAGCATGCATGTTCTCATTATGCCCTTCACGATGAAATAAGGACATGTCCTGGAAATCAACACACAGCACAACTATTCACTCAAGAAGCCTGCAACTGTTTATTACAAACATGTTTAAATACCGTGAGACAGCAAGAACTGCTTGGGACTTCAGCCCTTCAAAACATTGTTAAGACTGCAGCCAAGATCACTTCAGATGGAAACAAAATAGGGAAACATAAATAAGGACCAAACATGCTTAGAGTTTTTCTTTCCTTAGAGAAAGGGGAGATAAATGTGACTTTCAGTGGCAAGTGTAAGAACAGGCACCAGCAGGCAGCAGTCCAGATGCGAGATGAAGCCTTGCGGATTGCTATGATTCCAAAAACAAATGAAACAGCATTCTGGTGACCTAGTTCTCAGGTTTTTTACTAATCCTAAACATGCTGGCAAAGAGAATGGCTTCCTCTTCAGCAGTTCCCTTGGTACTGAGCAGGGACCGTTCAGAAAGATAGCATGAGCACTGCTTTGCAAGATGAAGTTCTTCCAAAGGTAAAATGAGGGCTGTCATTGACCTTCCCACCCAGTTTTGTAGGTTTGTCTCCAACTTTGAATCTCGTGTGAAAAACTTTAGCAGAGAAGGGGAATTCACAACTTCTAACCATGAACCAATGTCCACATTCAGGCAGCAGCTGTGCTAGTACCAGGCTGGCACACAGACAAAGTAAGCACCACATTACATGTTTTGGAGTGGCAATGACATTATGCAACCTCAATAACAAGACACAAAATCAAAGAACTACACTGTGTACAGAAGAAAACACCATAGCTCTAACAATGGTGCAGTCTTCTGGAAAAACATTATGACTCTGTTCCTCAGGAACACACAGAACAACAGGTTAGTCTAATGAGAGGTCCTCTGAAGGAGAGGAGCTATTAGAGATAACATGTAGGCTATACAACCAACAGATTAAGCTAATTTTAAATAGAAGAATTACCAGAAATCACTAATAATAAAGCGCTTTCAATGCACTGAAGATAATCAGAAAAGACCCCAAAAGGATTTTTTTTTGTAAGGGATTTGAAAGGGCCAGAATCTGGCAAGTCAATATATGATTACAGGACTGGTGCTGCAGCCAGGAGTTTGACTACTTAGACCACAGGATTCGCTTTGAGAAACCAGGTCTACTGAGGGCTGATGGGGTCCATCTGTCAGAGAAAGGGAAGAGCACCTTTGTCAGACGCTTGGCAAGCTCATGATGAGGGCTTTAAACTAAAGTCACCGGGGAAGGGGGACCTCAATCCATGCCACTCCTACCAGTTGGATGCCAGTGTCAGCAGTAGATGCCCAGAAACTGAAAATGGATCACAGGTCAGCACAAGAGCACCGGGAGTACAGCACAAAGGAATTCCAGCCACTCTAGCCAGTAAATCAACTTCACCAGGGGCCCAACTTAAATGCCTCTATGCAATTGCATGTAACATGGGTAACAAACAAGAGGTATCAGAGACATGCACATGCCTGCAGAGCTATGATCTTATCAGCACCACAGAGACATGGTGGGATGGCTCCTATGACTGAGTGTTGGAATGGAAGGACAGAGGCTCTTTAGAAAGGACAGGAAGGGAAGACAAGAAGAGGATGTTGCCCTCTATGTCAATGACTAGCTGGAGTGCATGGAGCTCTGCCTGGGGATGGATGAGGAGCTGACCGAGAGCTTATGGGTCAGGATTAAAGGGAAGGCAGGGATAGGGGACATTACAGTGGAGGCCTGCTACAGGCCACCTGACCAGGAAGACAGAGTGTATGAGGGCATCTATAGCCAGATAGGAGCAGCCTCATGTTCACAAACCCTGGTCTTCATGGGGGACTTCGACCACCCCAATATCTGTTGGAGGGACAACACAGCAGGACATAAGCAATCCAGGAGATTCCTGGAATGCATCAAGTATTACCTCCTTCTTCAAGTGACAGAGGAGCCAATGAGGAGAAATGCCATGCTGGACCTTGTTCTCACCAACAAGGAAGGGCTGGTGGGGAATGTGAAGCTCAAGAGCAGCCTTGACTGCAGTGACCACGAAATGGTGGAGTTCAAGATCTTTCAGGCAGCGAGAAGGGAGCACAGCAAGCTCACTACTCTGGATTTCAGGAGAGCAGACTTTGGCACCTCTGAAGAGACCTGCTTGGCAAAGTACCATTGAATCAAGCTCTGGAAGGAAGAGGGGCCCAAGAAAGCTGGTTAATAGTCAAGGATCACTTCCACCAAGCTCAAAAGCAATGCATCCTGACAAAGAGGAAGTCAAGCAAAACCACCAGGAGGCCTGCATAGATGAACAAGATCCTGGACAATCACTGACTCAAAAAGGAAGTCTTCAGAGGGTGGAAGCAAAGACAGGCAGACCAGAAGAAATACAGAGAAACTGTAAGAGAGGCCCAAGGATCTGTAAGAGGGATCAGGTTAGGAAAGCTAAAGCCCAGACAGTTAAATCAGGTCAGGGGTATCAAGAGCAACAAGAAGAGCTTCCACAGGTACATCACAGGTACATCACTGATAAAAAGATGACTAGGGAAAATGCAGGGCACCTCCAGAAAGAAAGCGGGAGACCCCATCACCCAGGACATAGAAATAGCTGAGGTACTTAATGACTTTTGCCTCAGTCTTCACTGAGAAGTGCTCTAGCCACACCACCCAAGTAGCAGAAGGCAAAGGCAGGGGCTGGGAGAATGAGGAACTACCCACTGTAGGAGAAGATCAGGTGCAAATCCTGATCTTCCACTTGAGGAACCTGAAGGTGCACAAATCCATGGGACCTGATGAGATAACTTCCATGGGTCCTGAGGGAACTGGCAGATGAAGTTTCCAAGCCACCATCCAACATATTTGAGAAGTTGTGGCAGTCCAGTGAAGTTCTCACTGACTGAAAAAAGGGGAAACGATCCCCATTTTTAAAAAGCAAAAAAGAAAGACCTGGTGAACTACAGGCTGGTCAGTCTCACCTCACCATCTGCTTGGCAAGATTATGGAGCAGATCCTCCTGGAAACTCTACTAAGGCACATGGAAAATAACGAGGTGATTGGTGACAGCCAACATGGCTCCACTAAAGGCAAAACATGTATAAGGCTACAAGATTTGTCAGACAATAGGGTTACAATGTTGGTGGATAAGCTCTCATGAGACCTCACCTGGAATACTGCATACGGCTCTGGGGTTCCCAACATGAGAAGGACATGGACCTGTTGGAGTCAGTCCAGAGCAGGGCCATGAAGATAACCAGAGGGCTGGAGCACCTCTGCTATGAAGACAGGCTGACAGAGTTGGGGTTGTTCAGCCTAGAGAAGAGAAGGCTCCAGAGGGACGTTAGAGCAGCCTTCCAATACTTAAAAGGGGCCTATAGGAAAGATAGGGAGGGACTCTTGATCAGAGATTGTAGCGACAGGACGAGGGGTAATGGCTTCAAACTGAAAGAAGGTAGATTCAGATTAGATATTAGGAAGAATTTCTTTACTGTGGGGGTGGTGAGACACTGGAACAGGTTACTCAGAAGTTGTGGATGTCCCATCCCTGGAGATGTTCAAGGCCAGGCTGGATGGGGCTTTGAGCAACCTGGTCTAGTTGAAGGTGTCCCAGCCCATGGTAGAGGGGCTGGAACAAGATGATCTGTAAGGTCCCTTCCAATGCAAATCAGTTTATGATATGGTTGGGTTTTTTTCCTTGAACCTTGTGAACAGCAGCACAGAAAATGTGCACTTCTTTTGGCAGCTTGGCTGTGCCACAAATAGGCAAAGCCACAAGTTCTGCTACACTATGTTCATTTCCACAAGGAACAATGTGGTTAGCAGCCACTATTAAACACAGCAGAAAGACAGAAAAAAGAACAGCCTACAGCTGTGCAGCACTTACCATTGCTGTGAAATTGGAGTTGATAGTGAGTGAACTCCTGTGACAGGACACAAAATTCTTAACAAACCAGAGTATTATTTATTGTGGGTGTGTGGAAGGAGGGCTGAGGCACAGGAGNTTCGACCACCCCAATATCTGTTGGAGGGACAACACAGCAGGACATAAGCAATCCAGGAGATTCCTGGAATGCATCAAGTATTACCTCCTTCTTCAAGTGACAGAGGAGCCAATGAGGAGAAATGCCATGCTGGACCTTGTTCTCACCAACAAGGAAGGGCTGGTGGGGAATGTGAAGCTCAAGAGCAGCCTTGACTGCAGTGACCACGAAATGGTGGAGTTCAAGATCTTTCAGGCAGCGAGAAGGGAGCACAGCAAGCTCACTACTCTGGATTTCAGGAGAGCAGACTTTGGCACCTCTGAAGAGACCTGCTTGGCAAAGTACCATTGAATCAAGCTCTGGAAGGAAGAGGGGCCCAAGAAAGCTGGTTAATAGTCAAGGATCACTTCCACCAAGCTCAAAAGCAATGCATCCTGACAAAGAGGAAGTCAAGCAAAACCACCAGGAGGCCTGCATAGATGAACAAGATCCTGGACAATCACTGACTCAAAAAGGAAGTCTTCAGAGGGTGGAAGCAAAGACAGGCAGACCAGAAGAAATACAGAGAAACTGTAAGAGAGGCCCAAGGATCTGTAAGAGGGATCAGGTTAGGAAAGCTAAAGCCCAGACAGTTAAATCAGGTCAGGGGTATCAAGAGCAACAAGAAGAGCTTCCACAGGTACATCACAGGTACATCACTGATAAAAAGATGACTAGGGAAAATGCAGGGCACCTCCAGAAAGAAAGCGGGAGACCCCATCACCCAGGACATAGAAATAGCTGAGGTACTTAATGACTTTTGCCTCAGTCTTCACTGAGAAGTGCTCTAGCCACACCACCCAAGTAGCAGAAGGCAAAGGCAGGGGCTGGGAGAATGAGGAACTACCCACTGTAGGAGAAGATCAGGTGCAAATCCTGATCTTCCACTTGAGGAACCTGAAGGTGCACAAATCCATGGGACCTGATGAGATAACTTCCATGGGTCCTGAGGGAACTGGCAGATGAAGTTTCCAAGCCACCATCCAACATATTTGAGAAGTTGTGGCAGTCCAGTGAAGTTCTCACTGACTGAAAAAAGGGGAAACGATCCCCATTTTTAAAAAGCAAAAAAGAAAGACCTGGTGAACTACAGGCTGGTCAGTCTCACCTCACCATCTGCTTGGCAAGATTATGGAGCAGATCCTCCTGGAAACTCTACTAAGGCACATGGAAAATAACGAGGTGATTGGTGACAGCCAACATGGCTCCACTAAAGGCAAAACATGTATAAGGCTACAAGATTTGTCAGACAATAGGGTTACAATGTTGGTGGATAAGCTCTCATGAGACCTCACCTGGAATACTGCATACGGCTCTGGGGTTCCCAACATGAGAAGGACATGGACCTGTTGGAGTCAGTCCAGAGCAGGGCCATGAAGATAACCAGAGGGCTGGAGCACCTCTGCTATGAAGACAGGCTGACAGAGTTGGGGTTGTTCAGCCTAGAGAAGAGAAGGCTCCAGAGGGACGTTAGAGCAGCCTTCCAATACTTAAAAGGGGCCTATAGGAAAGATAGGGAGGGACTCTTGATCAGAGATTGTAGCGACAGGACGAGGGGTAATGGCTTCAAACTGAAAGAAGGTAGATTCAGATTAGATATTAGGAAGAATTTCTTTACTGTGGGGGTGGTGAGACACTGGAACAGGTTACTCAGAAGTTGTGGATGTCCCATCCCTGGAGATGTTCAAGGCCAGGCTGGATGGGGCTTTGAGCAACCTGGTCTAGTTGAAGGTGTCCCAGCCCATGGTAGAGGGGCTGGAACAAGATGATCTGTAAGGTCCCTTCCAATGCAAATCAGTTTATGATATGGTTGGGTTTTTTTCCTTGAACCTTGTGAACAGCAGCACAGAAAATGTGCACTTCTTTTGGCAGCTTGGCTGTGCCACAAATAGGCAAAGCCACAAGTTCTGCTACACTATGTTCATTTCCACAAGGAACAATGTGGTTAGCAGCCACTATTAAACACAGCAGAAAGACAGAAAAAAGAACAGCCTACAGCTGTGCAGCACTTACCATTGCTGTGAAATTGGAGTTGATAGTGAGTGAACTCCTGTGACAGGACACAAAATTCTTAACAAACCAGAGTATTATTTATTGTGGGTGTGTGGAAGGAGGGCTGAGGCACAGGAGCTCCCACAGCCAGCCAGAATGCTGGGACACAAGGGATCAGATTTAATTGGACTGCCAGTGTGGTGTTTCATGAATACTCAAAGATAGCATTAAGATGATACTTTCAAACCTAAGAAGGGACAGGTCTTGATAAGCAGCAAGGCTTCAAGCATGATCTAACCTGTAATCTTGACACAGTAGGGAAATATGATCGAAGAGTAATTTCCCTTTGTGAAGTCGTGTCTTGAAGGATCTGTTCAGGACATACATCTTCTTAGCAAACATGCATACCAGACAACTTTACCGATAAAACTATCTTCCTCTAGTGACTAATAGCCAACACAGCAGACTGGTATTCAGTGGAGCTAGACATAATGGTGATTTTCATTTAACCCAGCCAGCAAAACCCTGGGGGTTTTGATGGGAAGTATCCCAAGTGCTTTGCGAATTGATGCCATATGCATGTTACCGAGTAAATGCTGCTGATATCAGTACTCTTTCAATTAATGGGAGCTTAGCAGGAACAGTAAATTATGAAAAGAAGCTTCAAGAAATCACTACTATTTGCATGCTTCAAAAAGTCACTCGTTGCATTTGTTTCTAAACTGGCTGGAAAAGAGAAACCACAGAAGAGAAATATTTCCCAGAGAGAGACAATACCCCCACAGAGCTTTCATTGGAGACCCACCTCCTCAAAAAGGAACTGCTGTTTTGGTCTAATCTTCACTCTTTAGTTCCTTCTACTTCCCCTTTCTCCTGACTCTATTTGGTGTTCAAAAAAGCCCAAAAAGGGCACTCTGAAGCACAAGTGAATTGAAGGCTCAGAACCTCTTTCAAAGTACTGTAATGTTAATATACCACTCTGAGAACAGTACTAGTAAACAGTAGTCCATCCCAGTACCATCCTCTACACAACTGGAGGTACCACCTAATAGGGGATGGAGTAGGCAAAGGACAGCTGCTAAGCCACTTGCAGAAACTAACTATCCTTAATTTGCCTTCGGGAGCATTTGGAAGACGAAGGTGTAAAGGATGTCATGATGAAAGTAAATTAATGAAATGGACAGTAAGGTGGACAAGTAGATGCATAGGGGGCAGCAATGGAGTAAGAGGGGAGTGCTTGAGAGGGGAACTTCTCTAAAATCAATTATACCTTCGCATCCACGTTCAATCTGCCCACTGCGGTGGAGAGCATCATTGATTAGATCAGGCAGACGCCCATTCAAGTCCACAGATGCTAGACAGCCCTGAAATCCATCACGTGAGGCCACTAGCTTTGGGAGGTTGCTATACATGCCTTGAGCTAGGCCAGCAATGTAGAGATCACCTAGAAGAGAAAGGGGTAAACATACAAGGAGGAAGTTACATATATTCTAGACTGGCTTCCCCCCACAACCCGACATGAATAAAACAAGCTGAACAGCTCCTCAGAAAAAGTTAAAAGCAGAGCAAGATATTGTGCAAGAAGTTAATTCTGCCTTCTTTCCCACAAAACAAACTAAAACCCGCTCATAAAGCACAACCCCAAACCAAAAGAAAAAAAATAAATGACCCAAACAACAAAACCCAAAAAAACCACAGTTGTAATTGCACTCCTACTATGAACTCCAACTGCAGTACGACAACAAATTTCTGAAAAAGCAAAATATGGCAAAGTATTCTGCCACAGGAAATTTCCAAACAGAGAAAGAGAAAAATGAAATTGAAAGCCAAAATCAGAAAAATTCCAGATTTCCTGCATGGTTTATGCAAGCTTTCTCTTGTTTACTGATTGAGCCCTGCAAGAATAAAGGGGGGAACCATCAGTCTTGTAGAATTTACCTTTAAGATCCAGATTTTTGGCACCATTGATAACCTGAGTGACCACCTTAGTGTCCACCTTTAGGCTGTGTGTGTTACTGTTATCTCTGGTGATGACAACATTGTGCCATTGGTTGTCATTAAGAGGACGATCACTGTTGCCTTTGATTACATTAGGTCCATTTCCAAGGTCAAACACATAGTGTATATACCTGTAAACACAGCAAGAAGTAGTTAAAATTTAGTAAGAATTCCAGCACTACTGACCCTTATTCTAGCCAGAATTGATAAATTAACCTACAAAAGCCATGAAGTGAAGTATCTCTGGGTTAGAAAGCTCTAGTAAGCTAAAAACATTAGCCACCGATTTGAAAAGAAATAGTTGTTTCCTTTCCACCAAGAAAGAATAAGGATTAGTATTTTGAGATGACAACATTTGGAGCAATCATACTCGAACCATAAAGCATTACTCTTTTTCAAAGTTCTCACAGATCCACACAAAACCCCTGTCTGTGCATATAGTTATTTTTTAAAATTCACACTATTGATAAACATACTGGAAAGTAACACTAGATATATTTATTTGGGGCATATCATCCCCAGATTCATTCTGAGTTTTGAATAACTCCCTTTAGAAGTTAATTGCGAAACTCACTCAAAATATTGTAGTAAAATTCACATGAGCTTCTAGGCTTATTAAAACAGTTGGAAAACAATTAGCAAAGCTTTTGGCAAAAAATAAAGACCTTAATGAAGACTGAAGTCATGGGAGTGTTACGCTGAATTATTTATATAGTTCAAACACAGTAACCCTCCAGAGAATAGAAGAGAAATATTCTACTTAGAAAGGAAAAAAAGACA
This sequence comes from Chionis minor, assembly GCA_013398295.1. Lineage (NCBI taxonomy): Eukaryota > Metazoa > Chordata > Aves > Charadriiformes > Chionidae > Chionis > Chionis minor. The sequence continues at coordinate 337,498 of VZSF01010051.1, forward strand.
ACAAAATTCAACTCTCAACAGAGCGCCAGGAGCTCGTGACTACTGCTTTTTTATTACTCAATGTCCCACTTACAGAAATATGTGCAAAGTTAAAAATAAACCACATTGAACTATAGTTATACGGACATAAACAGGACTAGTAAACTGTATTTGTGGAAAACATATCCATCGTGACTAGATGAGTATAAGAGATCAAAATCTGTTCAGCTAACAAAGGATTTTTTTTTAATAAGCTATTGGTCTTGCAAAAAGAATATAGCAGCTCAAAAGCAAAGCTGAGCTCACTTTTCCTCAAGCGTCACCAGCAGAAATACAAATTCAGCAGCCCATATGCTCTTTTTTTTTCCTTCAGTGAAGGTGGCAGAAACACAATGGATCTGTTACAGGAAAAGAAATAAATCGGGGAAGAGAGACTCAGAGTCCTCAGCACATTTTCTCCTCCTCTGTGCTATTCTGCAAGGTTAACAGGACAAAACCTTAGCCTAACTAGAGCCAAAGAACTTAAAACATTAGTGTTTCGTGCTGTAAGAGTGTCTTCCCTCCAGTCACAGGGGAAGTCAGGGGTAAAATCAGGAGTCTTAAGCTTCAGTGTTTATGTCTAAGTGCTTTGTCATACACCTCAGCAACAAGAGAACACATGATTATGAGGCGAATCTCTCTTTACGCAAGCATTTTAAGCTTATCTGTAAGTAAGTTTATCTATAAATAAGCTGGCAGAAAGTCACTTACCCCTTGACTAGTTCAACTGCGATAAAGTCATTGCCGTCACCACTATTAAAGAGGATGAAACCATCAGCTGAGGTGGTCTTGAACTGAAAGAAGAGGTGCATGGATGTATAAGCCTGCAAGGTGGCCAAACTCAGGTAGCTACTCTTCGTCTTGAACGTCACAGGGTCAGCTATAATGTTGCGGAGACCAAAGCGTGCCTTCAGCTCACAATAGTCAATGTCACCATTCTTGCACAGGTCAATGTAGAGCATCCCGTTGAACATGAGGCTCTGGAGGTGGCCAATGAAGCTGGAGGGGATGACTGAGATGTACCGCTTCTCCGTCATGATCCCCGTCTCGATGTTGTGGAACTCCAAGCGGGTATGGTCACCAACCATTGTGCCTGAAGGACAGAAACAAGGAGGAACATGCAGAAAGCCCAGGGATCAGTAACAGGTTATATGGAGCCCTTCACCCTCCAGTTTCCAGGCTAAGAGCAGTACTAACTTAATCCTATCTGATCACTGCTCAGCAGCTTGCACAAGAAAGAAGGTATGGATTCCTGGTGGAGAGGCTTGAGTCTAGCAGTTGTCAAAACCTGGCAGAAGAGAGAAGACAGGCCTAAAGGGCCACGGGCAGCAAGCTCTGTAATTTTCTCTTGCGCTTTACAGACTTTCTTGTCTGCAAAGACGACTAAATCCCTCGCTTTAAGCTTACAGTGATCTGTTTGATCCAATGGTCCATCTGCCAAACAACTCAGACACTTCTGAAAAAACTCTTACGAGTATGCTTCCTGAAAACACTCAATAAACATAGATTAATATAAAAAGAGCAGAACAAGATGTAAGAACAGTCATAAACCTGCTAATATTTATTCCATTGCTCTCTCCTAGTGCCTGATGTTATTTCTCGTGTTTTAAGAGCACGGCAGGAAGGAAACACACAAGAATGCAACAGGCAAAGAGCCCTCCATGTATTTAAATAATCAACTTACCACTTGGGCTATTCGCCGCATTGTGACAGATTTTAACTTCTCAATTAAAATATTCAAGCTATTCAGTATACCAAATACATCAGACTACTCTTGAAGTATCATTAAATGTTTCAGTAAGCGTGCTAGGCATCAGTACAGACACAGAACCCACACAGATAAAGTACAACTGTACGTTAAAAGACTAGTTTCTGTACAAAGACAAGTTGGGCAACATCAGGATGAAAACCCTTTACAACTAACCTTATTTTAGTCCTCTGTAGTCCTTCATTAAGATAGTTTAAACTATTTGGTCACACAAGCAAGTATCCTTTCTACACGGGCCTTGTGCCATTTAGTATACAACAGGAATAATATTAAATTCATGAACAATCACTCAACTTTTAATTGCTTTCTCATCATTCAATGTACAACCATTATTCAAACTCTGCTACAAATACGCTGTTGGTTTTTGTCTCATTAAATTTTCTGCAGTGTTGCATTGAGTTTACGTGGCCAGGTGCTGGCTGCGGGGTGGCTACAGGGCAGCCTCCACAAGGAGAGGCCGGGGCTGCCCCATGCTGGACGTGGCCAGCTCTGCAACAGCCCCACCACAGGGCACAGCTGAGCCCCTCGGCCAGAACGACGATGCCTCTGTGAAAATATATGAAGGGGAGACGCTCCAGGCAGCGAAGTGAAAATTCTCTGACAGCCCATGGAGAGATCACGACGGAACAAACACCCACACTGCAGCCCATGGAGGACACCCATGCCAGAGCACGTGGATATTTTCTGAAGGAGCTGCAGCCCATGGAGAACCCACACTGGAGCAGGTTATTCCTGACAGCCTGTGGAGAGGACCCATGCCAGAGCGCTTTATGAAGGACTGCCACCCACGAGAGGGACCTACACTGGAGCATGGGAAAAGCATAGGGAGGAAGGAGCAGCAGAGAGGAGCTGTGACAGTCTGACCACATCCAGCAATCCCCATTCCCCTGTACTGCTGGGGCGGGGGGAGGTAGAAGAGTTAGGAACAAAGGAACAAACCTGAGAAAAGGAGGGGGTAGGAGAGGGCGTTTTACTTTTTTTTCCTTGTTTCTCACCATCCAACTCTATTTTTAATAGGCAATAAATTAAATTAGTTTTCCCCAAGTCAAGCCTGTTTCATCCGTGACAGTAACTGGTAAGTGATTTCCCTATCTTTATCTTGAACCTTCTCATCGTATTTCCTCTCCTGTCCTATTGAGGTGATGGAGTGAAAGAGCAGCTGGGTGGGTGTCTGGCTTCCAGCACTGGTCAACCCATCAGTTGAACAGCACAGTGTGCAAATTATCCTCAAATATTCACTTCATCTTCTACCACTCCTAAAAGATTAAGGAATATTACTCTCGATTTTACATACACAAAGCTGAGGAACAGAGATCAACATGTAAGTAGTTTTAGATCTCAAAAAAGTAACATTTGGCATCCAATTTAGTAGAATATGTAACAACTTTGGAGCACTGACTGCTTTTGAGGCCCAGAACTTCTAGAAATAAGATCCACAATCCCAAATGAGTACCTCCAAAAGGACAGGTACAACTAATGATCAACTGTTAAAAATCTGAACTCAAGTGGCTTATCCAGCTTTCCATAGGAACTCAAAGGTAGAGACAACAATTCCTCTGAGCTGTATTCGTGTGCCTTACATAGAGGTCCCTTTCCTCTTTTTACCATCCTGTGCCTCATTCACTACAGAGATTTCAAAGGGGATCTTAAAAACAAGCACCTCCTTTAATACAGAGGCCTATGTCAATCCATTTGCTGTATCATCCTCTCGTAATATAAGCAGGGAAGCAAAGCTCCTGTGGAAAAGGACAGCAGCAAATATGACATTAGATAACATCAAAATGCGTACAGACTTAACTAGTTTTGCATGTTTCTCCACTTAACCTTCCAGTATGTTGCTAATATAATTACTGCACAGGTAAGGTCCTTCATTTTAGAAGGTTTTTCAAAGGGAAGAGCTACAGTACCTTTTGTCCCCTCTGCCTCCAACCATATTTTAACATGTGGTCAAATTCAATCAGGTTTAAAAGAACAGAAGGATCAAGAATATTTAAATGCATGCTAGTTTTGTGTAAAATTGCACCCGGATAAAGGTCTGAATAAATGTTTCCAGTGTACTATAGACAGCCAAAATCCAGCAGTAATATCTTGCTTGATTACCTCAGCTGGCCAGTTAGCATATATACACAGGTCGACTAGTAACTGGAAGGTATTTATGAGTCACTGGGGTTATACCTGTGAGTCACACCAATCACCATAGCTGAGCCCAGGACAAACTTCTCTTAATTTCCCCAGGTCATATAAACCTGGACTTACAAGCTTTCTCATATTCTGTGCTATCTCCTGAAATTGTCTAGCACTTTCCACCTAAACAGTTCCCAAATGTTAAAAGACAAAAACAAAACAAAAAATATATATATTGATATGCCTTTCGTGACTTTTCCTACTATCTGGAATATGTTCTTTGGGTTTTTTTTCTGTTGGGGACAGAATGAGAGCTGAGAATGTTTATAAGAAACTTGATGATATATCCTGGCTTGTGGTGTATAAAGAGTCAGATTAAATGAATTGATAGTCTTGTTCTTGCTTAGGTTCTCTCTGACCTCTCATGATCATGTACAAAGTGCAATTTTTCAGTTTATACTTTGTCCAAATGTGATGTTTTGGCAGAGGTAGCAAACAAGCACTGTTGTTAGTAGGAAAAAAAAAATAAATAATGTTTTCAAGTATCTATTCCAAACACAAAGAGAAAATATTATGCAAAGCAACTTATTTTTTCCACCTATTGCCTATTTTAGTAGTGGATCTAAATTTAAAGACAATTACACAAAGACCATTGAAACGGAAGGCTTCAACCCAAGCAGATACAGCTTGTCAAACTTACAAGCAGCTGAAGAGAGTCACATATTTCTTACTATTCAGAAATTTAAGTGTAATAACAATGCAAACATTTTTAAATCCCGAAACAGTTCTTTACCAGAAATAATATTATTTTTGTTTAAAAAATGCCAGTTCACAGGAACTGAAAATATATATGGGAAAGTTTGTTTAGACAAATTATCTCACTTCCACTACTGTGATTGTTCGGGGCTGTTTCAGTTTTAGTGTTACCAAACAAAAACTTCTGATTTTTCCAAACACAAAAAAAGATGCATTTTTGCAGTGGCAGTGCAGAAAGTTAGCAGCAGCTCAGTGAAAAGCTGAAAAGGACATGATAAAACAAGAGCAGAATCAGGACAGAGATGCATTTTCTTGAGAAATCATGGAGTGAAATCTAGTATTTTCTGATCTCATTAGCTGTCAGCCCCACCTGCAGAGCTCACCTCTAATTCCTCTGCTGTGCTCTGTAGAGAGTATCATAACTACTACAGCAATCAGCACCTCTTTAGTTCAAGTGGTAGCAGACAAAAAAAAAATAAAAAATCCAGCCTCCACTGCGGTATTTGGGTGCTAGCAAGATGTTGTAGTGAGGAACAGGACTGCTATATTTGTGCCTCATTTATCACTGATGTCCTGAGGTCTGTTCTGAGGCAGGGGGGAATGTAGGAGGAGGGGTTTTTGATTAAGCAGCAAAATGCTGTCCAGAGGAATTGGATTCTGTCTCTCCCTTATATGTCCTGCAGGACACCAAGTCAGTCACTTCATTACAAATTTTTCACAGGTGGTCATTAATTGTCTAGACCTAATTCTCTGAGTAGCAGGGTTGAGTTAACAGGATCCAATTTACAGACATGCTGAATATTTGTACATGCAAATAACTGAAAAATCATGCCAAATTGGTACCAAACACATCCAACTTTAATGTGGTGCCTCATTTCCAAACCTGTAAAGTGGGAAAAACTACTCACTTCACATAACATAGACATGGGAATAAATTCAGTTACAGCTTCTTAGCTCTGTATAAACATATTGATGAGTAGTACACAGCACACACAAAAACCAGCAGCTCTACAGTTAGAGCAAAATTTAGTTGGCATGCATTGTTCCAAACAAGCAATAAGAAAGAAGGCAGCAATCAAATAGGCTGTTTATTTTTACCGGGGGCCAATTTAGACTTCTGATCTATGCCTAAAGACAGCAAGAATCCTGTGGAAAAATCTATGCAACCACATCATTGAAGACTATTTCATTTTCCCAAGGAAGTGGCATGCAGATTGCACAGAAAAACTTAACTCTGGCTTTTCTGACTTTTGACTTTGCCATGATAGCATTCTTTTAACAGATATTTTTAGCTGTAATGCATCTTTAATTATGTAATTCATATACATGTACATATGCACATCCTATTTTAGTTTAGGATTGTATCATCTTTATTTTTAAACTCAGTTTCATGAAAAAGACTTCAAAAAAACAGATGGCTTTTTGGGGATTGAGTTGGTAATGCAGAGAGTGCCACCTCATGGTGCTTGCTAAAAAAGCATATCCAGAAGAACTGTTCTCCTTATATCCAGAACAAGATTAAATGTTTACCAGCATGTTTCACTAATTCAGAAAGTTCCCTCTTAAATAAAATTTTGTTTTCCTACAAGCTAATGTTGACCAAGCCTCTGCCAATTCCAACAAGGAGAGGGAAAGATTCTTCTTTCATATTCTTCTGATTGTCTTGCAAATTCTCAGCCTCTAAAGCACAACATATATTTACTTCAGAGAGAAAATACATATCACAATTTTCCTGCAAACTCGTTTCTTTGGGCTTATTTCAAAATCCTGACTCATGGCTTTCCAAATAATCTAAGTACCACATTACTTAAAGTTCATTGCACTCACACAGTCGAAAAGGACTTTTTGCAGAGTATTTTGGCACTGCCAATAGCAGCCGCTCCTTCTATTTGCCTTCTGAGTACAAGCTACTTAGAAGAGGGGACATCAGCATTCAGCAAAACAGCATGGGTCATAACTAAATGATCATACCCATATCAGCATTGCATCCAGGATTACCGTTCTTTGTAATTCTATTATTAGCCTTCAGACTGTTGGCGTTTTCTTCAAAAACCCAGTTCCTACAGTTATATACAGCTATGAGAACTTCAGATCTTGAAAAAAAGAAAACTAAGCTTTTGGCTCTTGCAGCTGTGAGGAAAAGGACTAGAAAAGCATCACCTAAAATTTTGTAATAAAACAAGATCAACCTAAAGTACCTTGATCATTTCAATGCAAATGTTATAACTTGGGAGACACCAGCTTTCCTGAGGGATTGATCTTTTCTTCACCCCTTCAACTACATTTCTCTACAAAAGCAGCAGGAGCTCAAGAAGCTGCCAGGAAATGCAGGAATGGTGGGGGGGGAAACATACAAAAAAAAAAAAAAAAAAAAGGACTGACACACTCTATGTGTTATATGATATACTCTGGTCAAAGTTGGGAACAAACTGCTCTGTTTCCTTTTTATTCTGGATGGCTCTGAGCCATGAGCACAGGAACTTGAAAAAAACCAAACCACCAAATAAAAACACCAACACAGAAGAGACAGAAATCCATATTCTATAACACATCTATCAAATGCAGGTTTACCACCAAGGAAAAGTTTGTGCAGAGACAAAGTTTAGGGAGCGTTGGTTTTGATGCCACAGCACTGGAAGCCGCCACATTTGCAGCTCAGGAATGAGGTATACTTAACAGCTTACCCCTGACAGCCTGGCACAAGACAAAGTGCTGCTTCGCACCTCTGCATTCTTGGGTATGTGCAAGCTCATCTATCCCCTAATCCCACGTTACATATCATCATAATTGTCACAGAAGTTTCTGGTGCTGGCTAAGAAGAGTTAGCCTCTCAGAACTGAACATCAGTTTTCAGCACAGTAACACTAAATATGTAAGAAGTAACAGGAAGGGGGGGGGGGACAAAAAAGAAAAAAGATACACACAATAGCAGGGAGAATGAATATAATGACTGTGAAGAGAGATACAGAGGTACTGACAAAAAATACTCATATATTGCACTTACCCTCAGCAACATCATCATCCACCATCAGCTTGAGGCTCTTTCCTCGCCGAACTACGCGGACAGTGTGCCACTCGTTGTCATTGAGTTTCTGCCCAGCATAAAGAGTTTCAGGTCCCTTGCCTGGGGATGGTGACAGGCACGACAGTTAGAGCCAGACACCTGATCAGTTCAGTATTCGCTCAACAGGAAAAGTCACCAAAATCAACCTGGTGTGACACAGCATAGTAGATTGTGTAGGTGCATTATGACCTGTAATCAACCCTCACATCTACACCTTACCAGCTCAGAGGGAGTCAGGGTCACAAACCTCTGCCTTCCTCCGCAGAGCCCAGAGGTCACACGCATTTAAGACAGGGGTAGAAATCTCCCTCATGTTACGGTACTCATTTCCAAATGTCACATTGTTCAAGGCATAGCAGTACTAGAAAAGCCAGCCGGTGACAGAAATGTCTCCAGAGTGGAGCCATTACAGCAGAATTTTGCCCTCTTAAGAATCTGCCCAGAGGTGCTTGGGATTCTTTTCAAAGTTAATCACACCAGTCTCTCAAGACTTAGGTATCAAACACCAGGGTGGTTTCAGTCTTTCAGTCTCAAAAAACAAATCCAAAAAAATCCAAACAACAAACCACACCCAACCAAAAAATCCCCCACAAAACCTCAAACCCCCTCACCCCACCCAACAAAATATAACAATGATTTTTTTAAAAAAATTTAAAACCACAGAAAGTCAACCACTCACCAACCTGGCTGCTTGCGCAATGGTTCTTTGGCAAAGCAGCCTGCCTATAAGGTGCTTACTTCACCCGCTGAATTACAGGTCAAAAGGAAAAGAGGAGCCTTTTCTTCCCCAAAAGATAAAACCACAGTTGCCCTTGCAAACAATGCTCCTGGGAAAACAGCATTAGTGCCACCTGTATCTGTTGCTTTGTGATCTTGCTGCTCACCCATCACAGCTGACAGGCAATTATTTAAAACATTAATTGTTCAGATTACAAGACTGGAACACCTCACTCATGTCAAATGGTAAGTGAAATTGAATAATGGTCTGTGCTAAATTAAAAGTATCCATGCTCATTTCAGTCCTGTATTAGAGTGGGTTTTGACATAGGTGTATCAGAGAAATGCAGAATGAGGACAGCAGAACTTGTCGCACATCAGGTCTGGGCCCATTGCCCAAACTGGCAAAAGTGGAACCCAAGGAAGAAAAAGCAAGACACATTGAACATATTAAGAGACAGGACAGGGACAACAAGAGGCACTGCTACAGTTCAGCTGATTGCACTCATAAAGCTAATGTCAGATATGCAGATTATTTCTCTATGTTTGCTCAACACAAGCAAATCAATCTTTTTATTCAGCTAGCCCAAGAACAGCATTTATTTTGACTAGTTTTCAATGGACTGGTTAAGAAGGACAATAAAATGCTGTACACATATGTCTTCAAGGGAAACCCTGCACAAGGGAATGCACCCACTCTGATCCATGTCCTGGTGTGGACTAGCAAGTAAGAACAGCCGATTGCATAGTGAGACAGAATTGAAGGAAGGGGTAGGAAAAATATCCAGGGACTTTACATATTCACAGTATGCACACTGACTAATTAGCAACATTACTGTAACTGCTTCTTACTGAGGGGGAAGACAGGCAAAGGAGATGGTGTCTCATTCAGCTAGGACATAACGTGTAGTAGGGGAATTCTATGGAAGAAGACCAAAGGAAAATGAATATTCTGTTACTCTCCTTAAATGATCATGCAGTTCACATTAATAAAAAGGGAGTTTAATACCCTTTCAAATAAAACCCATTACTAGCCAATTTTACCATCGAGAAAGACGGAAAAAGATATTTCTACAGTGATGTGAACAATAAAAGAGTCATTATTGGATTAAAAGGACAGGGAATCACATATTGCAGTTAAAGAGAATATCTCCTTAATGAGAGAAACCCCTAACTTCTGCAGTTCCTCACCTATATGCCAAAGTCATACTGTACCACAAATGTAAATCCAGTTGTACAAGGCAGCTAGATCATGGCTAGAAAGCTTAAGTTCTTTGGAACTAGGCAAGGAAAACTCTATTAAATAGAGTCCAAGACAGTTATACTAGATTTACATCAGTGAGTGAGTACATCTTATCCCAGAGCACATATCACAAAATAGCATCTCTGGATGGCCAGCAAAATTATTGCCTACATCAAAATATAATGCATCAGTTACTACAGTTCCACACAGCCACTTCACAGGTAGGAAGATAGTGGAGTTCACCTGGACCTGTGTGTTCTTACAATACCACCTGGAAGCAGGGGGAGGGGGGCAGCAAATACTTACTGAAGAAAAAATAAATAAATCAAACCCACACAAACTTTTCCACCGTTCTACTGGAGCTCTGGAGGGCTCAGTCAAGAGAAACAGTCAGGTGTGCTAACTTTGGTCAGCTGCCAATAGAACACTTTCTGTGCAGCAGTTTTGCTTTCAACATGGTTAAGCAACTCGAAGTTGCTAACCTTCTAGTTCCCACTTTTCAACCCTAGCCTGACAAAACAGGGGTCAGCCAAAAGCAGCTCATTTGGCTTGTCCTTGCTATCTTGATGCCCCCTGTAACGATTCAAAACAAAACTGTGGCACCAACAGAATCCGACTATATTCTCAGAAAACGTAGCTTAACCTTAAAATGTAGCTTAAGCTTACTTGTCACAGTAAAAAGTTTCAGGTGTCCACTCTTTTTCCAAATGAATAAGGTTGTCTGTGAATGAGATTGCTAGTTATAAGTAACTGGTTAATAGCTTGGGCTAATAAATTTGAAAATTAAGCACTGTGGATGCTAACTATTTCATGTTATCGAAATCCATGTCTCGATCAGCTAATTTAATATTTGATCAGCAGGAAAAAAAAATTGAATTTAAAAAAAAAGCGTTAAACATTATTTTACTCTACTCAAACTGTTTTCTTTTCAAATGCTTTTCAAGACATTTACACAGCAGGTGGGCTTATGCCCCCATGCTCCAAGCAACAATGTGTAAATGAACTGCTGCTCCCATTGAATTCCAAGTGGTTCCAGGAACTGTCTATAGAGGGACTCCCACATCTGGATGCTAAACTTCATTTCACTGAACATGATTACTACATGTGCTGTTACTACATAGACATTTATGTGTTATCAACTTTTAAAAGAACACTTGACAAATCCTAATCCAACAGTTGCAGATGCTGGGGAAAATAGAAAGGAAATGGGCCACACGTAGCAGAAGGATAATGCTCTCCCAAAGTATAATCTCCTACCCAGTATGACATTTCTGTGCTCTTACGGCTAAACACGCAGAACCAAGTGTTTAGACCAAGGTTGACTGGCTTGGGGTTTTTCCCTTCTTTCAGGCTACCTGCACCTACATCAGCCTTCAACTAGGACAACAGATGTAGCAGGAAGCAAAGCAGAAGGTTATCTGGACAGAGAAAGAAGTCAAACATTTGTATCTTCCCTTTGTGCAACAGGTTTTTTTATTATAAAAAACAAGGAAAGAGCAGGAACTACTGCATCAGTTACAAGCTGGGTGCCTGGAATACTTTTGATGAGACTGCAGTTGGGCATTAGGTAAATTTTGCAATTTAATTTTTATGAGTGAGAAGAGTAAAAGACAACTTTACAGGAAAAAGAATAAGGAAGTTTCTGCTGTAGCAATAAGTTAATAGTTAAGCTGCCAGAGCATGACTCCTGTTGGTGTCTCTGGCCTTCTAGTACATACTCATCGGGTGCTTTGCACTGGCAAACACTATTTAATCAGAAACAAAAATATCTCTCTCTGGCATCCCCATATTCTGGACATTTGCTCAAGAAGCCTGAACTGCAGCTCAATTAATATTACTTGATTCAGCTGCAGTGACTCCTCCTCACACTCTCATGAATCCTTTGGCACCTACTCAAAGCCTGTGCGCATACTGTTCATAAAAAAACAACTAGTATATGCTTTCAAACATGGAAGAACTCCAATCTGCCCTGGATGTCTCAATCAATATCTGCATAACAAAGGTGCACTGCTGCTAATTAATAGTTTGGTCCAAAACACCATACACAGAAGTGCCAAGAATAGACATGCCAAAGTATAAAGAATCAAAAAGTAGTTCAGGCCTTCTGAAAAATGCCAAGTTGCTTTCCACCTGGCCCCTAAGAACTCGCTCATTTAGAACAAACAACTGGTCAGAGGGATGCAGGTAAAACAATAGCTCTGAAAACACCAGTTGTTGTTTACCCTCAGTGGTTAACAGCACACAGCATTTCCCTCCTATGAAAGGCAAAGGAGAAAGAAGGTTAATCCCCCTCACCGTTTCCTCACAGGTGAATCAAAAAGTCTGCTTTTACCCTTGGTGCAGGCTGTAATTATCTGATCCATTTATGTGATTAAAATGACCTTCATGAAAGCAGGCTATCTTCATTATTGCGTATCTTATCCAACATTACAGAACAGGTCAAACATTCAAGTCTACAGAATGGAAGAAGAGACGACCAGAAAGGACATCGGCAGATTGATGAAAATGGAAAAGGCTCTTCCTCATTACAATTACAACAATAAATAATTCTACAGTGATACACTAATGCTTTTTAGAGAAGACCCTCAGTAACAATAAAAAGGTTTTATCTGCTTTTGTCTTTTTAATTAAAATGCTCAGCTGCCATCTCAGCTTTGTTCAGTGGCAAAATGCATTTCTGTGTCTGTTTTATATAGGGCAAAATCCCTCAGGAATGCCAACATCATCCTAAGGCAGGGAGGGGCTCATGAAGGGAAAGGTTCTTTACCTTTTTTTTTTTTTTTNGAGGAGGAAGGGGGACAGGGAGGAGAGAGAGGGTGGGAGGCTAAGGAAGACATTTGTTGTTTTTACTTACATTTTTACAAAATGACCAGAGAAGCTGTGATTCACTGTGAAAAACATGTGCATAGATTTGTGAAACGTAAGAATGAATCGCAAGACAAGCTGGACAGTTTCTCTCAAAGCTTACAAGAAACTGATCCACCCTATTTAGACGTTATCTGGTGATTCCCTAAAGAATATTCAGATGCGACTAGTACTACCTACCGCAGAGCGGGATTCTTCCTTGCAGCCCCAATAGTGTGGCACGGAGCAGGGAGGTTATTAAGCCAATGCCCCACCTGCTTCTCATCCCCAATGATATCAATAGTGCTTTGGAAGATAATTGTCTTATATATACACAGTATATATTTAGTAATAGACATGAAGTAGTTATGCACAGTTATGCAATATGGCAGATATTTTATGCAGCTGTTACTATATTAACTACAGAATTCTGTTTTCCGTACATTGCCTTTTCAAAAGGGAGGCAGAAAATATTCTAGGTCCAAAGATACTCAGCCACAATTTCTACAGGCAGGTTTGAACAAGATGGGGAAGAAAGGGGAATAAATGCGTTTAAGGCCAAAGATGCTGCCAATTATTCACACGCCTTTATGGCTTCCTGGTACATAGTGAGTTCCTACAAAGGATAGGGCAAATATCAAAACACGAGCACGAGTCAAAAAGCAGAGCTGGCAACTGCTCTGACAACTTTTGTTCTTGGTTGAATATAAATCAGTAGTGTAAATTTTGTTGGGTGTTTTCAGGCAGCACTAGTATCAACAGTGTTTTAGGAAGTGTCTTCCTAAACAATTTAGGAAGTGTTTTAGGAAGGTCTTTTTCTTGACCGCAATCCACTGTCCAACTCCAGGAGCATTGTTAACTGCTAGGAAACAACTGGCAACCCCAGACTCTCAGTACATTTCACATGTTTATGTAGATATGTCCATAAAATCAACACAAGTTCACATATATACACACTTGTTTTGCTCATATACAGGTTTTAGAATGCCTCTTTTTAAAAAAAGGTTACCTGCCAAGTAGGAATAAGCAGCTGCACTTCCTTACAGATAGTGAATATCTTCACCAGGGACCTTACCTGCACCAACCTTTCCATTTCCTCAAGGAACAGGATCACCTCCATGTACTACCCCACGTTAAACAAAACATAATATACAGTTACGAAACAAATGCTTTTAGCAGGGGTTACAAAAAAGTTATGTTTACAAATTTACAGTATGGCTTCATTGGGAAATCAGTAAAGTTGAGCATGATTTATACCAGCCTACCCAGAAGCAAAGTTTAATTATTTACATTCGTACAGCCATAAAAAGTGCATACACAAAATCCTTTAAATACCTACAGAATCAATTAGCCTCCCAAGTGCAAATAAGAATCCCCCCCCCCCCCAAAAGTCAAACTAATCAACTGCATGGAATTAACTCAGCAAATAAATGAAAAGTAGCAAGACCACTCTACTAGTTCTGAGACATACCCCAGTCTCCCTATAAAATGGACAAAAATAAATTAAGCTGAGTTTAAGTATTTGGATACAATCTATTTTAAAATGCCTTTACAAAAAACAAAACCAGCCCTTATTTAAAAAAAAAAAGTTCCTTGCTTTTGCTATAAATACATGTAGCACCATATTGAATGACTGTTGCTTTCAGTTACAGACACCCTGGCCAATGGCTGTAATACAACTCAACATGGCTTCAGGCAACGTTCAACATGATTGCAGTTGTTCATACGGCTCTTAAACAAGACTTAGTGCAGAAATTATGTTGTGTGTCTTTTACTTGATCTGAATATAATTTGTGATTAAGAATAAAAATATATGGTAAAGGTCACATCTGACACACTGTGCTTGTGTCTAGGTTTTTCCATCAAACAGTGGGTTACTCTCCTTGTTTGCCTCAATTTCACTGCTGCTGAACGCTGAAAGGCTTTTAGAGGCTACATAACTACCATGTATCTGTACAGCAGAATCATTTTTAACAGACATCAGGAAAACATTCATGTTAACAGAAAATTGATCGCCCCTAAAAGTCTTTAAACAGGAGATTACAGTTTCAGCAAAGCTTCAGTTCTTCCGAAGAAAATTTTATTCTACCTTAGAAAACATTCAAAATGCTTCAACTTCAAGCTACATGGGAAAAAAAACTTTTCAGCATTTAAAAATATAACAATTTTTCATCATCTATTCAAGATAGTATTCATTTTTAATGGTAATAGATGGTTTCCCATTTTTATTGAGAGGGTTATTTCCACTTTTAAGGAAAGGGATTTTATTTTATATTCACAATTAGTAGGGAGGTCAAAAAAAGGGCTTGGAAGTATGAAAAAAAATAATCAAGTATTCATGCTTTTAAAAATGAAGACTTACAGCAGTTTAATTAAATTAGCTTCAAAGCGATTTCAGTCAGACTGGCTCTACCTTTGTTTTTAGACAGGGCTGTCATATGAAACATTTCACATTGTCCAGAACACCATATACTTCTGTTCCTAACAGATCACGGCAACAAAAGCGTCAGCAGAGGTATAAAGAACTCAAAAGCTGCTATATTTTGACTCATTTACAATTTGCCTAAGGAAACATTTGCACGCGTTAGATTTTCAGAGAGCAAAGCTCAAGAGAACTATTAGCATAAGCTAGGCAGCAAGGCAATCACAGGAGCAGCTCCTACCACAGGCACTGCAGAGAGCAGCCACTAGAGGGAAACAACCACATTCACTAAAGCTGCTACCTGGAGAGTTTTATGTAAGTCACAAAGGAACTACAGTACTCACTGTTGCTTTCCAGAGTTCCACCAGACGCTATCTTTTGCTTTGAAGGTGAGCACACCTCATTCATGAATAAAATAACTCTAGAACTTCAGCCTAGATTCACCCCCTTAACAGCAAATACCTGTTCATTTCAGGTATATTCATTTAACAGATGCAGTTTGCCACCCAAGAAATGAGTGCACAGCTTGGGAAACGTGGAATCTCACCTCACAAAGTTTCACCATAGGACAGAATTTTAAACCAAGAATTACAGCAACAATTATACATAGACTGTTGCAGACCACAACAGTAATAAAGAGGTAAAGAGATCCTATTTTAAGACAGCTTTCCATTTTACTAGCTTTGCAGTGATGCAGTGCTAATCATAGCAAGATGCAGGCATGGCAAAGCTAGAGATTTAATTCTTCTCTTTATTCCTGGGTAGATATAGTAGTACAGGTACCAAAACCACACAGCTTCTCGTAATCCCATCAATGTATCTTACTTGAAACATAGACAACTGGAGCTTCTCTTCCTGTTTAGTTTCAAATCTCCCATAAATGCTACAAAACAGATGGATGAGTCACAGTTATAGTAAGAAAAATATGCTGGACGTGAGGCTGAGGCAACTGGAGTCACCTGTATCATGTAGGCATGCATACAATGGCAATGAAATAATCTGACTGCAGCTACTTCTCATCTAAGTCTGAAAAGCAAGGAGATCAGAAAGCAAGATAAATCAGCTGAGACATGGCAATACAGTGCCTTACAGTAATGGCACATATATCTCTTCCAGGAAAGGATCAGAGCCCACTTTCTAACAGGATAGCATCTTTGTCCTCCTCTTTTGGAATACAGAAATCAATGGCAAAGAGAGGGACTCCTCTTCCCAAAGACACATTTGACAGTTGAACAGACAGTTGAGTTAGAGGAAAACCCCAGACTGAATCTCCAGTCCCAAATACTGAATTGAATTAAAAAAAAAGTAAGTTGTGTAGGGGACACTGCACAGTCCTCACGGCACAGTGTAAGAACAGAAGACAGCCCTGCTACCATTGCCTCTTTATTCAGATACCAAGAGCAAAGACCAGCAGCATCACGCATCCAGAGGACCCAAATTTCTTTCCCATTTAAGGTACCTTTTCCTGTGGCACCGGAGTGCCTGAGGTGTTACAAATGCATACAGAGCTATCTCCATGGTAGCTAGGACTATTACATGAACTATCTTCAACCTCCCTCTAAGAGCATAACAGTCAGCATTGCAGAAACTACGTCCAACTATGACTACAAAACCAGCAGGATTCAAGTCTTCTGCAGAGGGTGAAAAATACAGCATACACTCTTGAGGTTTAGGTTTGTTTGCAATGCTACCTCCATTCTGAAGTTTGCCTCTCTTTATTTAGCTGAGTAGTTTTTAAATTCTCCATTGCATATTAGCCAGTATCTAAGTCTACCGAGAACCCCGTGTACTGAGAGGGAGAACATCATATGCATATAAATCATACTATTAACAAATACAAACAGCAACCCAAATTTGCAAGTGGAGACCTTGTGTTTTCAGATGTTACTGGTAAACCGTGTGTGCATAACTGGTAACACACGTTCGTGTTAGTTCTCTTTGCCTGAACTGAGAAACTCTGGTGAGAAGGATGGTAAGTGGTACATGTAAGAGTCTCTTTACTTTGCTTAAGAAGCTATTGAGGAGCCTTAGGGAACTTCATGAGGTTGATACAGGTCCACCTCTCAAGCCTGTCTAGGTCTCTCTGGATGGTATCCCTTCCCTCCAGTGTGTCGACCACACCACACAGTTTTGTGTCATCAGCAAACTTGCTGATGGTGCATTCAATCCCACCATCCACATTGCCAACAAAGATGCTGAAGAGCACTGGTACCAATACCGACCCCTGAGGAATGCCACTCGTCACTGGTCTCCCCTTGGGCATCCAGCCCTTGACCACAACTGTTTGACTGCAACCATCCAGTCAATTCCTTATACATCAAGCAGTCTACCTGTAAAATCCATGCCTCTTCAATTTAGAGACAAGGAAATCATGCAGGACAGCGTCAAATGCTTTTTACGGATACCACCAGTGTGCAGTCTACTGGTGGCATGGTGGTTCCTTTTACCTGAACTGAAAAACCCAAGATGAGAAGGATGACAAGTAGTACATAGACCTACATGAAACAGACTCCTTATTTAGCTTAAGGACCTATCAAGGAAGGATCACGTGCTTCTGGAAATCTGAGGGATCAGCTGCGCAGACTGAAGGAGAGTTGAGGATTTAAAGATAAAGATGACACCTGAGGCAAATACTGAGAACTCCTTTGAAATTCAGATTTTAAAGTCACAGCTTTCATGTCAGCTAAGGAGCATGTAAAGGAAGAAATGCCCTGGGAGAAGGAGAGAGAATGCTAAAGCTAAGCACATGTGGCTTTGAACATATCCACACCTCTCTGCCCACAGAGCTGCCAGTGAAAAACAGTGTCTATTATCCAAACTGATGCCATCCCTCTTCCCAAACTTACCTCCCGAAGTCACTCAATTTCACATGCATACCTTCATCCAAACCCTGTATATTTCATACAACATCCATGTATAATTCATCACTAAAATGAAATAGTATTATACCAGAGAATTAATGGGAAGGAATCATCCCACAACAGCCACAGACCAAGAGAAAGAAAAGACAGAAAGCCAGCAGATCCCTTCCCACCAGGAAGTAGACTTATTCCCAGAAAGGCACCACTACGGTTTGGAGGTCTCCTATTCTTGCCCAACACAGAGAAGTTAATGCTCACTTTAAAAAAAACAAAACAGAGCTTTGACAGCAGTGTCAGAGTACAAATAATGAATTGAGCACAAGGAAGGAAAGTGGTGCCTTTATAGCCTGTACATGTTCATCACCCATCTTGGTTACATGGGTTATCAATTCTTGTGCACCACACTTAAGGTATTAGCAGTAGCCAGAACTGTGACGTTTCTAATGAAAAAAAAAAAAAAGTATTTGTATTAGGATTACATATTAGTTCAAGCTGTTCTAAAGACATTTAAGCAATAAGGTTGTTTGGCTATCAAGCAATAGTATATGTTGGCCTCTGGTTAAGTTGTAAAAACTGTAAAATGTGATTAGTGGCATAAGCTGGTCACAAATCTCTCTAGCAGTTTCATTTCCTGTCGAAAGCTTAGTGACAAGCATACCTTGTTTTCCATCACAAGTTTGGAAAAAACATCTTTTTGCTCTGAGAAAACGTTAATTCTGTGTTGCCTTTTAGAAGGCATAAACAAAAAACCAACACAAAACCCCCAGAGCCTCTTTTTTTTCCTTCTCCAGTTGTCTCCTCGGAAAGGAGGTAGTGGTTGTTACAGAGATGGGTAGGTTATACACACATCTCTCTCTATGTATTTTTCCTCACAATGTCTTTATTTCTGGCCAGAGAACAGCTGGTATGCTGCAATGTTGAGCAAACCAGTATTTCTCTCTAATTTCTGTCATTCACAAGAGCACCATGAGAATTAATCTATGCAGGTTTAGAAAGCATTCAGATCCTATGCTAAAAAAATGCTGTAACACCACTAACGTTTATACAGTCCATACCATAAGCAAACATATTATTTAAAAACTATCACAGCAGCAGAATATTTACAGATTCTCTTTACAATGTGGATCTATAGATTCTAGAGTCAGCGCACCACAGTAACTAGAAGAGATCAAGTCCGGAGTGCCATTCAGTTGAGGAAAATGGATTCCCAGGACACAGCACCAGAGTGCTAACACAGGCCACACTACAGATAATCGAGACTACTACACAAGACAAGAGCCTTAGCTCCTTACAGTTCCCTTGATTTCAAGGGCAATAAGCACTCCTCTCAAGAAGGGCGTTTGGTTGGGGGGAGATGTTGGGTTTTTTGTTTTGTTTTTAAATGAAAAAGGACAAAGCACCTTAGGATGATTCATTAAGATTTGCAATCTCATTGCAGAATCAGTCAGTAAAAAGAAATGCCATCGCTTAGATCATCATACCCCTGCGAGTATTAATTATGTAGGAAAGTAAGGGTTTGACTAATTATTCAGGGCAATAGCCAAGTCTAGAGAATGAGGATTAGACTTCAGAAGGCTCCTGTTCCCAAATCTTGAAAGTACTGGTTCTTCAAGAGTCGTTTTTTTACAGAAATAAATACTTTCATCTGCAAGCGTCATGTAAGTGTGATCTCTCTATGGTCCTTCTAAAATAAAACACTGTAATGCTCTACAGGACTACAGGCTAAGTTTGTGGTTGTTCTTTTTATTTTTTTTTTAATCTGTATTGGTAATGAATGCTTTAGATACTAGTTCCTAAACTATTCCCTCTCACTGGTTTGTAAGGATATATATCAAGAACAGCAACTCCAACCATCAGTCTCAAAAGGAGCCGGATGGCCTGTATGAAACAGAGGGCCAGAAATTTTCCACAATCAACAAGCTGGCGTTTATCACCGAATGGTTAAAGGAACATTTAACATGGAAGAATGCTTAGAAAATTACTAATCTGTGCACACTTCAGATCTATGCGCTCTTCTTACAGCTTGAATTCTAACTTCTAATTTTCTCCAATTTCCTTACTGGTGACATAGGCTAGCCAAGCACTTCAGTGTCAGTAATGATTTTGACATCTTCCCTGCCACCCATCTAGCCTATACCAAAAGGTGAATGGGAGAGAAGATAAAGAGAAGGAAACAAGTTTGAAACCAAGCCTACCTACTTTAAACAACAACAAACAACCCCAAACAAGTAAGCCCCTCAGCCCCATGTTTTCTGACCACTTCATACACTGTTATTCCAACTCTCTCACACTGTCCCCGTTCCTTGTTACTGCTGAGGTCTAACTGATGCCCCACAGCAGGTCGGGTCTGACACAGCCTCCCCACTGGCCACCCACTGCCACCCCTCTATAACGAGGGCTATAACGAGGCCCTGGGTTCTCTATCACTTTTTTTTTTTTTTTTTAAAGTTTTTGTTGTGGAGTGTTGGGGGTTTTTTGAGGGGAGAGAAGGAAAGAGGTTAATTTTCACTGCAAAGATTAATTAACAGTATCTCAAATTGATAGCAGTTCAGTTTTAATCTATGCTGTCCACATGAAGTCAATGGCAGCTTGATTTTCAGAGGTGCTGAATGGGAACTATAAAGCACATCACTCTGGAAAATCAGACAGAAAGGTACATAAATTCAGTCTCAATAAACGACAGAGTGCTGCTATATCTCATCTCCAGTTTTATAGGAAGCAAAATGTTTATTAGATGCATCATCTTTCATTCAATCTCAAGTCCAGTTTTAAAGTTGCTAAACAATTGTATAATGCAAAGGATGCTTAATATCAAACAGGCAAATGAAGTTTCACCTATAAACCAAGCCATTTGTACAAGCCTGCAGACAACTAACTGGGTCACTTCTAATATCGCTTAACGTCACTAGTAATTTCAAGCAGGTAGAGAGTAAAAATGCCAAGTACTACTGTGATCAGTGGGAATTAAAGGATTTCTAATTTCTCATTCAACACCACTAGCATCACAAAACAAAACAGCTTCTAGTTTTATAGCGATGCCGACTTAAGGATGCGTCAAGTGCAGGCACATGACTTCACACAAAGAACAATAAAAAGACTACGTGTATCAGAACACCAATCTAGGACAACCATCTGGATCAGCAAATCTAGTCTTTCAAATTTACAGTCAACTAAGCAATTGCCACATAGTCAAAAATTATGCACAAAACATCTGCTTTCAGCAACACAAAGAAATACCCCTTCAGCATATAACAAACGGAATGTGAAAATGCACCTTTTCTGTGAATTTCCTCTTCCGTAAGCCACATCTGATTATCTACTGACTAATGCTAGCCGACAGAATATAATACCATCTATATCAGATTATGACATTAAGTTGCATATTGATACTATATGCAAACACATGTGTGCAGAACAAGAATTGGACCACAGAGGTGCTGTCACAGCACAGATCACGTTTGGCGTCTGAGGAATACAAAGAACAGGAGGCTTTTTTTGTTCAGTCAACAAACTGGAAACACAAGAAGGAAAAGAAAATCACTTCAGGCCTATCTGAAACTGTCCTTGGTTTTTGGACCAAAAATTGCGCCCCCGCCCTGAAACATCCCAGATCTGCACGGCATTTTTTAAATTCAAAGCTGAAGAGGGCTAAAGTACTCAGTCAATGCCTTCTTTGCTGTGGTACTCAACAGTAAGGTCTGCCCTCCAGCATCCAAAGTTTCTATCCTATATAAATTCATGGGACCAGAAAGGCTGCATCTAAACGTACTGAGGTAGCCAGCTACTGTTGAAGGAACAAGAAGGAAGTCTGAAGTGACCAAAAAAATGAAAAGAAAAATTTGTAAAAGCTGGCTCTGTTTTAAGCAGTGAGTTGGACTGCAGACCTTCAGAGACCCTTTTCCAACCTAAACTGTTCTGTGAAAACATTTTGTTTCACTGGTAACCAGAAGTTTTTATTTTCACTGACTGGGAAAGGAGATAATTTTAGAATAAACCAAGTGTTGAGACATTGTTAAAAATGAAATTCAAAATATTTTTATATTAAATGTCAAAATATTTTTATTTGCCATTTCCTTTTTCACAAACACTTGCGAAGTTCAAACTAAATTCACAAATAGATGCAGTCAACATAAATCTGCACTTCTCAGCTAACAAACTGTTCAAATGAAAGCACTTAATCTAGTTCTACTTGGCAGCTGCTTTCAGCAATACTCCTGCTGAAAAAATACAAAATACTTGTGAGAAAAACCTCTATTCAAAGCAACTGCATATAAAATGAACTACTCCAGGAAAAGCCTATGGACCTATGCCCCTATTTATCAACATTTCTTTAGCTAATCTACTGACCAACACCCATTAAAATATTATTCGCATCAGACATCAAAACCACCAGCCACAAGTCTGTACCATCACCTGGTACAGACTTGTGGCTGGAAGACTGGTCCTGGTTAGCTTCAGGTCTATGAGCTTCAGCTGACCAGCAGCTCTGCTGTACAATGAGCAGCGACATTCTGCAACACACTAAAGATGGCCACCTTGTCCATCTATTCTTTTCAAAAGTGTTTTTAAAACAGCATGGATGTTTACAGTATAATCTCTTAGAGAGTGATCCTGGAAGAAACAGGTTTTACATACAAACATCAGCAGAGAAAAAGAGCTTGCCCACAGCAAACTGACCTTGAGCCTTTTGGTCTTCATACCGAGAGATTTGTCAAAAACTGCTTCCTATGCTCCTCATCAGTGTTAATGGCAGAGATGGCTGCTACAGCCCAGTCACTGGCACAATACCACAATGTAACATGGAGGAAACCAAGTCTCCCCTTGAGCAGGTAATTGTACTAAGTCACCCACATTCTCTCTGGGAGTCTCCCATTACAGCAGTGATTCATTTCAAGCCCTTCCCAGTCACAGTTATTGAACATCAATGCTAAAATCCCCAGGGCCCCTCAGCAGGAGGAAGCCCGGACACTTCTGTTTCTCCATAATCCCACATACAAAGAGAAACACGCAGTATTGCCAATGCACTTGACCTGACGGATTTCCTCGGGGGGGGGGGGGGGGGGAAGCATGGGGACACATTTCTCCTGTAGTCCTCTCACCCCAAGCAAATACTGGAAACTACTTTTAAAGTCAAATTGCAAGAGCGTGCAGAGAAATGCCTAAACCTCCTCACCAAGGCTTTTTTTGTGCCATTTTTCAGTTTCCTCCCTGACAGTGTCAACCCTCTTATTAACATGACATGATTTGTACACAGCCACAGCTGATGACCACAGCCAGCATAGGAGGCATTTATTTTGTTCTACCCAGAGTTTAAAGACTGACACTAATGCTACACAATCACTTCTCTGGCTTGAGGCCAGAGCCCCTACTATGCCTGTAACATATATTCGGTTAACATCCAGTTTCACAAGGACAAGAACTACAGCTAAAACTCTCTGAATAGGTCTAGCACCTTTTGACAATAGTATTTGGGGTGAAATTGTAGCATAAGGCTGGGTTCAGTCTGGCTTTCATTAACACAAAGAAGGTTTCTGCTAGCCAGCACTCTGAAGCAAAGAACTATGTGCGTGGGAAGGCACGGTGGCAAGATGTGAAGCAAAAAGAAAAAGTTACCTTTTCTAATGTGTTGATCCTGAAGTTTCTCTACCACCTCCTCCTTCTCCTCCTTTTCTATTTGCAGCGTATCTTGTGTCCATACAGGCACCACACTGCTTGTGCAGCAGAACCATAACTGGTCAGAATACAGCAAACAGTCCCACCATGCAGTCTCTTCTCTCTCATTGATGACAGAGACCCAACTCATAAAGAACCTCAGCAAATGACTACAGACTGGCAAGGCTCAGAGAGGCCTTAATTCCATTACGAACCTTTAAAAAAAATGGAAATATCTGGGAGCAATATATGTGTTTATAACAATTTAGATATCGGTGAAGCTTAATCATAGGGAGTCTTAAGATGTAAAAACAGCTCCGTAATTTCTTGGAAAGAAATGCAGACAGTAACTAGGACAAAGGAATACCCTGGAAATATTACAGGGATAAGAATCATTCCTTTCACTGATTCTTTCATGTCCAATGACACTGAGCCAATCCTACACAGAATATAAATCAGCTGGACCTTCGCCACTTGAACAGCTTAAATAGCATCTTAACTACAGCCTAGGTATACCAATGGAAGGACATTAATCATGACCAATTATCTTCCAGTTTAACAATTATAGAAATGGTGGGTTTTGACAGTTTCTGAAATTCTTTCAAAATTTTCTCTCCGCTTTCTCCACTAGCCTATTCCCTCAAAAGAATTCAATGCATCAAATAAGAGGGGAAAAAAACATATTTCTAAAGACTCAGAGGGAAAACCTCAACATTACAGACAGACTGTATGAGCCCTTGGGAACATTCAAAATATATTCAAACTTGCAAAACTCAACAATCACACAGAATTAGTTCCAGCTGACGCCTTACACTACCCTGTCACTACAGATACATAACAGATATAAGAAGTGACCTCAAAGAGCTTTATACTTAAACAGCCATATAAATAGCCATAGACTAAATCAGAGTTGTTTCTCTTTCTTACAGAAGCATTACAGAACAGAGAGATAGAGGATTCACTCATATTTCCGCTTGATATAACAGGTTAATAGTTTTTCCCTACGTTACAGCAATATTTACAGACTTTTGCAAAACATTATGCCTCTTTGTAATGGGTATTTAGCAAAAGTTAATGGCTGTTTATAACTCTGAGCATGAGTGGTTTATTTCTCTAGTGCTATTAGCGTTATTTTTCCCCGCAGATGATGGCTGGTAATGTTAAAGTATGGTTAGGAGTCATTAAAATTATCACAGCAAAGAAATAACTTCCAAATCTGCTGGGAGGCTCCAGTACATTCTTTAGAGTTGATTGACCTGACTTGGTTCTTTCTCAGCTTCTCCTCTAACCCCTGACAAGTCACTGGGTAAACGGGGAGCAATCTGTGGTTCCAAAATCGTTTCTCATGTTACCTCTGTAACACTTTAATTTCTGTGAGTTATGCCTCTGACTTTTTCCCTGTAAGATTCAGGGGGAATCATGAGTTTTATCATGCTAAGAAAGCATGACCAGGAAAGCAACTACTTGCAATGGTGCCCACAAAAGCTTAGTACATACATGCAGTTCTGGGGAGGCCCTGAAGATCTGGAAGAGACAGTTTGTCCTCAGCTTGCCTATTGCTGGAACTAAATTAATACCAGCTATAGTAACTTTGTGATCCACAAGTGTCAATCCCGGCAGGAAGGAGTAAGTTAGCTAGGGACCCTAGCAACATACTGCAAAAATTCATATGAGAGTCATCACAATAACAGCCTACTCTGAAAGCAACACAAGTGAGCTGGTGGCGAACTTGACTCAATGTACCTAATGCTCCCCAGTTTCCAGTTATTCTCATTAAATCCTCTTCACACATTGACTAGAGCTCCAGTCAGACAACCAGGCTTGCATAAGCCTCTATAGACAATGGAAGCTCTTCCCAACAAAAATTACAAATAGTGGCTCAGCTGTTAACACAGCCCGAACATCTTGTAGATCTAAACAATTTAAAGATTCATGAGGAAAAACACTCCCAGATATGTACAACAAACTTTTATTTGAACTTTCTAATCAGACAGAAATTTAAAAGCCTTCTGCTATCCTACCCAATGCCTTTCATCTGCATCAGGGGAAAGTTCGCATGCAGAGCAAGTTATGGAAGACAAATCCACTAGTCAAAAGAGCTGAGAAATCGATGATATAACCAGGAGAAAGAACACAAAATGAAATCCCAATTGCTAAGAAGATCCTGTGTGCCCAGACCTCTTGTGTTCAAGCCCAGAAGTATAATGTCAGGCACCACCACTGTGATCAGCTGCCACAATGTCCCAAAGAAAGAGATACAATCTTAAAGAGCCAGGATATAACACCTGCAGATATTTTAGGATTAAACACTCAAATACACTTTGAAAGTAAATAGGAGATCAGTATCACTATGAAGTTCACGACGCAGTTCTGCAACCTGGAGGTACCACTGGTGTTAGTTACAGTTGAAGCGACCCAGAGGAAATAGAAAGGCTTCAACCTTTTGACCGAACATTGGTGATTTGTTTTTGTCACTACATGGATAGCCAGAAGGAACTGATAAGCTGCAAGCTGAAGAAACAGTTTGGAACAGTCAATTCTATCTATTAAGAAAGTGGCTTTTCTTCAGCCAGCCTGCCCAGCTTGCTAAGACTCAAGCAAATCCCCTTTGCTCAGCACCTGATTTTGTCAGGATGCAGGAACGAATGCTGCTTCTGCCCACTATATCGTAACAAAGTCAAGGTTTACACAAAATACAGAGAGTACAGTCAAGACTCATATACTAAACTAATGTGATTTTGATGCTTTGCATAAAATGAGTTTTAGCTTAAGAAATACATTCAAGTATAGCAAATAAGTCTGATAAAACTGAGGCTTATGGTTAGGCATTGTTGCCAAAGGTTCACATTATCTAAATATACTTATGTATTATTTAGGAATTTAATAAAATCACTGATAAAGAAAAATGCTTGCAATTTGGACAGGTCAAGGAGTCGTTCCAGCCTACACAGAGGAAGGGTTACAAAAAAGAAATTACTGAAACAGTCTACTCTTCCCAGAATTCACAACAATTCACTTTCAACATTCATAATAAACAAGGCACAAAAAATACTAAAGGTAATATTTTCCCCTCATTTATGTTTTGAATGACAGTTTTGATAAGCTTCTGATTTGAAGATCTAAAAAGGGCTGAAACACGTATCTTCATGAGAAAAAATAACCAAAGACTTTAATTTTTCTTTTGTTTCAGTCCCTTTCCTTCTGATGTCGGCACCTCTATGCAAAACCTCTTCATATTTTTGGCATGTGTGCCTATGTTATGTTAAATTCCAACAAATGAGAGCAGCAATCTGTGCTGTTACCATAGACTTCCTCACAGACCAGCCAAAGCACAGAGCTTCCAAAAGGCTCAGTTCTAGTACTGTCCATGATTGCCAACACCACTTCAAGATACCCTCCTTGACAGCTCCCAGCATCTTTCCATCATTTTTACATTACATTTGCATCCAGTTCTCTTAATTTAATCTTCCATTTTGCTATTATGTCATGTTTTGATTAGAATTCTTTTTAATAGTAATAGCAAGGCACTTACATAATTGTTGTTTAAATGTGACTAGTTCTTCATGAGAAAGTAATATTGCATTCATTCTACTGGAGCTGCAAGACACATTCTCTCAGCTGCTTGTCTCCAATGCCACAGGTAATCATCCAAACGCTGCAGGGGATTCTGCTTGCAAGGGTCTGCCACTTCTTGCAAAGCTCCCTGCATGCAGCACTTCATCTCTTAACACCCTGGTGGTCCAACAGTAAGGTTGTGAAGACGGAGAAGTACGTCTTCAAGGTGTCAAATAAGCTTATGATGACATAAGTGTGGAAATCTCAGTGACATTTTTAGTAATATTCAAAACTTCACTGGACAAGGCCCTGCAAACTGATGTAATTAAGCCTACTCTGCGTAACAACCCAGACTGCTCAGGATATCCCTTCCAAGCCAAATGAGTCACAAATCCCTTATCTTGTCTCTTGGAAGAGCTAGCACTACTAGTTCTGCCTATACTGCATGGCCTGGTTCGCACCCCTCCTAGTACCAAAGACTCAAACTAAAATTATAAAAAAAACCCCAAACAAACAAAAAAACCTACCACAAACCAAACCAACCAAACAAAAACCCCCAAACAAACACCACCACAAGCTACCCAAACAAAACGACCCAAGCAACCAGATAATCTGGAAGACACATGAGAAGCTAGAAACTAAGGGAGGCACAAGAAGTTATGCAGGCAGGTAAAAGATGAGAAGATATACTGAAAAAGAAAGTAGCATAGAATAACATACGAAAGTAGAACAGAGGAGAGCATGCCCACAGCAAGGACAATCACTGTAGGAAACAATAAGTAAAAGCTTTAAGCTAGAAAGACCGCAATACAATATAGGTGACAGGAAAAAAAGGCTACATCATTTGAAAAGACCCTTGGCAATAAGGAAGCCCAAGAATTAACTGTGCTCTGCCAGGTACATAGTCCAAACACGGTATTTGAAGAGGGAAAAAAACCACAGACGTAGGAAATTGCTTTTTTTAAAGCGTAAAGCTGAGGAAGAACACACTGCAGGCCTTCACGCTGAAAACAGCATTTGCAAGTGACCTCCTGCTGTTCTGCAGAAGAAAATGAAAATAACGTTTCAGAGTGCAGAACAACAAAGAAAAGGATGGCAAGCAGCATCCTGGACATTTCTAGGCAGCTCCACAAAACATAGTTGAATGTTCAGTCCTCTCTCAGATTCAAATAGTAGCTTCCCGTTCATATAACATGTACAAGCCTCTGTCACTCTGTCACATGTGCAAGAGCAGTCAAAGAGCAACCAAGTAATCAGAAGTGCGCACTACTGTGAACGTGTGTATATTTTTACCGGAGCGAGGAATGAAAGTGAAGGGTGTACTGAGAAGACTAACTTGCAGTTTAAGGCTATATTAACTGCTGAATTTAACATCCCATGCAGGGATTTATATAGCTGGATATTTATGTGCAAATTGTACACGGGCTTACTTGTATTCCTAGGCACACACTTAAAAATCAACAATAATAAAGCAAATGCAGGTTTTGCTGAGAAAGCAACTTCTTTTCATCCCTCTCTTTCAGTCACAGAGGTACCAGCTTAAAGAGACCCTTAAACTACCAAGAACTCAGCTTGTTACACTGCAGAACCATGCTACTAAAAATAGAATCTTGTAAAATTCTGGAATAGTTTCTAAAAATGTAGGAACTACTAGGGTATATAGGAATATAGAAACTACTAGTTTTTCTAAAGTAAATAAGCACGCACAACTTTTTCTGCAAACAAGCCAGGCACAATTCCATCTTCTGCACTCCGCATGCAGAACATAAGTCATTCCACTGAATCCTACTGAAATGCAGTATGCCCCTTTGCAGCAGGCTAAGCGGAAATACCACACTGGAGTTGGAATCAAGCTCTGAATGCTTTCAGTGGGGTTGCATCCAGGATTAATTTGGCTCATTAACTCTCTTGTAAAGATGATGAACTGACACAACAACCCCTGTCACTATATGCAATGCCCCAGAGAAGCAAGCAGGAAATGTCTTGCCCAGAAGTCCTCATCTGACCTGTTACTGATGTCCATTGTAGATTCTATTGGTTTCTCTAACGGAAAGGTAGATGTGCTAATTTCTTGGGCCACAAAGATCTAAGCAATCAAAACAATCTTGGCAAAATAGTAATGAGTTTATCATGACTCACTCTTTTTTTTAAAAAATATTTGGCATGTGGAAACCATATTGAAAGAAACTTCAGAAAGAGAGTGAACCCACCGCAACACAAATTAAATAAATTATAAAGAACAGACAGCATGCATGCTTGTTTAATTTACTTCACTGGTAAATATAGCATGAAGACAAAGAATTCAGAGGCTTCCTTTAGCATATTGAGTCATTATACACAGAGCTAAAATAATAACAACATAAATTGGATTGCACTTTAGGAGACAGAAATAAATAATAAGTCATGCTGTGGGACCACTATAAAATTAATTTAAAACTAAAACAATCACACTGAATATAAATTAACTGGTACCACATTATTGAAGAGGAGTTACAATACCATGGTGTTTGAAACTTAACGAACAATCTGATTTTAATTCAGAAGACAGTTCAGCATCCAAAGCTTCTAAATCAGGCAAACACCTTGGGAGTGCCAGAAATGGACTAACAGTGACTATTCCCCTTGTACAACTTCACACTATTTAGTTTGTCTAAAAGAAGACACAGGAAAAGCCAGCACCAACACAGTGTTGGCATTTAAGATGGAAAGAGTCTTCACCCCTTCTGCTGGTCTGTCAGGTACTAAACCAGTGCTGCCACCTGGTCCTGCTACTAAGCATTGCTCTCTTTGGGACAATAGACTTCCAACCACTTTGTACTGAAGTTGATTCTCTCATAAAGGAATTCTTTGCATCTTATAAAAGCAAGAGCAAAATGCAAACACAGCTGGTTTACTGGGGGGTAAACTAACACTCAACTATGGCAACTGATACAGTCTTCCTTAAAGTCTCAAAAGATAGAACTGGGTTCAAATTAATTGAAATGTGATGCTGGTGCTCCCTTGAAATAGAATAGATATTAGAAAAGTGCTCTCTACTTCTGGAAAAATCAGGTAATTTTATATTATCAGACCAGCTAAGATCTTGCTTTTTGAGATGCTAAATAGCCTCTCTTTTAGCAGGCTGTCTTCCCCTGCATACACACTCTCATCCAACCAAGAGGACTTGAAGCAAAATTGATTGCAATAGAACTGTTCCTGCAGAAGTTTTAGTTTTAACCTTGCCATTCCAACCATAACTGTCATTTCACGGTTACATTTGCAAGACTTAAATGCCTCCTTCCAGTCTTTTTTTTTAAACAGTTGTCTTTTGTTTTCTGATGACATGAGTGACTTAACTGAGGATCACACAGATAATTGCAAGTGAATTCTATTCTATATGTGACTGCACAACAGTGAAACACATACCTGTATAGTCCGTAATTCCAGAAGTAATTTCAAAATAGAACAGCATAATTTACAAGTCTGACTTAGATTTTCTCCTCTTCCAAAAGCTATTAATTTTGGATAAGGGCTAATTTTTTTCTGAGAAGAAATCCTCAAGTCCTGAAGTACTGTAGCAAACTCATTTATCTAAAAGTTTTACCATCATAGAATCATTTGGGTTGGAAGAGACCTTCAAGATCATCGAGTCCAACCATAAACCTACACTGCCAAAACCACCCCTAAACCATGTCCCTCAGCACCACGTCTACCCGTCTTTTAAATACCTCCAGGGATGACGATTCCACCACCTCCCTGGGCAGCCTGTTCCAATGCCTGATAACCCTTTCGGTAAAGAAGTTTTTCCTAATATCCAATCTAAAACTCCCCTAGCACAACTTGAGGCCATTTCCTCTTGTCCTGTCACTTGTTACTTGGGAGAAGAGACTGACCCCCACCTCACTATAATCTCCTTTCAGGTAGTTGTAGAGAGTGATAAGGTCCCCCTCAACCTTCTCTTCTCCAGGCTAAACAATCCCAACTCTCTCAGCCGCTCCTCGTAAGACTTGTTCTCCAGACCCCTCACCAGCTTCGTTGCCCTTCTCTGGACACGCTCCAGCACCTCAATGTCTCTCCGATACTGCGGTGCCCAAAACTGAACACAGTGCCCAAAACTGAACACAGTTCAGTTAGTGTATATATTATTTCATTAATGTATATATTTCATTAATGAAAGAAGAAAAGTTTTCTCCGAAGTATCTTCATTAGACAATCTGGAGAAGAATGTTTTTAAATGGCAAAGACAACCACCAAAAAACACCAATCAATGACACTGAGGCACACAAATTTCTACAACTATCAATGCCTGCTTCACAGCCTCATCAGCAATGTGCATGCTCTGCATATACAGTTTAGGAATAGATGGAACAGCATCATATCTCTGTAAAACTATTGAAAAACACTTGATTTGGCCTACTTGAGGAAGGATTTTACAAGATTGTTTTTCTTTCCACCAAAAGAGTTCTTCTGGCATCAAGACTGATACGGCAAGTACTTTCTGCCTTTGAAAATTATACTGGAAATAATCTGTGGCAATTATCTGTTTATTCCCACAGACGCTTAAAATGCAACTGTTCTCTCCTTTACTATTCTACCCAGTCTATGGCAAAAGGAAGGGGAGGGAGGATGACTCTAGCAGACAGTCTTACCTGCAAGACAAGGTAACGGTATCATGTAAGGGAACTTGAATCTAGCACAGTAGAAGCTGTTTACCAGCTCCCCATGTAGATGGGAGAATACTGGGTTAACTTTATCCACTCTTACTAGACAGACATAGTTTATCAGTATCAATCTTCTACCTCTACTTGAACTTTTGAAAAATTTGGTAAGGAGTTAATTTGCCAGTGCCTTTGACCACCCTTTGGCAAGCGAGAAAAAAAAGTTGTCTCTCAGGTTCTGCCAAGTCTAACTCAATATGAGACAAAATAATGTGATCCCAACACCTGCAGGGGAAAAAAATAAAAAAAAAGAGAGAAAAAAAAAAGATATCTCATGCTCACTCTAATACCTCTTATCATACATTGTCATCCCCTTACCACCATTGACATCACTAGATTCCCCACACTCTTCTTAATGTTGAGGACATCTGTTGTGGCACTCTTCTCTGACATGCTCGGGGCAGCAATTACGTCACAGATTTCACTCTGACGAACACTAGACTGGAAGGGAATGCACAGCTAATTGAGTCCAGTCGACAGTTGCAAACATCCAAGTACCCGCTATCTAGTTAAGTAGTTCAGAATACATGCTCCACTAATACCTACATACCAATGTCTTTTAAACTTTTCCCTATAACCTCTAATAAGCTTAAAATTTCCATGAAAGCTCTTACAGTCTTTTTTTTGTATCAATCTTTCCAGATGCTGTTCAACATTGGCTCTTCTAGGTCTTGCAGTTTATCATTTACCTGGTGTAGAACTGCATCCATAATGGACTACAATATTGTACTGCAGATGCTAAAATGGTCACCAAAACAACAAAAAGGAATTATCACTTCTCCACACTGCAACAGAACATTTTCCTGTGGAACTCCAAATCCAAAAGGACAGCCACAATATAATGGAAACTCAATGGTTTTGACACTCACATGATAGTAGTCCTTTCAGGACTTGAAGCAACTGTGTCACTTCCCAAAGAAGATTACTAGCAGAAAGAGACATCTCTGAAAGAGAGGCACTAGTGACAAGACAACAAAAAAACACACCACTGTTTAAGCAAAGGGGGCTGCTTCATACTCACACAGACACAAGAGTTCTTCATAGCAGGTGCTTCATTACATGCACCGCCTCACGAGTGAGAGTTGAAGAGCCCAAGTAATAGAAATCTCTGGGCCTTACACAACTCTCCATATAACTCCCGTCTTTGCTTTTTAAGAACCCTTCATCACTTCATCCTGCAAAGCTCATTTACCTGTCAGCCTCCCCATCCCTAGAATTCTCATGAGGCTTCTCTGAAAAAACCAACACATTCAACTACACACCGAGCAAGTACCCAGTCCTCAAGGACCCCAGATACATCCCAAGTTTCACAATCAGATACAAACTCCTCTCTCCATGGCACCTAGTAACACTACACACCTTTAGTAACATTTGCATCTTCTTTTTTTTTTTNCTGGTTTGAGCTAAACCAGTGGTACAATGCCCTAAAAAACCACCACCACCAAAGCAACTACCTGTACTGTTAGGAAATGGAGGTTCCTGGTTTTGACATGTTAGTCTGTTTCCATAAGTGTTACTCCACACAACAGATGGGAACCACTTCTGGGCCTTCTGACTACTGTGGGAAAAAGCAGAGGGGTTCTCAAAAACCACCACACTCTCAGCAATGGGGAAACAAGCAAAGAAACCCAAGTTAAGAACAGTACTCAACTGTCAGAAGGAGACAGGGTACAAGGTGTAGTCACTATCATAACTGCTAGTTAGTGGCTGTAGTTGCTCACCTTGATTAGTTGAAAGGATGGTCCACAAGGTGAAAAAAACTGATGAAGAGATAATTAAGACAGACATTTATGGTGTTACTGGAGAAAAGCTATTTCTTGATGCCTTTAAATCACAGTCAGTGAACACTATGTAACTATTACTCTTAAATGTAAGAAATTTAATAGACTCAAGTGACAACTCTAAGTAGGAACAGTTTTGAAAAAAATAAGTATAACAAAAACATATTTCTAAAATTCAAGATAAAAAGAGAATGACTGCAAGAATCCCAAAGCGATGACAAGCAACAGCAAACCCTAATAAAGTACCGTACCTTTCCTACAACTGAAGAAATGAGCATCCCAGGAGAAAAAACACTGGGAGGAAAGGGAAAGGGGGATAACCAAGGCCACTCAGCAATTTAAGTACTCATCTGGAAACTGAATACAGTTCTACAAGCTCCCAGTTTCCCTCTTAAACAGGAGATGCTATTACATAAATAACGTTATTTAACATATAATATATAATAAGGGTGGTGGAAGGAAGTTTAACAATCCTGTACTTGTGCTGTGCATGTGGTTCTTAATTTTTTTTTTTTCTCATTTCTTACAGCAGGAAAACCAGAAATGCCTTATGCAGGTTACCCTAAAAAAGCATCCACAGACTACTAATTTATTGTTATTTAATCAATACACATTCTTAGTGTACCATTTTACAAAAGTTACTACAAATAAGTTTCAAATCCCTTATTAAACTTTTTCTTTGTTATACTCCGTTAACTGTAAATCCAAGCATCTTAGTTGCAAGAATTCCATTTGTGCAAAGCTTAAAGCACCCCCAGCACCAAAACTGACCTAAAAAATGTCAAAGGTTTGAAGGTTAAAAGCCCAAGCTATTGTGGAGGAAAACGTAAGGGAAGGCAATCACCTTAAGCATTAGATACTTCGTTTCCAAGAAGATAAAGTCTTTATTCCTAACAATTGTAATGTTTACTTGGTAATGACAGATTGTCAATTTAACCATTGGAGACAGACCTCTGGAATTTACCTGTATATTCCTGAGGGAACTGAGAGATGAAGTTGCCAAGCCATTATCGATCATATTTGAGAAGTCATGGCAGTCCGGTGAAGTGCTGGCTGACTGGAAAGGGGGAAACATAGCGTAAGGGAAGACCCAGGGAACTACAGGCCAGTCAGTCTCACCCCTCTGCCCAGCAAGATCATGGAGTAGATCCTCCTGGAAAATATGCTAAGGCACATGGAAAATAAGGAGGTGATCTGTGACAGCGAAGATGGCTTCACTAAAGGCAAATCACGTCTGGCAAATCTGGTGACCTTCTACAACGATATTAGTGGACAAGGGAAGAGTAACCAACAATATCTACCTGGGCTAGTGCAAAGCATATTACACTGTCCTGCACGACATCCTGGCCTCTAAATTTAAGACATAGAGATCTGACTGATGGACCACTTGGTGGAAAAGGAAATGGCTGCATGGCTGCACTCAAAGAGTTGCGGTCAATGGATTGATGTCCAAGAGGAAAATAGTGACGAGTGCTGTTCCTCAGGGGATGGTATTGTGACTGGTGCTCTTTAACATCCTTGCTGGTGACATGGGCAGTGGGATTGAGTGCAGCCTCGGGGGTTTTGTCAGCAATACCAAGCTGTGCGGAGTGGTCAACATGCTGAAGGCAAGGGATGCCACCCAGAGGGACCTGGACAGGCTTGAGAGGTAGGCCTGTATGAACGTCATGAAGTTCAATAAGGCCAAGCCCAATGCCCTGCACGTGGGTCAGGGGAATCCCAAGCACAAATACTGACTGGGCAGAGAATGGATTGAGAGCAGCCCTGTGGAGAAGGACTTGGGACTGTTGGTTGACAAGAACTCAACATGAGCCGACAACACGAGCTCGCAGCCCACAGACCCAACCACATCCTGAGCTGCACCAAAAAAAACATGGCCAGCAGGTCAAAGGAGGTGAGTCTGCCCTTCTGCTCTGCTTTCATGAGATCCCACCTGGAATACTGCATACAGCTCTGGGGCCCTCAACAGGAGAAGGACATGGACATCTTGGAACAAGTCCAGAGGAGGGCCACAAAAATGATCAGAGGGCTGGAGCACCTCTCCTCTGTGGACAGAGAGAGTTGGGGATGCTCAGCCTGGAGAAGAAAAGGCTCTGGGGAGACTTTAGAGCAGCCTTCCAGTACCCAAAAGGGGGCTACAAGAAAGATGGGAGGACACTCTTTATCAGGGAGAGTAGTGATAGGATGAGGGGTAATGAATTTGAACTAAAAGAGGGTAGATTTAGATTAGATATTAGGAAGAAATTCTTTACTGTTAGGGTGGGGAGGCACTGGAACAGGTTACGCAAAGAGAACTAGGGGTTGCCCCATCCCCGGAAGCGTTCAATGCCAGGCTGGATGGGGCTTTGAGCAACCTGGTCTAGCGCGAGGTATCCCTGCCCGTGGCAGGGGGTTGGAACCAGATGATCTTTAAGGCCCCTCCCAACCTAAACCATTCTATGATTTACACACAAACCCACCAATCCTCAGATAGTCATCCTTTAAAAAGTCTATTCCAACAATCTTCAGGGAGGCAGAAGACAGCAGGAATACATCAAGGCTGTTTTAGTTTGGGAACATGAGAATGGCAGAATAGAGAAAAATATGGACTAATTTTACATGGCACTTCCCTGGGTAAATAACCAATAAAAATCGCCTTTGCTTGCCCATAAATAAGCTTAGTTCTAGATGACCAGGCAAAGAGCTGCCCATATTATATATTACAAGGACCACATTAATGGAGCAGAGCATGTAAACAGCTACATTAACTCCCCAATCCAGAACAATGAAGAGGGCATTAAAATAAGCCTCTTGCTGATACACTCTTCTCAGTACTATTCTCATTACAGCCACATCAGTGAACCCTCTCAGTTGGATCACTGGATTGATTTTTAGCACCTCATAATGGCATCTGCTGGGAATAGCTGGAAAATGAGAGGTGGGCTGTGACACTGAAGGGACAAAAGTCCTCTGTCCCTGTGTGACCAGATTTGTCTCTTTAATTGCAGCCTTATACTGCTTTACCTGGAGAGCTGCTCCAGGTATCTTCACTACATGTCCTAGATATGTGGAAACAGCAATTTTGTGACAAGAACCTACTAAGCAGCTTCCCAACCCTATCCGGCCTCTTAGCTAGCTTTAAAGGAGAGCCACAATTTCCAGCTCGCACAAAGACTTCCACAGGAATGAAAAGAAGCAAACTTCACACAAATATCCCTTAACAGCATTGCTTTTGCCCTATGCTTTACTATATTGTGCAAGGAAGTCCACGGAGACTTACAGTTTAAATATATCTTTTCGTACCAAAACCACCTGTGGTAGTATTAGAGCTAAGATGACAATTTCGATAATAACTACAGTGAATAATAACTATAGCAAAAACTCTCTAGAAGGTTTACCCAAAATTATCATGCTTTTGACTGGTAGCACTGCCCAAGTATAAGAGCTGTAAACTTTCTGGAGTTAACTGGAAAAACTGAATCATAATAGCAATAATTAGTAGCAGTTAGCAAGTATATTGTCTTATTGTTTTAAAGTTAAGAGAGTATCACACAGGGGGGCTTAGAAATCTACTAAGAGAGGCAATACAAGGCAGGAAGTGGATGAGAGTTTGTCCTACCTAACAGACAATTACCCTTTGCATACTAAGCCACACTTCCCTTTAAATTAAGTCTAACAATGCAAAATACACAGCAGATTACTCAACTCTGCAAAGCATTCCCCAACGGTATGTCAACATTTCATCTACATGGACAATCAAAAACTAAACAAGTACTTAAACTGTTGGAGCTCCTAGAGGCAGAAAAATTCTTGTGCCTATGATTGCTCTAATTTAGAGAGAGTACAGCTTCATTAGAGACTTCTACAGCCTCTAGAAACAAAAAAACCTTCTTCTACAGGAACAACAGGAAGAATTACAATGAGAGTAGCCAGTCCTGCACCATGGATAAGAAACCAATTTTCTTTCAATCACTCCTCAAATTACTCCTAAGGATCTCAAATGCCGGAGCAACTCCCCAGTTCACCACTGAGGCTGATACACTGGAGAGACTATTCACAAATAGTCTAACAGTCTTTAATACTGGAATAGATGAAATTAATCAGCATTATTGCCTCATTGATTAACTTCCTCCTGGTCATGGAATTACAATAATAACAGAATGTAGTATTAAAAAAATTACTACAGTGATGCTTAGGGACCCCAAATAAGTTAACCTCTACATGCATACCACAATTGAGAGGAGGTAAGAGTATTAATTTGTTTACATTGCAAAACATAAGTAACAGCAAAATTCAAAAAACATTACACATTGGCTTCATGTTTAACAGTTGTCTTTTGGCTCTTCTGTAAATAATGATTTATACTTACAAATTCCAGGTATTTGCAATATGATTTGAACAAAACATGAGAACTTCATCAGTATTTTGTACAAATAAAAATTTTTGAAGTTTGAGTATAGTTATAATAATTACCGTTAATAATTCTAGACTTACTTCAATAACACTATAAAATAATAATAAAAACATCTATATTAGCAGTAAGTTTCACATCAGTAGTACACCAATAGCAAGTTATCTTTCAGAACATTCTCAACAGATACAAAATGGTCAACAGTTAAAGACAAAAATCACAAGAAACCTGGGATCAACTCCTGTAGTCTTTTAAGGCTGTTTACACAATTCTACTAAAAATTTCTTCCCATGGTAGTAAAACTAGGAAAAAAGTGTCCTGGATTGAGGAATTCACTACCTAGTTCAGAAGGATATGACATTCTGTGAAGTAAGAGATGAGGTAGACATATTCTGGTAAGCATCAGCTTGGACAGGCTGACTAGCAGTAACTGTAGGCAACATATAGCTGGTTGAAAGCTAGTTGAAAGCATATTGAGGTATTTTGCCAATAAAACAAAAGCCATCTGTACACCTCCCTAAAAAATGGTGTTGTTAATGCACATTTTTTCTGAAATTAAGTTCACAGACTACATGACTGCTGCCACCAGACTAAACCCACCTACCCTTCCAAAGACAAACATCACTCCCAATAAGTCAGTTTCTCCTCTGCTGTTAAGAGAATGGCTGGTGTGGCTCTCCCCCACGCTATTTACATCTGCAGCAAGTTACAAATCATTCTTTATCCACACCTAAGATGTTTAGTCCAATTGAGGCATACAGAATACATTATCCTTTCAAGCTGTAGTCTTCGAAACATACTAGAAATACTAGAAAACGAATGTAACTAGGAAAAAAACCCACAACCTCCAAACGTCTTTATGTCATCACCCTTTATATATTTTACTTCCCAAGAAACAGGTCCTTCAAAATCAAAAAATTGCCACTAAGCCTCCTAACATCTTGTCGTGGTTTGGCTTCAGCCAGCAACAAAGAACCAGGCAGCTGCTCGCTCAGCCCTTACAGCAGTGAGGGAGAATCAGAAGAAAAAACAAACTGGCAGAAGTCGTGGGTTGAGATAAAAGCAGTTTAACCGGGCAGCAAAGGAAATAGAAAAAACCACAATACCCTGGCAGAGGAATGTAAAAATAGCAAAGGTAATAGGAAAAAAACACAATACCCCAGCAGAGGAGAAATAGCAAAGGTAACAGAAAAAAACCACAATACCCCGGCAGAGGAATGTAGAAATAGCAAAGGTAATAGGAAAAAACCACAATACCCCGGCGGAGGAATGTAGAGATAGCAAAGGTAACAGAAAAAAACAACACAATACCCCGGGGGAGGAATGTAGAAACAGCAAAGGTAACAGGAAAAAACCACAATACCTGGGCGGAGGAGCGTACAAACAGGGCGACGGTCCCGCCGCTCTCCCCGCGCTCCGGCCGGTCGCAGGACGCAGCAGCCCCACCCCAAGCGGCGGCTTCTAAACCGCTCCCTCCCCTCGCTCCCGCCTAAATACTGGGCCCGGCGTCACGTGGTATGGAATGCCTGTGTCCCGGGCAGGGATTAACCCTATCCCTGCCGGAACCGGGGCAGATCTGTAGATTTACATCAGGGACTTGGAGTCCACTGTGGCAAGGCATAGCACCTGTTAATTTCAAATGTATTTTCCCTGCGGTTTGTTCCTGTTATCATAACAAAAAGTTACTTGCATACATAAAACAAGTGAATTCCATGAACACCAACCATAAACACCAATATCCTGTCTCAAGTATCTGCCCAAGGACTGAGTTAAATGTTTTCCCCAAAATGGATTTAATTTATCTTTCCATATTGCTCAAAAAATAAAGCAAAGCAGAGCCCACAGCCCATATAATCCTTCCACAGCTACATAAGGTACGTGAGAGTAGGGTGGAAACTCTGTTCAGCCATGACTACGTTCACCATCTCTCTGGGCCAAAATTAGACAAGTCCTATCACCACAAATCCACATGACCATCAAAACTTCAGGTCATGCCATAGAATAATGGCATCATTTTTTGGTTTTGTCACCATATTTGGAAAAGTAATGCAACACAAGACATAGGATTTCTTTATCAAAGACATTCTTCACTAACACATCAGCAGGCACTTCTAAAAAAAAAAAAAAAAAAAAAAGGTCCGAAGTACACAATTAAGTATAGAAGGAGTATGCTTACAATACAGTGGGTGCTGTGTTTCTAGCTTACTGTGTCTGACTGTCTAGCTTCAGATCAACCACTGAGCATCACTTCATCTCCTACATAATCTAAAATCATGAGGCACCAACTGTGACATATCTGATACTGTGAAACAATAACATCACATTTTTCCTCTCAAGTTACCCTGATGTAGTGCGACCAGTTTGACCTGTTAGATGGCAATATTTGACATAGTCTTTCCCAAGGAAAAGCTTTTCAATGGTCAGTTCACGAAAGTGATGTGCCTGAGGTTGAATGGGTTTTTTTAGAACACGTTTGATTGTAGATTTGATCAAAGTAGGGTTCGCTGAAATACAGCGGAAAATAGCAATGTGACATTGTGATCAATAGATTAGTATGAATGACTTCCAATCAAAGCCAGTCAGAATTTATTGCAATCATCTTCAGCTTTTGTTTAAAAAGTTATGCAATTAGAGGGGGAGAGAGCAGTTATAGGCGTTTTTTCCACAGATGTTTACCAGTGTGTGACTCTGCTTAAAAAACCCAACCATAGAATCACTTCTCCACTTAACTCCCGTCTACCGGTGAAATTTCTGATAACAGGAAAAAGGAAAAGCAATTATTTTCCATTAGCAGCTAACAATAATTTTCCGCATGCACGGTGTAAAGCAGACTGATTGTCCTAACAGTCTGACAGCCTAACTGAACTTTTAAGACGATCTTGAGTTTTGTCACTACCCATTCACAACTGAAAGGTTTTGTAACCTCCTTCTTCATGAAAATTAGCTTCCACACAAGTTTCTAGTTTAAATCTGTACTTTAATAAGGAAAATCTTCCCAATTCCTAATAGGGAACAAGCTAACAGACATTTCAAGCCTCACATCATTCTTCTATGACAAGAATAGTAACTTCTGTTACCAGTAAATAATAGAGCTTTTGAGACACTTTTGGAAGAGGTAGTCCTACCACTTTCTCTCTTCCTACTTTATAAATAAAGATTTCAGCTACATTTGACCATCTCCCCACTGAGCTAATGTCACATCTACAAACAAGAACTCAACACCAGCCCACGTGTCGTGGTTTGAGCTGGACTGGCCACTTCAGTGCCCTGTGCTTTTTCCTGCCTTGCCCATGATTGATCCTGCCTTGAACCAGATTCTGAGGTGGGATTACAGGTCTCAGCATTGGCTGGTTTCACACAGCAGGGTCTGCGAGCAGAAGCCAGGCATCGTACACAAAAGCAACAGAGCTTACAAGCATTGTTTGCAGAGGGAATTGCTGGAAAAGACATGTAGGCAGGCAGGACCAAAACCCAACACACACAGGGCATCCAAAGGGGATAGTACCAGTGGCCATTACCAACAATCCAACACCAGGATATTTAAATGCATTTGTAGCTAAGCTTATAAGTGACCTAACAAGTAACTGTCCCAGACCAATTTTTGTGCACTGCAGAGAAGTATTTTGTGCTATTACTTCTCTAGTATTACACAGTAACATTATTTGCATGTAAAGACATTCTGTTCCTCAATATATAAAAAAAGGATAGATGGATTATCCCTAAGACACCAATATCTACCTTGTGACCAAAGCTGACTTTGATGTTTGTCTGTGTGCAAGCACACATCAGTCTTCAAAACAAGGATATAGTCTATTTTTCATGATATTGCCACCACTCTATCAATTAACATCACATAACTGCACATCAGGTGAAAGAATGCCACAGTCACTTGGGAATACCGATCCATATATGCCCAAAATACAAAGATCTACCCCTTTCAAGATGTCCTCATCACACGACTGAAGATAATTAGATGAGGATAATGCTCACAGATCTTTTGGTAAATAAAGCAACCACAGAGATGGGTCACATCACAACAGAACAGCTACACTGCAGACTACATCTTTTCATTTGCAGCTGCCTTCCTCACTGACACTCTGAAGGAACCTACAGATAGTATTTCTGATGTGCAAACCATGAAAAAAGCACTTTGGCTGAACAGCCCACAGGCGAAACTTCATCTGCCTCTCTGGGCATAACTTAACACCAGACTCAGGATCTCAAGTCTGTTTGTTGGAAGCTTCTCACTCCCTTTATTCTACATAAAAGTGCAGCAAGCAAAGCGTGTATGCGTGCACGTATATATATACACACACAAACCTATTTTTTGTATTCTTATTGCAAATTCAACAGGCATCTTGGTACTGCCAAAACCATGTGGTGGCAGCATTGACACCAGTTTCTGAAAAAAAAGGGAAGTTCTGAAACTGTTTCTCGTTATTTGAGTGATAACATCAGAATCTGGAAACTTCCGAGAGCTTTACATCATTTTACACTATCGCCTTAAGCTTCCAGGAGGATTTCTAACATTTTCTAGAAGCTGCCACGGCCTCAGGAACATGCATTGGATTGAGTGAAATACCTAGAAGATATCAACATACAGTGTGTTTACTGTTTTATTGTTTCAATTGCCAACAGAGATCTTCTAAAAAAATAAACACAATGCACCCCCGCCAGGCAAGGTGCCATCTATAATATAAGGCTCACATGCCCAGAGGAATAGGTGTATATATCCACATACACATTCACACACTTTCATGCACACTTAACCTGGATGCAGTATTTTCACTAGGCTGAATTATGTACACATTCACTTATCAGTTGTGAAAAGAACTGCAGAAAGCCAGCAGAGATTTCATCTTGCTTTTTTTCCCCTCAGCTTCAGGCGTGAAATTACACCGAGTGGTTGCACAATCTGCTTCTCAACAACCAGCCATACACAGTGCACTTCAGAAGAATACAGAAAAACAGAATATCACCAAACAATCTAATATAATGATATGGCACACACACAAAAAAACAAGCACTGTTGAGAGTCTCAAGCTTTATTATTGTCAATATCAACTGATTTCAGTAGTTACAAGTGGAAATTGTTTCCTAATTCACCATCTGTGCCACTACTCTCTCCTTCACTCTAATGCTATGAAGATGCATTTCATTACATCAGACAGTAGCTCCTAATCAGTATTCTGAGAAGAAGGCGGCAACATCTTCTCTCACTCTTCAATTATTTTCTTCATGAGTATTTTACAAAAGCTCTGGTCTAAGCATTCATGACAGCTTTCTAAATCCCCCAACTACTCAAACACAGTTATTCCTTGCAATTACCTACGCAGTCTACAGAGAATAAGCAAATTTAATCAAATATTGGAATGTCACTAACAACGGGAGCAACACCACTGCTTATGGATAAGAAAATTATACTTGTCAAAATTTTAACATATCACATCGGACAATGTCCTTAATACCAGTGACAAGTTTCACTGATTTGAGCAAGTCATAACCTTTACACTACAGTTCAATCCAGGTAAAACACTGAGGGGGCCTGGGAATCCACCAAACCAAACCCACCCAAATTAATGAATAAAAATAGAATTTTGATAGGTGAGGGGAAAGAGAAG
This sequence comes from Chionis minor, assembly GCA_013398295.1. Classification (NCBI taxonomy): domain Eukaryota; kingdom Metazoa; phylum Chordata; class Aves; order Charadriiformes; family Chionidae; genus Chionis; species Chionis minor. The sequence continues at coordinate 381,011 of VZSF01010051.1, forward strand.
TGAACAGATGTTTTGCCCTACCCAAGCTATTCAGTGCAAGTAAAAAACACATCACAGCACAATGTGTACCAGCACAAAATCTATTTTTTTTTTTCTTCTAAAAACCTACAAGCTGTTCACATTTTCACATGGACTACAAAATGTCTTTCCGATAAGCCAACATCATTTAATACATTTACTGAGAAGGAGTGTCATTACCTTGCTCAGCATCTGAAGAGTCGGCATAGGCCTCCTTTTCAGGATTTGAGTTCCTTTGTCCAAAAATTACACTCACTTTCCTTTGTTTAGTCCAACCTAAGCATTTTCTTTCAATTAGTCCATGCAGACAGCACAAAAAAGGCATACATTTGTAAAAAGTGGTGAACATTAAAAAAAAAAAATAGCCCAAACCCTTTATTATTACGTTTCTCTTAGAAGTGCCTCAATTCTACAGTCATTTTGAATCTGTTCCCATTATGTTTTATATTTGAAATCCTCTTTGAATGGTCATGAAACCTATATAAACAGGCAATTACTTTTTTCCTTTACAGCCTTCCAAAGCTAGTATTTATTGTTACAGGCTGTCTATTCATTCTTGTATAAAAATGAAACTCGCAGGAGGCTAGGACAGTACTTGCAGTCCAGCCCTTTTATCTGGTTTTCCACAACCTGCACACACAGCCTTCAGACTATTTAGATTCTGGACAACCTGTACAATTTCTGATTTCCCTCAACAATCCCAGTTTTCCATTATGCCAGCACACAACAGGACTTGTTGCTTCTGCCTTTACCCTCAAAGCACTTACCTATTTGTACATCTACAAAGCAAAATTAAGTTAGCAAGACAGTGAAATATGTACCTTGCAAAGGAAAAAATAAATTAGACCAAATAGTCTAAGCCACACCAATATTAAACTGAGATCAGTCTGCATGAGTAAAATGCCAGTCAGACTGTTCTTTCAGGTATGAGGGAAGCCTAAACAGTGAGGTCTACAAACCAAGATGCATAGTTCATGAATGGAAATCGTTAGCTCTATGTTTCATACCTAAACTCCCATTTCCTTCTCTCCCACTGCTTGACCATCTTCAGCATACATATAAAAAGTAGAAGATACACAATGTATAGCAAATTTAGTGCCATTTTAAGAATTTATATGTGTTAGTAGCTTATTGCTCCGGGCCTTTTGTTGTTTTCAACACTGTAGCATATTGGCACCAAGCTCAGATCTTAAATGAAGCTGCAATCCTGCAATATCTCCCCATCAGCAAAAGTGCTTCTCTCTCTTTCTCAAGGACCAGCCTCATTTAATTTGTCAGAAGGTGCACTGTGGGGACAAGTAGACGGTCCTGGGAGGCTTGCACACCTTTAATTTCTAAAGGATATATTACACAGCTTTTCCTTTCCAAATTCCAAAAATTGCTTAGCAAGGAACTCTGCACTAAACAAATTTTAAATAGAGACTGATTAAGTATATTAACATAATAACAAAGTTAATGGTCTTAAAACTACTCAGGAGTAAATTTAGATATGATAGAAAGAAACAGCTTCTTAAAACTAAATGCAATTTTAAGGAGAAAATACTAATTGAAAAAGTTATGAAAGAACAAAAGGAATACTAAGAGCCAGCTGAAATAATACTTCCAGTGAAGCAGCACAGTAAAAAAAGCCTGCAACAGTTTCAGCACAAGTCTGGCCCCAACCAGCCCTTAAGATTTACAGATGGGGAATGCAGAAGGGGAAGTGACAGCATTGGGGAAGAGCACGATTTTATCCATTAGTACTCGGTTTTGTGGCATACCTTTTCACAGCAACATTTAGGTTAGAAGGGACCTCATGAGCTCATCTAGTCCAATGACTATGCTTCAAGCAGAGTGACCTAGAGCAGGTTGCCCAGGAGGATGTCCAGTCAGGTTTTTGATGTTTCCAAAGGTGGAGACTCCACAACCTCTCCAGGCAACCTGATTCCATGTTTGAATACGCTCATTGTTTGGTTTGGGGTTTTTTGTTTTTTGGGGTTTGTTGTTGTTAAAAAAGTGGGGGGGAGGAGGTGTTGGTTTTCATCTGATGTTCACATGGAAGTTTTCTATTTTTTTAAAAAAAGTCACCGGACACTGCTGAGAAAAGCCAGGCTCAAACTTCTTCACTCCCTCCTGAATCTACCTGCTGCATTCTTCTTCCTTCCTGCTGCTGCTTTCCCAAACCATATCTGAGATCACTTAGGAGTGATCAGATGGCTAATCTGCGCAAGCCTCCTGCTGCTTTTGCTTGATTTCCTACTTGTTGGGATAGACCTTTCTTGACCTTGGAGGAGGTGATCTTCGAATATCCACCCGCTCTCCTACAACCCTTATCTCTCTAAGGCTATATTCCCATGGGATTCTTCCAGCCAAATCTCTGAAGCCACTCAGGTCTGCTCTCCTCAAGTTCAGGGCTGCAGTCCTGCTTTTTGCTCTGCTCTCTCCACTTAGAAATCTGAATTGCATCGTTTCATGGTCAGCGCAGCCAAGTCTGCCTCCACCTTTAACATCCACAACCAGTTCTGTCTTGTTTGTAAGTATCAGGTCCAGCAGAGCATCCTTCCTTGTTGGCTCCTTGATCACCTGTATCAGGAAGTTGTCATCAACACTCAAGAAATCTCCTTGAGCCATACTGTATTGTCCTTCCAAAAGATATGGTGGCTAAAGTCCCCAAGAACCAGGGACTGTGAACGCAAGGTTTCTTCCAGTTATTTGAAGACAGCCTCATCTGTATCTTCCAGATCAGGAAGTTGATAACAGATACCCACTACAACACCACCCACGGCACTCTGCCCGCTAATCTTCACCCATGAATTCTTGGCTAAGTCCTGACTGGCCCCAAGGCAGAGCCCCACACATAACAACTGCTCTCTCACTCCAAGGGCAACACCCTCTCCTTGCCTTCCCAGCCTGACCTTCCCAAAAAGGCTGTATCTTTCCGTTAAAGCACTCCACCATGTCAGCCATCCCATGATGCCTCCATGACCCCAGCGAGGTCATAGCACTGTAACTGCACATGGACTTCTAACTCGTCCTTTTGGTCTCAAGCAAATGTGCTGCATAACTGAAGCTCTCCCCACCTTCCCAGGAAGTTGCAAGACACTGCCCCATATGCCATCAAGCGCAAGAAGCATGCTAATACGCAATGACTTCAGCATAATTACACAAGAAATATTCCCTTTCACCAGCTATTAGCTCAGTCAGAAACATCAATAAAGTAGCAGGGTATGTTACTGATGTTTGCTACCATCTATAAATAGAGAAACCTTACAAATTCAGAAGGGGGAAAAGGAGGCAATACGACAAGATGATGAAACGAAGAAAGATGAGACCTAAAGCTCAGTAAAAAAGTGATAACATAAAATATACCCCACAGTCAGATATGAGTATGTGAGAGAAAAAACAGCAAAATATTTGGTTTATGCAACAGATGTGACAAGATGTTGAGACAGTTTAGAGAAGGAATCTTCCTTCTAACAGACAAAAAAGAATTGTACAGATTTGGATGGGTGTTTGTACATGCCCCCTGTTAAAGGGAGTCAGCAAAACAGCAAGCGAGAGGAGTTTCTGTTGACCTTCTACAATGGCAGACCTCTGTCTTTTTCCTCCAAAGAACACTGAACACAGTGGATTAAAGGACAACATAAAAACTGTAAACTTAAACCGGAGAGCTGGATTGTTCTCTCATAACAGATGGTGAATGGGGTACAAATAACCACTCTTCCACATATAATTTTAATTAAAATTAAAAAAAAAGGGAGAAAAAAGTTGTGTTTGATTGATGCAGTCTACAGAATTATTTAACTGTACCCTCCCACTGTCCAGTCTCTGATGTCAGCTCCATGAAGACTGCCTAGGAAATGGTTGCTGTGCTGCACGACGGGCTATACATCAGAAGACTTTTCTCAAAATAGAAAGTTTAGCTTTGCTTATCAAAATTTTTCCCCTTTGAGTCTCAAGGTTATGTTTAGACTGCAGTTTGTGCTGTGATCAGCACACCATGGTCATGACCGCTGTCACAAGGACTGGCAATAATCTGGCATCAGCAGAAGACTGCTCAGTATAGACCAACCACACGCAGGTGCCTGCCTTGCTTCTCAGAACCATTCTGGAGCCTATGCTAAGTCCCTGCTGCTGTAGAAATATCCTGATATGCCTATCCATGCTGGTATGCCAGCAATATCCAAGCTAACTTGAAATGACCTAGTCTAAAGCTAGCTTGGGAACCACAGGAAGTATCCACCAGGGCTAGAAGGGTCTTGGTTACTCAGCAAGTACTGAGCTTTGCTACCCCTGCTACTTTCATAGCAGCTTCTACACCGGTAACACCTTGACAGCACAGACCCACTGCTCTACGACTCATCTGCAAGGCATTTTCCATGCAGTCTATGTGCTTCTCCAGATGGGTGTGAGGTGGAGAAAGGCATCCTGCTGCAGGAGAGACTCCCCAGCTTTACTCAGGCTGCCAGGCCAGAGTCTGAAGGCTCAGCACTGTGGTACCCCAGCTTCTTCCCTGTAAAAGGAGCAGCGTTCTCTTAATAACTTCATTTCCAACATTACCAACATGCAGAAACAGTTTTGTAAGCTGACCTGGAGTTCCATATTCTTACTAAGAAGCACACTGAATATGAATTACTCGGCACCCAAATTACTCTTGGATAATAAGCTTTCCCTTTATGTGAGCAGCAGCCAGCACAGACCTCACATTTCAGCTCTGCAAGTACAGGTTTCAGTTAATAAGCTAAAAGATATGCTCTATTAATTATGAATAACGCACAGCCAAGGACTCACAGTTGAGCTGCCCGAGACCAGCATACATAGGAAGGAGCCAGACCTCTCAGACTCCACAGGAAAGGCACTGTGGTGTCTATAGCCTTGCAATAGTAAAACCCCGACACGCTGCCATGAAAGACCAGTCTCAGTTTCTGTCGAGGATCACGACAGCAGCAACACAACAGTACAGTAAACTAGAGGGGAAAGGCTCCAATTGTTTTTGAACTGCCGAGCGATCATCAGTATTCATGTTGCTATAGATGGTGTACACATGGAGTTGAATTATGGCTTAATATAGATGAATTATTTTTATCTCCTACTAAAAATGTTATTTTTAAGTGCAAGCAATCTAGAAGAAAAATAAGTGTAACGATAGGATTAACACCTTCAGAGAACCATTTCACTTTTGCCTACATTTTCCTCCTGTGAAATGCTCATTAGACGTATTTTAAAAACACAGCCGATTCCCCAGCCAAGCAAAGGGACGACGTGCACCAGGCTCGCTGCCAGCAGAAGCAGCGCAGATGGGTTCTGTGTCACTAGATGGAGCTCATCGCCTACCAAAGCCACAAAACATTACAGGATTATAAAAAAGCAGGAGTTGGAGAAACAATGTAAATCAACCAAATTTATATTCAGACAAGCTATTTAGGTTGTTTGCTTTCTCGTTTCATTTTTTAAAATGGTTCCATATGTTCTTAACAATAAATCCCAACAGATTGATAGGACACAGAGAGAGGAAATGGAGGCACAAAGGTAAGCCTCTTCTCTGTTCATTCTAGTTTATGCATATAATCCTCACAATTGAGTGATCACCATGCAAAGGAATTTATGCCTTCACTGCTTGTTTCTGGGGTTAATCTTTTCCACTGAGGTAAATCCAAATTATAATCCCTACTTTATTACATGAGAAAACCAAAATCTATAACGCGTGGGGCTAAACATCAAAATTTGAATCTATTTTTGAGATGAATTCTTTAGTTGCCGTATACCCTCAACACATTCCAAGCTTGAGCTGGAATTATGAAAGCTCCTACAAAAATTAAACCTCAGTAGGCTAGATCTCCAAACAAATTTACATACTCCCATCAATTTCACTAGCAACCAAATGTCTAGAATCTTTGAGTATTCACACCTAAATGTTCTCCCTGAGTTTTATAGCTTTCCTAACCTCGGGGAAAGATCTAGGTTTCCAGTCCCTCACCTAAATCATAGAGACCCTCTTTTAATATTAACAATGGTAAATGGCTCCAGAAAGAATTCTTATCTACGCTTAAAAGACCAAGATGCAGTGTAGTACAACTTGTGGAAACCAGGGACTCATCTCCCCTCAATACATTCTTTATCAGTGGGTGGGTGGAGAAAAATGCACAGCTGAAAAAGAGCTTTGGTGCTATTCTGGACTGCAAAGAAACAGAAGTGCTGAGGGTAAAGAGGCTTCTAAAATAAGACAACTCTACTTAACAAGTTGATTGCTGTCAGAAAGGTTTGTAGAGGACAGCATTTTGTGGTTAATGGACAGCTTTCCAAATGCTCGTGCAGCCTCACTTGCAGTTTACACACACACACTGCCGCTTGAAGAGCAGCGGAAAGGACACAGTGCGAGAAGGCAGTGATGTCTTTTCTCCCCACGCGCTGCTTTCGCAGCGAAACATTCCCCAAACTGCAAAACATGTAACCAATGGCGCCTGAGACATCGGTCACACTTTTCAAAGTCTGACAACTAGATCAGGGATGATATTTTATATAGAACTAGCTTTAAACAGGAGAAGAAAGGTGAACAAAACCCAGAAATCATGCCATAGTGATTATGATAGTCTACACAGTGGACCTGATCCAGTAACTTTTCTCACAGTAACCTCTGCCTAAAAGCAGCCAAAATAAAGAGTCCTGATGCAGGTACAAAGGAAAGTCACTGTAAGCAAGTGCAGAGGAATCTATGTATTTGAGAAGCATCTTCCAAGCCCCTAGGATGAAGAGGTTGACATAAAAATTAAATGTGTGCAAGTTTCATATCTCCCCTATGTACACTGTATTCCACGTAAAGAAAATTATAACCTAGTCCTAGATGCACTTTTATCCAGATGAATTTTCTATTAAAAGAACTGCAGTTAAGCTCTTTGCCTTGATGCTATCTTGCAGTAATGAGTTTCACTGCTTAGTTATGAAACATGACAAAAGTATTTTATTTTATCGATTACTGTTGAATCTGCTGCCTTTCACTTTTAGTTCTATGTTTTGGGTTCTTCTATTACTTCCAGAGAAAAAGAGCACCCCATCCATCTTCTTAGCACCGTTGATTTACTCTGAGTAGCTCTGCTATTGTCTGCCACTCACACCCTATTTAATTGATACATTCTCAGTCTCTCCTAGGAGCCTGACTTTGTTGCTAACCCTTTATTACCACTTGTTTCTGAAAGAAAAAACAAGAAAAGATTATACTGTCAGGAGGAATTTTCCTATTGTAGCTAAGTTTTACTTAGTAAAACTGCTTCTAAATATATTTATGGGTAAATATATTTAGAAGCACAGAATGTTAAAGATGAAAAAGAGGAAGACTGGTTGCACCAAATGGAAGGAAATGCCTCATTGGAAAGTACACAAACAGTGAATAACAAGCTACAGTCAAACATTAAGCACGGTGAGAGTCTATATCATATACATAGTGAACTTGAAGTTAACAAACAAGCTCTAATCCACTTAATCCAGTATACTATTTTTCACCATGGCTATTGCCAGAGGCAATGGCATAGCTATAGGAAGAGCAAGAGTAGCACACTGTTCTCTACATCAGGTCTCTTTCCAATCTTTTTGTTGTTAGAGGTTGACTAAGAAATATGAGGCATAATAACCCCCCTCAAACCTCTATGATAAACAGTGAAATAGAATCTAATCGCCTATACAGAAGATTGATATTTTCAAACCTCAATAAATTCTCAACCTGATTACAACCACTTAATCATTTGAAAAGTATTTTATTTTATTAATTTTAAGTTTTCTATCCTTCCATTTTTACCAGGACTATGTTAGGGTTTTTATTGGTTTCGTAAAGCTACATTTCCTGTATTGTTCATTATTTTCAATACTTGGGTCCTTCCTTACTTTCTGTAGAAAAATAGTTACAGTCTTAACATTTGAAAAGCTTTTTCATGTCCTTTCTTCACACAGTTCCACAATACAAAATGTCTTGCTTTAGCTAGAAACATGATCTCAGATTTTCAGAAACTGAAAACTAAGTATTTGTAAAAGCAAGTAAGTTCACAGAAACTACAGGTGCCAGGTAGCTCTAAAATTACAGAGAATCTTCTACTCAAAAAGTAAGAATTCCAAGCAGTTGGAAATTTGTTCTTCCGCAACTAACTAGAGCAAAGAAACTAGAACTAAAAAATTAAAAAGGAATAGCATTCTTTTAAATGCCTTGCATGTCCCAGACCTCCGTGAGTTTTAACATCAAAGCCTGAACTGCTGTGTGTATTTATACCCGATAACTAGCTGGAGACTTGAAGTGGATTTCGTCCCTGTCTTTTCTCCTCCCATGTTTAAACTGAAAGCTGAAAAGCTTTTCCAAAGAACAATTTTGATTACTACGGCCTCCAATGGATTTTTTTCCATTCTATTTCCTTATCCTCAAGGGGAATAAAGGGCAGAGAATAAAGCGGCCTTTATGTTTTAACTCAAAAAAACATTAATAAAAGACCCTGGAGTGCTGTGAAATGGAGGGAAAAATAAATAAAAATTGAAGAGAGGCAGTAAAAAACCCCTACAGTCCTGTTGGCAACTATCCAGCATTAACACATTCAGGAAATAGGAAATTTAAAAATGAAGTAATATTTGAATATTACTGCTTTTTAGCCTCATAGTCAGTTTTCCTTCTCCAATAGCCTTCTGCCTCACTTTATGCCAGAGACACAGAGGAGAAAAATCCATTCCATAAATCACAAGATGATTTCTAGACTAAGTTTTCAGTCCTCAGCCTGCATTCAGGGTTGCATTTGACAGCTAGCCACTGCTTGACATCAAGATCTCTAGTAGCAGGGAGTGTGGGGAGGAATTCCTGACCAGCTCATCCTGCAGCATGTTACTTCTCTCCAGAAAACGATCCATTTAGATGAGGTCTGTCACTCATTCAAAATTTAAGCCACAAGACTACACAAAAGCTTTATTTCCATCTCCAAGACAACTATATTCACCCTGAACAGATATCACTAGTCATCTAAATGAATTCCAAAGCATTTATACTTCATTGGTTAAATAAACAAATAATTTCGCATACTACTGAACTGCATCCAACTCCCAAGTGAAGCATAATGCAACACTACAGCATAACTCAGCAAGTAAAGACTGTCGCTACTAAGGGTAGCTGAGGAAGGAAAAACTGGAAACTTGAAGATGAGTGACACTGCTTAATGTTCCCATCCTCAATGAATTCCAATGGACAGAGCTAGGTTTGTTTTCTCAAGCCACACAGGTAGCTGTAGAATCAGAGGACAGTCAAATGGTACATCAGTATCACAACAGCACTGTTGTTCCAAGTACACACTGTATCAAATCATATTTTTAAAAAATCCCAAAAAATATGAAATGCTCTTACTACCTAGATATCTGCAGTATCCTCAACCACCACATGCTCGTCTCAGCAGCTGCTAGCCCTAGTACATATTTATCTCCCCTCTGCTGTGGTTTTGCCAGGTCCATGCAATTTTACTTAGCACAACATACAGCTGCCTAAACATGCCTGTCGTGCACCACTTAAAATATGCTTGTGTTATCTGAGACATCTGCACGGGACTTGCAAATATGACAGAGAACATGAGGAAAAGCCATGCTTTTCTGGAGTGCCAACTAAAGGGCTACTGAAGGATATTTGAAATGACCCTGCACACCACTCTACAGTCAGTTGAATCCCATCGCTATTCGGCTATCCCAGCTCAACAGTTTGGAGAGGCTGCAGGCAGCCTGCACTCCCCTGCTCCTGCAGCTGGCAGCACTCCCCCAACAGAGCACAGGTGAGAAAAATTGCTGGTGCACAACTGAGGTGATCAGCCTTTGGGAAAGCAGCTCATGCAGAGGGGGGTGGTCCAAGGAGACCACTAATGTTAACTGTTGCTTTTGAGAGAGGAAACCCTGGGAGAGATGAACAGTGTCCTCTGGGAAAGAAGTACCTCAGCAATAGGTTTCCAACATATGAAATCAGCTAAGGCCCAGGAGGACTGGCCTAGGGCTGTGAGACACACTTCTCATCCAGGTACCCACTCCAGATTTTGTAGATTTAATTTAAACTGATGGTACTACAATGGGTTTTAGATGAAATGCTAAAAACATAGCTCCACAGCTGAACGGAAAGCAGTTAGCCACAGCATCACCAGCAGCTTCCACCAGCAGCCCTACATCTTACAACAAGTGCAAGTCTTGCAGCATCTCAGCCATGTTCACAGACTCTCCAGTCTCAAAAGATGACAACTCCAGTAGGAAGAGCTATGGACAATTTAATGGGTAAGCATATGAAGGTTCCTGTTCTGAATGACTGGCTTGGGAGGAATCACACTCAATTGCAATAACACCACACCCACACAGTCAGAATAAAGTGAGAAAGGCTTGGAAAACCATATTGGCTACATTGGCCCATCTAGTCCAATTCACACTTTTTCTATCCCAGTAGAATACACAATTTTTCTATGGAAATTCCTATATTTGTTTTTGAAGAGTCAATGGGGGGTTTTGCTTTTTTGTTTTGGTGGGTTTTTTTCTTTTTTTTTTTTAAACAAAAATCATTTTTGCCAGACAAAATACAAATTAAAGTCTAGTTTTTGTCAGCACCAGTCTGAAACCAAGCACAAACCTATCACATTTCAGGCCTTCCACTGTTGCCTTCAGTTCCTCATCTCTTCTTTGAAGCCTGATATAAAGCGGAGAGTTCACTACTCCGTAACAAGTACTAAGATGCACTAAATCCTCCTGCCTGCAACATGGATTTTCCATTCCATCCAGTTCTCCAAGCACAGCATTTCGCTCACAGCTACCCACTAAAGAGTTTGGCTTGAGTTCAGAAATCACTGCATGCATGGATAACATCAAAAGCTACTTAAGTGATAACAGGACTGGTAAACTTGGTAAACAGGAACATACCCATCTGGGTACATAACAACCACCCCAAGAGGCCAAGGATGGATGGTACACTATTGTTCTTCTCACAAAAAAGAGCAGTGCTATGAGAAACAAAGTCTTCAAGTCTTTCACACATCTCAGGAGGACTAATTCCTAAGTCCCTGGGATCCCAGTATCAGGACAAGGACATGCCTCTAACAACATCCAGACTGAGAAAGGCAAGGCATAAATTCAAATTTATTACCACATTTTACAGAACGTGCCCTCACAGGCTAAAATCAAGGTAACTGTATGACAACACCTGCTGCAGAAGCAGATATTAACAAGAAGTTGTATATAATGATTTATTCATTAACAAACCATAGAATAAAATCTCTATGTAGTACACTGCCCTGTTGAGTCTGCCTGGCTTGTTCAGATATTAATTTAGCCACATTGTCTTCCTGATATTCGGATTTCAAATTAATAAACAACTCTAGGGGCTTTTGGTTCTATTACCAACAATTAAAAAGATAAAACACAATTAAAAACAAATAAATGACAATTGGAGCTTTTCTTTTTTCCCAAATGCATCCAAGCCAAACGAGGCAACAAAATAGTTTACGTTGAAATCACCTCCCCCATATCTGGAAGAAAATCAGACATTGTCTAAACACCCAAATTCTTCCTAAAGAGAATGCATGCCTAGGAAAGTCACGGACAATGGCAAGCAATGCAGACCTATAGAACATGGCTTTTCCAGACAGATCTATATCTCTCAAAACTGTGCAGTATACAGACCCTTGATGTATCACCAAGCAAGTAGGCACAAAAACACTCTAAGAAGTCAACCAATGTCTGTATCTCCCATAACTGAGATACATTGACAAGGCACATAACTTGGTTCTGCACTAACTTCGCTGTCTCTCTACCACACTCCATTTCATGCTGAAAATATCCCTTCAACCTAAGCCTCCCCTCTGTCTCTGCAGGTATTTCACATAGACCTTGACTGCAACATAAAAGATATTTCACATAAAAGCAGCTTTGGTGAAGAGAAGCTTAATGTGAATCTCCCAGAACGCGGTGTGGAAAGGGGTACACCCACCTTATTAAGCAAATATTCTCACCATTTTCTTGGTAAGGAACCACACTAAAGCAGAGGCTTTCACTGTGTAACCAGGAGGTACTGGTGATCCTTTATGTCTATTCAAACTGCAATAAAAGAATGGTCATATGGATTAGGCAGATGATTGAGACACAAATATGGGCCAGGTTCTTTTCCAAACTCTTCCTCAGCTTCCCTTTAAACCTCTATCTGTTCATCCTTATCCTATTAACTGCAACGATATTCTCTCTCTTATGAAATATAACAACACTAAATGCATCAGGCAGAAGTGTGTCAGAAATAACTGTGTCAGACAAATAAATGTGTCACAAATAAGTGCCAAAACACATGCAATTGAAGCAGGAGACAGTCCCCACTGTTCAGGCACCAGCGTGCTGCTCCATGCAGATGGCCTCTGCGTGTTTTACGTGGCTAAGCAGAGCCTAAAGGCTGCTACTGAGCTCGTTTTTCTGTAAAGATAGCTCTGGTCCCATGCTCAGATGACACTTACATTGAACAGACAACAAAAATACAGCTGGATAGAATTAATCTGTAAAGTTGCAGTGACCTTCAGTGATTAGAGCCATTAGGACAGTAAGCATATTCGACCTCTACTCTGTTCCCTATGATTTACACATCTCAAGTAAATTTTGCCCTAGGCATTTGCTTGATATAAAACTTAACCAACAAGCACTGGCAAATCCTTTTCAGTAACCAGAAAGACACGGACGTCTCTTACAAATATGAGAAGGTGGTCTGTTTGCAGAAAGCACGGCAACAAAGCCACAAGGAGAGGAGGTCTGCTTGCAGACTAGATGTGCAACAAAAGAACTAAGAGTACCACTTCATCTCAGTTACTTTTTGCTGAATTAGATGAAACATTACTTCAAAGAAATTAGCCCCTGTTCTACACAAACTGAACTCCAGAGGAGAGAAGGCTGAAGTGTTCAGGGAAGTGCAAGCACCACCACCAACATTCATGTGCAAAATCCACAAGCCCCAATGCATGCCTACATGAATCTAAAGATAGGCCCAGGAAAAGGCTGAAGTTACTTCATAGTTAGAATACTCAATGCTTCTTTCTTTCTCTATCAGAGGTAACAGAAGACAAAACAGAAGGGACTCCTCAGGCCCCTAGACCACATGCTGGGAACTGCACTGACATGTTCAGCATTCCTCCTGTTACATCCATTTGCTATTAAAAAATCAAGTTCTTCCACTTCTAGCCTTGTGACAACAGACACTGACAAAAGAAGACAGAGCACCTACGCCTCTTCCATCTTGACCCTTGACTGGAAAGAGAAGTCTTCAGGAATCCTAGGACCCTGTGACCAGAGGGAAAGCTTGGAACAAGGAAGACTGACACTCAGTGGAGGGGAACTGGAAGAAAGAACACTTAAAAGAAATAGGACATACACAAATCCATGGATATGACAGGATAAACACAAGTGCTAAGGGAGCTGGGTGATGCCATTGCAAGGGCACACTCTACTATCTCTGAGAGGACATGGTGATTGGGAGACGTTTCTGAAAATAGGAAGGGAGCAAATGTCACTCCTGTCCTCGTGCTGGGTAAGAAGGAGAATCCAGGGAAGCACAGAAGTCAGTCTCACCTCAGTCCCTGGGAAGGTGACTGAGCAATGTCTTCCGCACAACGCTTCCAAACATATTTAGGGCGAGAATGCAATTGGAAGTAGTCAGCATGGCATTATTAAGGATAAATCATGCCTGACCAACCCGGCAGCCTTCTACAGGGAGGTGACTAGCTTGGTGGGGCAAAGGCAGAGCAGTGGATGCTATTTTACCTTGATGTAGTAAGGTTTTTGACACCATCTCTCACAACATCCCTATTAGGAAGCTGACAAAGTACAGGTTAGCTAAGGCACAGGGAGGTGGACTAAAAACTAGATGAATGACCAGGTCCAGTCAATTATGATCAGCAGCAGGAAGTCAGTTTGAAGGTCAGATACTATGATGTATCCAGGGGTTGATACTGCGGCCAGTTCTGTTCAATATCTGCATTAATGATACGGCTGATGGCACAAAGAGCACCCTTGGCAAGGTCACAGATGACACAGAGGGACGAGTGGCTCACACACCAGGTGGGTGTGCTGTAATTTGGAGAGACCTGGACAGGCTGAAGAATTGGGATGACAGGAATCTCATGAAGTTCAACAGTTGGAAATGCAGTTCTGCACCTAAGGAGGAGTAATCCTAGGCATCAGTAGTTGCTTTCCAGCTGGATGGCACCAGCAGCTTGTCCGAAAAGGACCTGGGGGTCCTTGTGGGCACCAAGCAGAACACGAGCCAGCCACATGCTTTGGTGACACAGAAGGCCTCCTGGGATGCATGTGGGAGAATGTTGCAATCAGGTCAAGGGAGGTGATCCTTCGATCTGCTCAACACTCAGGAAGCCACACCTGGAATGCTGTGTCCAGTGCTGGACTCCCCAGTACAAGGAAGACATGGACTTGCAGGAACAAGCCCAGGGCAAGGCCACGAAGATGATTAAGAGACTGAAGGGTCTTTTATGCAATGAGAGGCTGAAGGAACTGGGTCTGTTCAGTCCAAAGAAGAGAGGACTCAGGGACTGGGCAATCTTATTAATGTGTATAGATACCTGATGGGAGGGAGTAAAGAAGACTGATCAGTACCCAGTAAAGACATGAGAGGCAATGAGCACGAACTGAAATTCCATCTGAAAAAAGAAAAGAAAAAACAAAAACCCCACCAAAAATCCAAGTTTTGTGGTTTTTTGCTGTGAGGGTGTTCAAACATTGGAATAAGTTGCCCAGAGAGACAGTGGAGTCTGCATTTTTGGAGACATTCCAAACCCAACCGGAAATGGCCTTGGCTCACCTGCTCCAGTTGACCCTGTTTAAGTAGGGAGATTCAACTAGATCCACAGATGTCCCATGTCCCTTCCAAACCCAAATACTTAGTGATTTTTACATTTATTTATCATAGTTTGTTGGGTAAAAAAAAAAAAAATTTAAAAAAGTGACCAAGCCACGTATATTTTCACACACTTCAGTGGAAACGAGTTATTAACAGATGACTCTCCAAAGTACATGCTCCTTACAGTATATTTCTTCTGAGATGCAGCTAAAGGTAAAATAATATCTTAAAACTGACATTTAAAAAAAACCCCAAAAAACAAAACCACACACCATCAAGCACCACACCACTTGCAAAAGACATTTTAGAGGTACACTGTGTCTCAGAGAACAGGTTGTTTTCTGTTGTCTGTGGCTTAAGAGCTACTTTGTTGCCCAGTAGATCTGTAACTATCATTTTTCCTCCCCGATTATGTTATTCTTCATCATAACAAGACTACTCTTAATGAAAGTTGTTTTCCTTATGATTTAGCTGCAGCCAGAACACTCCACATTCTCAGCAATGCACTATTCTAATGCATACAAACCAACAACTTGCATTTTTTGTTTTATATTTACATTTTCACAGGTTTTGTTTGTTTGTATTTTGGGTCGAGTTTTTGCGTTTGGTGGTGGTGGTGGTGGTGGTGGAGGTGTGCGCATTTGGTTGGTTTCTTTAATAGAAATTGAGCCTTCTGGATCATATATGAAATGACAGTGACCAACTGCATTTAAGGCATTCTGCTTTTCTAGTTTCTGATTAACTAACAAGGAACGGCTGAAGCCGAAGTCAGTAGTTTTTCAATGAAATAGATCCAGAAAATTACTTAAAAGCTTTACAAGACCCAACCAGCTCTTTTGAGGCTTCCATTCACCTATAAGCACTGTCAAGTCCACAGGCGAATTACACTGGATGCATCCTCCTCGCTTTCAGATGCTAGTAATGAGAACAGCAGCAAGAGAGGAATTCACCTTACCTTTTTCAGAACCACTGTCTGCTGACGGTTTTCAAACGCATTTTATATGGAGTTATTTGAGTTTTCACCATCGAATATGACTGAACACACACCTACTTTTGGTGTATATGTCCATCCCTTTGTCACTTACCACAGATCAGCTTCAGGAATAAGAAGCACCAGGCACAGAACTTCTAACGGAAGTAGAGAAAGTACCCGAAAGCTCATTCAACAGGAATGGACAGGAACCAGAGTAAAATGACATTTTACTGGGAAGCCAGGCCCACATATATCCTCAGCAAACCATCTTTCTCTCGAAGGACACGTTCTGTCTCATCGCAAGCTTGTAGTTTCTCTAACCATCGCTTACCAAAACAATCTCAGCTGCTGGGAGCCTTCCCGCTTTTTTTATTTATTTTTCTTTTCTTTAAAGAAGTGAAAACAAAAAAAAAAAAAACACAAAACAAAAAAAAAAATCCAAGCTACCCAGACATGCAAGACAAATTAATTCGCAGCAGCACAAGCTGTATCACTTAGTCAAAGGAATGTTCTAAACACCTGTTTATGAGCAAAACCAGTCATAAAAACAGCTGTAAGCAGCAAACAGGAGCTAACAACAACAATTTCCCATCCTTTTCCAGACACATAATGACATTTAAATCACGTAGCATCACAGAAGAATTGTATAGAGCTGATGGTAATTGACATAATTACTTGTATGCATTTCTCCACTACATAGTATTGTGCTGTAAACCCAAGCATGTTAAAAGTAAACAGAGCTTTTGAAATCCTAAAGCAATAGTAAGACAATCCCTGCTGGATCCTTTTAACCTGTAGATGGAAAGGAAATAACTACTTCAAAGTTTTAAAACTTCAAAAACATAATTTAAGCCCGAGGCAGACGATGAAACAATTAAAACTTCACAAGTTCCTTTTGGTTAAATGGGTTCAGATCAGAGCAGAGATGAGACAAAAACCAGGTAATGAATGCTTATGTGATTGAAGACGAAAACAAAACCAGAAAAAGAAACCACTAAGGAAAATATGCATA
Organism: Chionis minor; assembly: GCA_013398295.1. NCBI lineage: Eukaryota > Metazoa > Chordata > Aves > Charadriiformes > Chionidae > Chionis > Chionis minor. The sequence continues at coordinate 397,856 of VZSF01010051.1, forward strand.
CTCTTATTTTTCTCTTTCTTTCCAAAAACGTAAAATCTTTCACCTGCAGATCTTTGATGGACCAGAGCAGGGAAAAAACACATCAGTGAATCTGAATCACAGAGAACACTCTCCCCTTGAGTATACATACATTAGTACTGGCAAAAACATAAGGGAAGCAATGAGTAACAACATGGTGAAGGTATTGTCTCAGAGGGGATGGCTGTTTAGGAAGACTCCAAGACTCCTAACTAAAGACAGCCTTTACTAATAAATCTCTGAATGCTATGAATCTGCCACATACTTGTGGCACTTGTAGTCCTGTTCTAGGGTGGGAAGAGGAAAGCAGTTTTGCAGTCAAATGCATCTCTAGTTTCATACAGATCCGTAGGTAAACTGTTAACACTCTGTGGAAAAAAATCCAGTTGAGTTTGATCACAGTCACTTATAAATACAGTTAAAAACAATGTTTGATGAAGAACTTTAGGGGGGAAAACATCCACCTCATATAAATAATGAATACATAATTCTAGGTAACAAAACTTGGCAAGTTCAGCAGTGAGCCAAGTCAAAGGATCGTTATCAATAGAGTATCTTATCTTAATCATGGAAGATATGTAGAGAGGGCACAACATCCTCCATACACAAAGAAAGAAGGTGCCAAAGCTATCACTTCTTCACACACCTAAACTTTCAAACAGACAACGCTCAAAAGATTTCTTTTTGATCTCCATTTGATAGGATTTTGAATCAATAAATAATTGGCAGCAGGGAAAATCCTAATGTCCTGGAGTGTAATAGAAAACCCATAAAAAAACCCCAAACCCCACCCCCCCAACACATTCCAATTTGGCACCACCTTTACCAATACTCTAGACAAGCGTGAAAGACGCAGTGGCTATTTCCAGAGCCACGATTGTTGGCAGATGGAAGGTACTTCTTAAAGGTTAAGACAATTGGGTAGTTTATTGCTCTACATAGCTCAACCTGAGCTGTTTAATGCATCTTATTAACTTTTAGTGATTAATCCTTTATCCTTGTTCTCTAAGTTAGCAGTTTATTGGGATGGCACATAGGCTGAGATAACTTTGGTGTATCAGATGGTATTTCAACAGCTAATCAAATAACGCATTCTCTGTACGTTTGTAAAACAGCCTTTCTATTAAGCACAAACAGAGGAAAGTAATTTTGAAGATGCACTAATGGGGAACTAATTTTTTCTCCCAGAGCACAGCATCTGGTCTTCAGAAAGAAGGGAACCTGGCCACATGCCTCTCAAAACTTTTGCAGGTTCTGGTCCCATGTTACCTGCATATGGCTACAGAATTAACTCCAAGAAATCACGAAAGGCTGTACAACAGTGGACTATAACTAGGGATTAAGGGCTGGGGGACATACAGAATCAACATGCTTAAACACTTACCTCAACTTAGCTGTTATACTGTCTCTGGATCAGTTCAGCACACATTGCAAGATAAGCTAATCGGGACTACTGGGTGTTTACTTAAACTAGGTCTTCTCCCAGAACAAGTCAGAATAGCACATTTTCCTATGCAGGGGAATCCTACAACGTGCATGGGTTTCCCCAGATTAAAAAATGTTTGTCTTCCAAGATAACCTCACGACCTACCTCCTAAAGACATTTTTTTAAGTACTTTCAACTCTACAGCATAAGGACAGCTTGTTTCCCACTTACTTTTCAATAGAAGAGGTCTGAAGAAAATATTAGTATATGATATAACTTAGTCAAAATCAAGTTTCCCTATTCAGCACTGGAGCAGATGAATCCCAAAATTCAAAACCAACATTTGTGCCTGCCTCAGTCTTAACTTCTCATGACAGCTGTTAGCTAGTGAAATAAGCTAATCTCCAAACATAGAATCATAGAACCATTTCGGTTGGAAAACACCTTCAAGATCATCAAGTCCAACCATCTACCTAGCACTACCAAGTAACAACTAAACCATGTCCCTCTGCACCACATCTACACATCTTTTAAACACCTCAAGGGATGGTGAGTCAACAACCAACAGGGCAGCCTGTTCCAATGCTTGACAATGCCTTCTGTGAAGAAATTTTTCCCAGTATCCATCCTAAACCTCTCCTGATGCAACCTGAAGCCACTACTTCTTTTCCTATTGCCTATTACTTGGGAAATGAGACTGCTCCCCATCATGCTACAAGCTCCTTTCAGGAGAGCAATAAGGTCTCCCCTCAGCCTCCTTTTCTCCAGTTCCCTCAGCTGCTCCTCATAAGGCTTGTGCTCTAGGAGCTTCACCAGGTTTGTTGGCCTTCTCTGCACACACTCCAGCACCTCAATGTCCCTCCTGTAGTGAGAGGCCCCCTTCTTGGCCACCTGGGCACACTGCCAGCTCATATTCAGCCGGCTGTCGATCAACATCCCCAGGTTTTTTTCTACCGGGCAGCTTTCCAGCCACTCTTCCCCAAGCCTGTAGCGCTGCATGGGGTTGTTGTGACCCAAGTGCAGGACCTGGTACTTGGCCTTGTTGAACCTCTTACCATTGACCTCAGACCATCGATCCAGCCTGTCCAGGTCCTTCTGTAGAGCCTTCCAGCCCTCAAGCAGATCAACACTCCCACCCAACTTGGTGTTATCTGCAAACTTACTGAGGGTGCACTCGATCCCCTCATCCAGGTCATTGATAAAGATATTAAATAGAACAGGCCCAAGTATTGAGCCCTGGGGAGCACCACTCATGACATTAGTCTTGGTTGTCTAGTGGATATTTACAGCGTAAAGGTCTGTTTATTTTAATCCAGAGTTAGTTTGCATATGCATTGCACCTTCTGTTCAAGAGTATTAGACAGAGATATATCCGCTCCTCCAAACAACCATTGTTCTACAGCCAGAAAAAGTATGAAAAAGATAGATGAATAGCCAAATTTTCTAATGCTTTGTCAAGTTTTTCATGACTTTTAAGGGGCTTGTCTGAGATGTTCCTAATTTTCAGTAGTACCAAGCACTCCATTACTTCACTGAAGCCCAGGTCCTTAGCAACTCTCAATGCTTAGCATGCAAGACTTAGAATTGTGACATTCAAAACTAGAAATCAATTTTTAAATCAAATCATTTCTCCAGACTCCTTCCCAGCAAGTGACAGGCAGAGTAAAATAAAACTGAGAAGCCGTGGCTTACATTTACATGCTCTGTTAGCAGGAATTCTATGGACTAGAACTAGATAAAAATAAGAACAAGACAGTAGAACTAACTACTACTTTTTACCCTCAAGTATCTCAAAAGAAAAAAAAAAAAAGCTTTTACATTTTCTTGAAGCTCTCAAAAAACACTCTTGGTAGTGAGGCAGATATTCTGCGGGCAGCATCGTCAGCCACCAGAAGATCTCCCATACATCCAACATTACAATCTTGTCCTGTACCACTGACATAAGAGAAAAGGTCAAGAGTACAAGAAGCAGCACTATGCAGGATCTCTACAATTACAGCATACTATTGTGGAAAAGCAAGTTGCCAAAGCTGACTGGTGTCTAATATTAAAGTAGTATAATTCAAAAAAGCCCAGTACAGAAGTGCATCTACCCCGCAGGTAGCAGGGTACCCTGCAGACAGCAGGCTGCTGTCTTCTGTTATTAAGCAGAGATTCAGTGGGCCTCAGACCAAATCATAAAAACATGACCAACAGCGTGCCTACGATGCTCTCTTATGTAAAAGCATCACACAAGTTCAGGAAATTCTAACTCCAAATTTCTAGGCTACACATACTTAGATATTCATAATTTTACACTTTTCCTAGAATTTCATGACACAGATGAAACAGTAGTGTCATAAGAAAAATCAGTAAGACTATAAGTGAAACTATAGCAAATACAGATAGTCTGTTCTTCCACCACTAGTTATGCCTGAATACATACGCACAAAGGCCAAGATGTGCTCCATTTAGACTAGAAACAGACTGATTGAAGCACAAACTTTTAATTTCATGCTTTTTCCTCCAAAGTAATCCAAAATATCATGATGATAATAATCTCAAATCCCTATGCTTTGGTGTTACAAAATTTTCCTCAGTAATGTAACTAACTCTCTTAAAGTTCCTATTTTACTTTATCCAGCTGCAAGCCAGATGTTGGCCAACATAGCAGTATCGCTTCCTTTCTGCATGACACACACAACCTACTGAATCCCTAAACCTACAGAAGCCCTTGAATTCTTTCTCAGCAAGATCAATGCCTGGTACTCTTCCATACTGTTAAGAAGCCTGTGTTGGTGTTCTGCATCTCACACAAGCAAACAAAAATCAAGTGTCCAGGAGGGAAGTGGCCCTAGTGTCTCTACAGGGACAGGATGATCCTTTGCATCATCTACCTTTTCAATAAGAAGCTACATTGCTGTAAAGGTAATCAATCCACAGAGACGTACAGCAGTATTCATCACAGAGTACATCAATCATGTATCACGGAAACACTTCAGGGAGGACTGCATAAAAGGAAATCAAAGCGCTTTGAAGAAAACTCTTCCCTCCACCCCACCATGAAATCTCACATCAGTAGCATGCATCGGCTTCAAAATTATAAATACGCTTAAAAGCAAAGATTGGTTTCAGTTCATTTCCTCTTTCACTTATTTACCAAGACTCAAAATGTATCAACAATATTTTGCAATTCTATAAATCCTTCTTTTAGAAAAGTTCAAATAAACACTAATGAAATATGTAACCATCTCTATTTTATGGAACAGGAAAATGAAAAGTCTTAAGGTGCATGTAAAACAGAACTCAGCAGCTTTTTTTCCTGACCTTTTGCCCCAACCATCAGAAACATATCTCTTATGAATCTGCAATGCCAAGAGTTCTCCCATATGATTCTGCTCTTCATAAAGAGCAAACAACTACCAGAAATTTACATTTTCCAAAGAAACAAGGATTGTCTTTATGCATCTAGGAAACAGGTTCACAGAGCAACAAGTACTATTTGTGAGAATTTGTGAATTCCATGAATGCTTAGACAAAGACATAGCGCAGTAGGAAAGCTGTGCTCAGTCTCTGGAAGCCATTCACAAGACCATGCACATCAACATGCTGAACAAATTGGCAGCTCTTCATAGGGAGGTATCTTGAAGAAAAGGGACCAAGCAGGAACGAAGTAAAAAGACCAAATTACCAAGTACAAGAAACCATCTATTGCTGAAAACTGAAACCAAAGCCAAAAATAATTTCAGATACAGAAGATACATCTACTTGGATTAGAATGAAGAATGAGACAAAAGGACGGAAAGGCATAAATCCCAGAAAAGTGTCAGCTGAGATTAATTTTATAAAAAAAGATTAAAATGGAGGGAGTAAGAGAACATGGATGTGACATTACAGTAAAAGCTGTCACATGGTCTGTGGCACATAGGCCGTGGGTGGGGGCAAGAGAAAAATAGTATCTGTTTGACTGCCTCAACATTCATTGCACATCAGTTGAGTTCTTTGCACACTCCAAAGTGCCAAATAGTGGTTAGTAAGTATTAGAAAAAGAAGGATCAAAGGTTGAATATGGACACTGCAAAACAGTAACAAGAATTACTGAGCATGAATCACTATGACAAAGAAGTTCCGAGTGCCAGAAGAAGTTGTACCACATGAGAACATAGCCCACCTAACCAGGAGACTGATAGGAAGAACAAGATAAAAAGTGAAAGCAATTAAAGCACAGATGGAGAGGCCAATTACCTGGCATAACTTCAGTGATCAAATACAGGCAGACCCCATCAAGACTGTTCCTTAAGCACGCTTGCTGAAGTCAATACCTTAGAAAAAGCTCATTCTCACAGGTACTAGTTGCATTCAAAAAGGAAATGGAGACTGCAAGCATATATGGTACCAGCTGCATCACTGAGTAAAAGCATTACAGGATGGCAGTGAAACAGCACCCAGTAGGCCTCCTCTTATATCTCTACTGAAAGAGTGACCATTACAGAAAAGTAGAAATATGAGCATATTGAACTCCTGTTTATAACAGGAAAGTTGAGAGTTTTTCTCCTCTAATAATTTTTCTTCTCCACAGATGCAGATTCACCATCTCTAATATGCTTAGCAAACTAACTTTGCTAAACTACATAATTGGTGGGAAGGGGTAACAATATCCAGACTTTTAAAAGATTTTCCAAATAAAGCAAACCTGTTTTTAAGTAGCAGATTTATTGTAAACCATACAATAAGGTTGGAAAAAAATGCTCGGACTTCATATGAGCCCATCCATCCTATCCTTCAGCTTTTCACCTTACTGAGTTTCAAGATGTTTTGGTTTTTAATTACTTTGCTCCGGTTGAAAATGATTGTCCTTTCTCTATCAGAGCTGGAAAGGCTGTTTACTCCTGCTGCTCTGTTTAGCACATCTACTAACTTCATTTTCATGTCATCGTGATTATTCCACCATTCAAATCTCCTGTAAGTAGGCATATTTTAACATAAAAGCACTCATCTAGTGTCTGTTCAATTCTGCACTGTCCACCCATCCAGCAGCTTGTATCTGCGTCCCCAGTCTCTAATATTACACCCCTAAAGAGATAGCCAAGATTTTTGGGAATTTTCTAGTATCGACAGGAAAAAAATGGCTGATCAGACAGAGGCTTTGAAGAGGCAATGCTGTAACTCAGAGAACATGGGACGACTGGGAAGATTTTGTAAAAAGGCAGTTTAGATTGTCGCTCCAATGAGGGGTACCACAAATGAATGAGAGAAGCGTACTAGTTGCAAAACAAGATGTTGCCACTATGAAGAATTGTTCAGTTACTAACTGTCAGGGTGCCAACAGCAGACAACTCCCATTTGGTTTAGATAAAACAAACAATTTGGTTTAGCTAAACCCCAGCTAAGGGAAGCTTGCATCCCACCCTATTTCAAATACTCAGACAGAAAAAAAAGTAAGTGTCGAAAAAGTTAAGCATAAAATAAAGCTAGTAAAGTCTTGACAACATTTTAGAGAAGGGATAAGCTAGGCCTAACAGTCAAAACAACAAAATGAGTACGCATCAAAAACATCCATCATTCTGACCTTTATTTTCAGCAATTTCTGCTCTAAAAAACAAAATCCAACATGCATCCCCTTTAGCCAAATGTTCCAAGGAAAAACTATTTTAACTTTAGCTTCTCTCCACCCAGTTTGACAGTAGGGACGTGGCTGCGATGGATTCCTTCTCCGCTGCCTGAGAAAGGTGCAAGACATAAAAGCATCATGAGTCTCACCCTTCTGCAAACAGCTCATGCATTTCAAGGAAGAGACTAGCACAGTAGGATACAAGATTCCTAACTCCCCCTGCACACATCCAAATTGCTATAAGAGGAAGCACAATACCAAGGTCCAAACTTGTCAATCCTGCACCTTCAGCAAAGTTCCTCTCATATTAATGAACGTCATCTAAAGAAAATTGAAATCAGTTCAGCTCATTAATTTAGCTCACCATTACAGCACCCTTTTGACCTCAGTTAGGCCTGAGAGCACTCCACAGTAACCCATGGTGCAATGCAAGAGTGTTCTGGAAATGGCCGCACACTGGAGAGGATGGACCACAGAAGCACCTAGGTACTAGCTCCAAAATGATATTCAGGACTTACAGAGACACAAGAGCAGCACACAGTTAGGCCAATTATATGGGCTTTTTTCTTCAACATCGAAAACTGCATTTCCAGTGCAGGTGATTCAGTTTTTGGCACAGGAAGTACTACATTTTAATTTGTGTATGTAAATTGAACTGTTTCTCAGCTGGGTGAAAGGCTTGTTTGTGCTGTGTGTAACATACAGAAAAGCGTAATGATTGCCTGTATTATAAACGTGCTAAAAAGCAATCCACTGTGTTTTTTCCAGGACTATTTATTCAAACTACAGAATATAGAAAGGTACCACCTAAAACCAACTGTTATTTTATATACCTGATATACTGTGGGTGAATTTTGAGAGAAAGAGAACTAGCAGCAGTGGCTGAAGCTGGATGGAGCTGATGAGTTCTGTGCCAGAGTCTTTAAACCCCTCTCTGACTTGTTAGAGTGATCTTGAACGTTACAGGCTGAATCAGCCTGACTTAAAGCACCTCCTGACAACTACATTTGCTTCTTGCAAGATACGAGCAGTGTTTAAACACCAGAAGGGCACGCCACTCATAACCCAGGATTTGCTTATTCATTCACTATTGCTCAAAGATCACAAATTATAGTTTAATACCATCAGCAGAAAGTATTACAACCTTTCCTTCTGTCAGCAAACCCGGAACCCTGACAGAACAAGTCTGATTTCCAAATGCTTACCATTACAGGCACGCCGCTGAAATGGTAAGAAAGTTATAAGTGACTGAATACAGGGACTTAGGTTGACCTGCCTTTTCATCTCTGGCTGTAAACTTGTTAACAAACCCACAACAGTATTCACATCTATCATTAATGTTGCTAAACTGTAATTAGAGCAAGCAAGTACCCAGTTCAGAGCGAGCAGGCAGTACGAGGTGTCTCACCAAGTGATGCCGAGGATTCATCCTCTTCAACCAGCCTTTGCAACAGAAGCCCTCAGGACAAGTACCTGGCATGGACCAGGAGAATTTCCTATAGCTTCAGGGAACGTGTACAGCCAAATCAGCAAAGAGCCTGCGATTTCTAGTTCCATATATTTCCTGACAGTAGTTCTGCAGCCTTCACAGCCTTTATTATTAACCAAGGCCTTGCATCTTCAGGGAGGTAATATCACTCATCCGTTTACATATAAAATCGCCAAGTTTGAACAAGGTCAGTTCCAGATGAGCCAGGAACAGATTAATACATTTTTCAGGGCAGAATGAGTATTATGATCATAGGCACTGACCTCCTGCACAACACAGGCCGCAGCACTTCAGCCAGTAATTTCAACATTGAGACCATAACTTCAGTTTGAACTAGAGCTTATCTTTAGAGAGGCATTCAGTCCTGATTTAGAGACTTCAGGGGATGGGAAATCTACCATCCAGCTAGAAAAATTGTTCCAGTGATTAATTACCCACACTGTTAAAGATGGGTTCCTTATTTTAAGTCTCAATTTCCCTAGCTTCCACTTCCAGTCATCAATCCCCATTACACATTTGTTGCTCACAAAAGATTAAGAAGCAGTCCACAATCAGAGATCTCTTCCCCAAATAAAACTATCTGTAGGCAGCCTTTAAGTCCCCTCATAACCTTCACTTCTATAAACTCTGCAGAGTGAGCTTCCTTAGTCTCACTAAGCAAGTTATGTTTTGACACTCCTAAAGTACACATCCTTAGGTAGTAGGGTCTCATATAATTTTTATAGCCTTCTTCTGAACCCTTTCCAATTTACTAACAATTGTTACTTTTGATGCAAAGGACAAAACACAAAATCCTTACTTTGTTAATGGTCCGCAACGTCACATTCAAGGTAACGCCACTGCCTGAATATTCCAGTACTTGTACAGCCCAGGTTTCTCAGCTAAAAAATTAGAGGCAACACATAATCAAGTAGCTAAACAAGTCTCAGCTCCTTTTCAGAAGCACTGCTTCCCAAGTAAACAACAGCCTTTGTTCCTAGAAGCAGGAGTTTGCCACAGGCTGTATTAAGAAGTGAATTACCCGAATAAACCCACTTCACCTGTTATTCAAAAAAATAAAATAAAATCAGGCTGTTTGATTCGCCCTGTTTGTCTCACCATCACCTATTTGGTTCAGCTACACATTTTAACAGCTGTGTCCTTTATCTGCTCATAACACTACACCCATTACAGTGTACATGCTCTTGATCAAATAACAAAGTGGTGTATGTAGAGCACACATCATCCACCCTGACGTATTTCCCCTTCCTCAGGGGTGGCACTGCAACAGCTATTAAACCGACATATTGGTTATTTTCAATTGTCCACATATTACTAGAAATCAGAACTGGTATTGTACAGATCAATTAATAGTTTCATCTTTAAAACATATTTTTGTAATCATTATTTAGGTCTTGAAGGCTTAAAAAACATACATACATCACACACTAAACATGCAGAATATTTTCTGAACATTGACGCTGAACTATTTTGAGGTCATCAGCTGGTACCTTTCCAAATACAGAGTAATGTATTTACTGCTACCTTTGCATTGTCTGCTCTAGAAGTGATCATTTAAGATTGTCACTACTCACACTCCATACTGAAATCTTCTTTTGATTAAATAATTAAATAAACCCTTCACACTTATTCACCATAGTGAAGCCTTCAGTGAGGTTCTGCTGTTGTTTGGTTTTGGGCATTTTTTTTGTTTGTTTGGTTCTGTTGTGGTTTTGAAAACAAGCAAACAAAAAAAACCCCACACAAACAAACACACGCTTAGTTCCTATAGCTTCCTTTTTCAATTACCTGCACTGAAGCTACCAATTTGAACTGATTCCTATTTCCTCATTCTTTCCCCCAAAGAGAAAGACCATGCTCTGTAACTCTAGCCTAGCACATTCAAGTGTCACAGAGAAAGCCACGAGGATTTTCATAAATTATGCTATGCATAATTAATCTCAGCTAACATTGTGCTCCATCAACCTTGTATGTCCCAGCCACATAAAATGGAGGAAAATACAAATAATTCTTACAAACGTACTCCTTGAATGCAACAAGAAAGGCTCATGGTTTTATAACCACATACCCCAGATTTATTCTCTCTCAATAACTCAGCCATTAACAAATGCAACACTACCTGTTACCTAGTTTTCTCCAGAAAGAAACCCTTCAGCCTCCAAGTCAGAAGGAGACCTAGGAACACTGGTGGCCCAAAAGCTGCACAGCTACCAATGCATATATTAAATCTGTCTCTGAAGTAAGATTTATTCAGATGCTACCAAGTTTCAACTACTTCATGCCTACTGATAAAAAACGTTAATAATGTTACCAAAAAAACACCCCAAACCAAAAATATCAGGGCTACAGACACAGTTAATAATAGACAGCCAGCCTCAATACAAAAACTCAGAAACTAGAAGTTGTTCCCATTAATTACTTGAGAGAGCTACATTAGGTGCTTTGGTATTGGCTTCCACAGCCAAACCAGCTATTCTGTTTTGCATTAGGCTGTTCTAGTCACAGTACATGCAGAAAATAAATAACCCTTGCTCCTTGATGGCAGGGCCCAGTTGAGCTCTCAAAAAAGAGGTCTCAACAGAAGCCAGCAGCAGTAAATGACAAAATACGGAACATTACAGCAGCTTACTGTCAGGAAAAGGTGAGGGTAAGTACAGCCCCCCATCCTAACAAACTGACTCATACTGGAGTTCACATTTCAGATGGATTTTTAAACTCAAGAAGACTTTCTGAAACCAAGTTGTCTTATTTTCCCCAAAATAAGCTTTAAAGTAAACGGAAAGTAATTCTGTGAAGTCTGATGGCCTGTGATATACAGCAGTTCAGGCTAGAGTGTCATAATGATTCCTGCTGGCTTTCAATTTATGAATGTAGGATCACAGCCACAAATTGTGTTTATATACTGAAGAGGAGGGGCACTCCCCCACAGAAGAAAGACAAAATCAGTAATTGCCCCTTTCAGTTCTAGTGTTTCATTTTTTTTCCTCTCACTTTTAGAAATCTGAACTGATCCAGTAATTTTGACCTTTTTATTGTTGGTAATATTTTACATTGTTCCCAGCTTACAAATTCCCTATTTCACAGGTCACAGAAGTCGGCATACACAGAGGGCACTTGAAGAATTAAGTTTTCTTCCAGAGCACTGAGAAGCGAGCGACTGTCCCTGAAATCATAAAGCAGGTTTCACATCCCAGCTGTGAATATTCTTACTAGTCATATAAGCATCTTTTTTCAATGTTTCTTTGCCTCTGCATATGTAACAGCGAGACACGCTAGCTAATTATGCATTCGCTAGAAGTATTTTTATGTAGATACCAGAGAGCAAAAGAGCAAGATTCCTGTATGTCTTTTCCCTTAGGAGCTTCCTCTCCATTTTCTGTTAGTTTTCCCCCCCTCACTATGTTTAATACAGCTTTAACTGTTTCTTGGTCACCTTCTCATTCCCTCTCCCTCCTTGCATTGCTGTATTCATCCCCTGGGTGTTCAGCCACCTTTCTCAATAGCAACAATAATTTCCTTGGAGTCTTCTCATCCCTACATATGCATGCTACTTAGAAGAACATGGGGACCGGGAAGGAAGGAAAATGCATCTCTTCAGAAACACTGCAAGTCAAGGGGGGAAAAAAGAATAATAAATCACTTCTACTGATACTACGTCACAGAATCTCTCAGCCTACTGCCTGTCCCATGATTAACATGTGAAAAGGAAAGGAGGAAAAGGCAGTTTAGATTTTGTTCTCCCAGCTCTCAGGTAGGGCTTCCTCTTCTAAAATGGCCCTCTGAAACACGCCATTTTACCTGTAATATGAGAGGAAATGTACAAAGCATTGCCTCAGCTGTGTGCCTCAAGTAAATCAGAATGTTTCACGTGTGCTGTGACACAGCAGCTCCAGGGCTGCCAGGCTGCATCAGGAGACACAAGCAACGCAGAGCTCTGAGCACAAGCCTAGCCGGGCAGCCCTCCCACACCAACGCAGACAAAAACTTCTCCGCTTCGTAAAATGCACATAAATGGGAGGAAAGCTGTGAGACATTCAAACAGGAAAGCAGTAGGGACCCAGAGAGCCTTGAACTGACTAGGAAATTCTTATTAATTCAGTTGAGAGCGCTGGGAGAGTGGATTCAGTTACATCCAAAACAAGCAACTACAAACACATCTCAGAAGAGCAGCACTAGAGCTTAATGAAAGTAGCATCAGACAACAGAAGCAAAGACCAGAGTTCATCCGTCTAGCATCCAAGGTTATTAAATGTTTCTTAAACTTGTATCACATAAAAGATCAGCATAAGCTACAGCTCCGAATACAGGAAGACTTTAAAGCCCCGCTCCCACCCCCTGTTCTGCTGTTCCTCCTGGAAACCCCCTCCCTCCCAAGCACCTGCCTTAAGCCTGGCCCAGCCTTCCTGGAAGCACACAAAGGACAGCAAGATTTCCATTCTAGAAGGTAAATATGGGAAAATTGTGGCTAAGGCAACCTATACCCTGTCTCAACCAGAAAACATCAACACATCTTCTCTCAGCCTGACTTACATTACACTTCTAAGTTCTCCATGGGGGAAAATGGAGGGTGGGAGGGGGAAGGCCTGTGCACAGCAGGGAAAAACAAGCCCAAGTACGTCACTCCCCACACAGCGGGGCCCAGCACCCCTCCTCCAGCCCCACTGACCTGCAACTGCACAGAGCCCGTCTATCCGTAGCTCCTGCCTCTGGGAGAGGAGAGGAGGGCAGGCCACTGAGCAGAAGGTGTCCTCACCCGGCACTGCCGGGGAGCAGAGCCCAGCACAGCTCTCCTCAGCTGCAGGCCCCCAGCACCACCCCAGCTGCCCCAGCTCCGGCCGACCCCAGAGCTGCGCTAGCTGCACCTGTTGCCCTCATCCACCCGGTATTTAACAGGAGAGGAGACCTTTTACAGGCGGGACTCGCTTGGGCTCTGAAGAGCAGAGGTGCAGTGAGCCAAGAGACCGGGATGAGGAAGCCTCAGTCTGGCAATGGGCTGTGTTCAACAGGGGTGAGGTACGACCGCTGCCAGGGGGAGCACCAGAATGCCATGAAGCAGAGATGGGCAGAAGCTATAACAAGGCAGCATGTAGCCAGCCACCTCCAAAGAAAGAAGAGTCAGGACCTGAAGGGCTGAGGACAAAAGAAGGCTGCCATAACCCAAGGGGAAAGGCCTTCAGCTGGGCAGTCACAGGTGGGCTGCATTGGGATGACAATCACTACCTTTGCAGCTGTGAGGGTTGCACTGTTGGGTGAGGGGAATGTCTTAGGCAGCTTCTGTTCCCTACCAGTATTGAGCAGGGCTGCTCTGTGCATGGCCCGGCCACCTGTCCCGCCAGTCCCATCTGTCCCACCTTGATGCCTAGGTGCGTCCCCATTCACTCAGAAGAGCTGCACAAGGACTGGCTTCCACCTCCCTTGGAGGAGACTGGCTGGAGTCAGATCTCAATTAATTTTCTTTGTAGCTCACCAGTGTCTTGGGTGCAGATCATCTCCCATGTTCCTGCAGGAGCCCTATGCTTTATCCAGAATCTCAGGGAGGACTGTAGCTCCCACCAAAGCCTCCAAGCTCCCACATGTGGCATGAGGCAGGCTGGTAGAGCTGGAGCTTTGCACAGCTTTCTGCAAAACCTAGTGAAAAACGGCACTGAGATGGTCTGTAAAAAGGCAGGGTCTGATGTCTTGTCACTGAGGTAGCAAATCCCAGCAGTACAATTCAGGATGTTGCTATTTCAGTAATACTGCCAGAGGATCCAAATCATGCCAGCCAAGATGGAAAGGGGATGAGCCTAATTTTGAGCACTAGGAATGGTGTTCAGTAGTTACTGTTTCTGAAAAAAAAAAGGTACGGACAGAGGATTCAAGGAACTTATGCTTAATTGATGACTTTACTGCCCATATTGCTTGTGTAATTGTTAAACGTCCCTTATGATTTTAAGGGACTTGTAAATCCTTAGCATAGATACATATTTTAAGACAAATGTGCTGAAGTCAGTGATGCATTCAGGTATGATGTGTTTCTAAACAGATATTTCATAGCTCGAAGGGCAGTTACAAGCAGAAACAACCAAGTCTTGTGTCATACAGGAAGTCAGGGTAGATCATAATGGTGTCTTCTGGCATCAAAACATGTGATGCAAAGCAGATAATAAAGCCTAAAGAAATACCAGTAAAGCTGAAATCTTGAAAACGGATAATCATACACAATTCAATGTCTGTGTGTTTTGCTCACGATGGGTGACTTGGTGGAAAAGTTACACTTCTGTTCATGAGCTGTCTGGGCTGATGTGGATTGTACCATTTCTGTGGGTCATCATCCCAGCACTTCCTAGGGCATCTCCATTTGCTCCAATACCTTGTACTACACTGACTGCTGTTACCATGATTTTGAAATGAAACTAACAAAAAAGGTTTTAACCTACCATTTAAGACTAGCTCCAAAGCATAACATCTGAATTTGTCTTGCTATTAGTTACACATTCCCATCACAGCAATGCTGTTAATAATGCGACCACCACCAAACCTGCAGGCCTCTTTCTAGCAATACTATTCACAGAGCCCTAATAGAGAGCAGTGATTCACATCCTTCATAGTCCATGAGTAACACTGAAGTACTGAAGTAGAGGCTTTCTGAGCAAAATTGTCTACTCAATCCATATGCCCTTCTAAAGTAGGGACGCAGTCAAATCTCAAGTGGGAGACAGCAGACTGTCCTCAGTGCTTTTTCAGACAGGCTTAGATTATCAAAACTGGTATTTAGCTTTTGACATATATGGCCTTGGGAGTATTGAACACAGTACATCACCTGTCAAAGATGGAAGCTGCATATGCTGGAAAACTAAACCCACATTTCTGAAAATGTTGATTCCCTGTCAGATTCCCTGTCAAGGCGGAATATTGTGGCATTTTATTTTTAATTTATTCAACATCCTCTAAGTGCTGTAAATGGAAGATTAGAAGGTTGTAATTTAAATATTCAGTGTCAGTACGTAACAAAGACCAAGATTCATGCTGAGAATAAATATTTTCTAGCAGCAGTAGTTCAGCTTGTGGATTATTTTTTCAGTGTTCGTTGAAAGGGGACGATGCTAACAGACATCACAGCTTAGTGTTTAGCAAGCAACAGAGTGCCAGGAATTGTCACCAGGTGGATTATTATAATGAGTGAAGAAAGCAGCGTTAGATCTCTCAAGTGGGAAGGGGATGCTTGTGGGTTTTTGCTCTGCAGCACATAGCCCCATTCAGTGCTACCTACAGTGAGACTTTCTGTTCATAAAGCACTTGAGAATTCTTTGCTTGAGAGAAACATCAAGACAAAAACAATTAATAGCAAAACTGTATTTTCCCAACTGGATCACCCCTTTTGGACCAAAATGAATCTAATTCATAGGATTAATCTCTGATGACTCAAAACTGATGAAGTTGAGAGCAGGATCGAAATCATACATTATTTTGTGGGAATTAATTCTCACCTTTCTCTGTGGGGAGACTGGAGTGAGGTGAATAACTTTTGAGTGAGAGGATATTTTTGCCTTCTTTCTTCTTGACTATTTTTATCCATATATGTCAAAAGCTAAATACCAGTTTTGAAAATCTAAGCCCGTCTGAAAAAGCACCAAGGACAGTCTGCTGTCTCACAGTTGAGATTTGACTTTAGAAGGGTATGTGGATTAAGCAGACAATTTTGCTCATAAAGCCTGCGCTGCACGCTACTAAAATTCTCCGGAGCAGTTCTGTAACAAAAATGTAGCGACCAGAACCATAAGCCAGCAGGCGTAGTCTTAACGCTGTTACTAGTCCAGGGTAAAACTGCTTGAAAAGTGGAACAGTCTGTAGAGCATAGAGTCCTGGGTAGCTCTCAAGGCACAGGGTTCAGCTGGCAGCCTGAGTTCAGGTCTGAGTGCTGGCCCTCCGCAGGGGCATGCCAGCCGTGTGACCAGTGAAGGAATAACGTTAGCAAGAATAGAAAAATGATGTCTCGGAAAGCTAGGGGCCAGACTCTTCAGTCCCTTCTATTAAGCAGCAAGTGAAATCCTTGCTTGTTACTACTAAACAGGGAAGTCTCCTTTGAAAGACTGGAAGCAAAGACTTGGAGAAAGGGCACTGGATACCAATTGCCATTGCGCTGCTGGTCCCACGTTAGATGATGCCGCATCTGCCCGAGTTTGCAGGACAGCAACGATCCTGCATAACTTATCTAGTGGAATCACATCTGCCCTTATGTTCACCAGGACTCCACACCACTTGTCTCTTCAGGTGACTTGACATACCTCCTGTGCCTGTATTTAGCTCCCTGCATCAGCACCCCAGGTTTTGTCTCAAGCTCCCCAACAGTGGTAGAGCTTGAACTTCACTGACAATTCCAGCCAAATTTGCACCTCTCCTTAAAGAAAGAGCTGCTGAAGACAGGGAAGACGCAGAGTGCCTGGGAGAAAGCGAATTTCAATGAGCAGTGCTAGGCACAGAGTATTAAACCTGGTGTTTATTTTGATATAATGAAAATTTCTACTCATTACTGCTGTATTATTTCTGCAGAATCAACCTGCTAGTTAACACCTCCCTCCCACAGCCTTTTCTAGAGAAAGCAATAATCCAAAATTTAAACCATTTAGAACAGTGTCTGTGAAAAAAAAGTCAGGCTATAATAGCACTGTAATTTGAAGATGCTAGCACTCCTGCATCCCTGTGAAACGTTTTGCAGCATTCTGTCAAGGTAAGCAGATAAGGGAAAGCAAGGCTGACCTCAGTGTGCCAGAGACTGAAACAACACCGTGAGCACAGCCTCCTCCCCAAAAAGAATTAAAAATAGAGAAGAGTTTCTGGTGATTTAGTAAATTTGAAGAGGCCCACTTCACGGTAAAAAGCTCTCACTCAACAACTTTTTTCTACCTAATACCCTTCCTGAGTGTTCCTGAGATATGCAAGGCCCCATGAAGATATCACAAAAAAACCCACCTAGGTTTTTTGGTAGTAGTTTCGGTGGGAGTAGAAACACATTCTTAGACCTGCCTTGAAAAGACAGGACATGTAAACTCAGTTGGCTTGTTCTAGCTATTTACAGAGCAGTTAAAATGGCTTCTTTATTCTGTACCCTTGGCACGAACAAATCAATAAAATCATAAAAAGATTAGACAGACTGAAAGACCAAATGAATGACTGACTTGCAAGATAGATAGATTTTGAAAAGACACAAAAACATGCAGAACCATTAAGGCCAATACGGCAATTGATAGATGCAGTCAGTGTACATGCACACACTGCACAAAAGAATGTTCAGCAATTGAAGCAGAGCAATTCTAAAGACTGAATCTCTCCCAGGAGTCAGGAGGTAAAGAAAAATGACTCCAATCTATACCAAAAATTACACACACACACACATGCTGTGTTTTTGAGTATGATTTCCTCCTTTATATTCCAAAGCTGCTGCCTTCCCGACATGGCTTTGTATGTTCAGATCAAAGCAGCAGCTGCCAGAGCTCTGCTATTGTTTGGGGTTATTTACAGAAGGGCAGAGAACAATTATTCTGAAGGTACGCAAGGGCTCCAAAACAAACAGGTTGAGACCGAGCTGAGCGAATTTGGAAGCCAATTTGCCACGTGTTACATATTATATACCCAGATCAGAAGGGCAAGTCCCCACTCTCTCTCTTTTCTGACTTGAGAAGCATTCTTCACTTTTAAAAAAAACACATTAGTGTTCTACTCTCAAGACCAGATCGCCTTCCTCTCTCATATACCTCTGATGATTCCCTAGTCTTTTCAAGATCCAGTGAAAAAATGATTGCTCTCTACTTTTACACGTTTAAAATCGACCTTGTCAAAAATACAATTTCTTTCTTTATTTTCAGATCTTTCACCTTCACTTGTTATTTAAAACTGGCCTCTTTTCAATCTTTTTCTGTCTTCTCACATGTAATTTAGTCTCTTCTGATACAACATATTTTTCCTCTGCATTTCCTCCATGCCTGTTACCTAGCTAAGATATCACATCTTTGAAATCTCATCCAAGAACACATTTCATTCTTTTACACAGGAGGTGCTTCATGATTCTTTTCCTGATAATACTTGTCTTTGTGCTCCTGATTCAAATTCAAAATGAATATTGCCTTTTTGCTCCAGTGAGAAGCAGGATCAGATTCCCATCACAGGGGTGGCACTAGCCCCTATATATACATATATATATGTCTGTGTCTTTCTCTCTCTCTCTATATATATATGGAATGAAAGGCCAGGAGTGAGATACAGTTAAAACCAGTAAAATTCTGATTGCACCTATAGAATTTATAATCACATGAACATTCATGTATAACATGAAGATATCTATGCCACAATTACATAATTAAAAACAAAAGTCAGGAAGAATCCACTTCAGTGTCGCCTCAAAATCTAAGACAAGAACCTCACCAAAGCTGTGAAGTTTAATATCAGTGGTGTTTCACTGGCCTCCTGCCACTTGCCAGGAAAACAACAGAAGCCACAACTTGAGACATTTCACTGAGCGCAAAGAAGAAAGCCATCTGAAGAGGTGTACAGTCACAGCTGAAATGACATTTCCCAACGTGCAGGCCAAAGGGAAACTACACTGATGTAAAACTTAGCAGACCGTTTCACAGGATAAACAGATCACACTGCTATGGCACAGGGTCAGCACCACCACTTAGCTTTTATTTACAGAATTAATTTTTTTTTTAGGACACAAGCAAATTTTAGCTTTAGAATTTCTTCTTACAGCAACACAGCCCACTGAAATTCTTACAAGCATAATTCAATTTTCCTTTTGCTATTCTGATGTAATTTTTCAAACTTGGGTCAGAACACTAACAAACATGAGAAAACCCCCACATCTGTCTCAACTTATTTTGCTGTATCACACAGAGCCTACTTCATCAAAAGTAGGATCAGCATTATATACAGGGAGCATACTAGGATGAGTATGAGCACCATCAAAGCACGCTGTAAGTATTATAGAGAAATACAAGTTAGCAAACCGCAGGTTTTGCAAAGCCAAACAACTTAAGTGAAATACTACTTCAGCAGCAGCAAAATGTTAAGTCGAATGCAGTGTTGAAAAGACGCATTAAAAGGTTCAGAGTGGGGGGATCAAAGTTTGACATTGTCCTGGTGTGACATAAAACAGAACCACATTTCTGTTCAGTAATTTTACTTTTTAGCTAGGCCTCTTCTAACTACTGAAATTAACAGCATGTTGAGCAGAAACTGTTCACTCTCAGAGTGGTAAGACCCATGTTTATAGTTGATGCCAAGGAACAGGATGCAGAGAGGTTACGCTTATTGCTCTAACACCCAAGGGCAGCCACCCTTGGTATTTGCCCCGTTGGAGGGTCAGAAGCAGAAAAGCGTAGAGGGGTCCCACCTGTGGGGAGGAGCGGACAGGACAGGTGACCCAAAACTGACCAACAGGGCATTCCATCCCATCTGCATCATGCTCAGTATAAAAGCTGAGGGATCAAAGGGTCAGCGCTCTTTCTTCAACGGCCAGTGCCCGAGGAGGAGTCTGTCTGGTCGTCTGCCTTTGATCCCGATCCCTGCATTCCTAAATCCAGATCCAGAATCCAGCTCCTGCCTGTTACCGAGTCTAGTCTGGGACTTTCCCTGTGCCTGTCAGCAACGCAGTCATCATCCTGGGAGTTTGATACGGGTTTTGTATATATTGTATATATTTCATTATTTTCTTATTATTTTATTAATTCATTAGTATTTTTATTAAAGTAGTTTGTTTTTTTCTAAACTCCTAAGTCTCTCTCTCTCTCCCTCCTTTCCTTGAAGAGAGAGGTGGGGGAGAGCATCTGTCATTCATTTGCATTGTCCAGTGCAGCCCAAACCATGACAGCCATGTACATAAGGTAGCTATCTAGTTCTGACGAGTAGTAATGGAAGAAGTAAAACATCGTCTATGGAGAGTATCATAAACCAGGTAATCTGTTACCCCGTCTGCAGATATTTCAGCCATGCAGAAGAGTGAGATATGTAATGATGTGCAAGAGTAATGTCATTTATTAATGATAACCTCATTATTCTGTCCTAATTATTCTGTCATTTTAATGGAAATTTTTACTGAATCTGAAGTATAGTGCATAAATCCCAAGCCTAGCCTATAAAATCTTACATACTAACTGCATTTACAGCAATCTAATTATTGTTGGTGTAGGAAAACAAGCATTTGTTTCATTCTTATTTAAGGAGCAGGTCCATAATTTCTCACTGTTTCTGGAGACATAGACAGTGGTATAAGAAACACAGTTATCTGTTTCAATGTGCTGTTACGGAAACTGGCTATAAATGCAGGTAATTCAAAAGAGAGGAGAAAGAAAACTGGTAACAGCACTTTCAAATATCATGGTAAGGTTTGATCATCTATGGACAGAACATTGCACAGTTATTCTTGTAAATATGTACATATCTTCCTGCTCATTTAAGTTCACTTTCTTTATTTCAGTTAAAGCTACCTTTTTTTTTTTTTTTTAACTCTAAGTGTGGTGTTTTTAATTGAATTGATGGTATCTGTATCTAAATAACTACATCTAAAATTACACATATCCCATGGATTTCGATTTCTTTCAAGAAATTACTTGCCACACATAAAAGGGAAAAATGTGCTTGCCGTGATTCCACCAAATTGCACCAGCAGGACAATCTGGCCTTTAATATTTTGGAAAACGTTGCATCTTACAGCAGTTTGTTACCGTAATGTTGAGGGTAATAAACAGGAATTCATTATTCTTTCATATACACTAAATGTATTTGCACAATACCTTTGTATTGATGATATTAAAGCCATTACAGACATTCACGACTTCAGATCCTAAAGCCTTCTGGCAAGCAGGTGACTATTATTAGCTACACATTACTGGAAAGCTGAAATGCAGGTAAATAAATGACTTGCCCAAAGTCTTGCTACTGCAGAGTTATGTAGAGATTATTATTATCTGGAGACTGTTGTGGTGATGTCGATTTGAGAAGTCTATCCAAAGCCTCAATGTCGCAGCAATGCTCTTGACAATCAGCCAGGAGGTGCAGGCGGCTCTGAATTGCCCACCGGAGGAGGCTGACTTGGCTTGCAGCTCCAAACCATTCTCTAGAAGAGCTTAGTCCTCTCCACTGACTAAAGACAGATTAGTCTCAACAGACCAAACGCTGACTAAATTTAATCACTAGACTAAATGTGAATGCCAGTACACACCCTCTATGCCTTTTATACTGGTACTCATTTGGATAATATAATTTTTAAGGCTGATTCTGCCTCCAAGCTGTCCTGTAAAAATATATGTCTGCTTATACATTAATACTATACTTATCAGCAAGAACTGAAACTAGGATTTTCTGTTTCCAGAACAGAGGCATTTAATATCAAAACAAAAGAAGTAATATCCTTTGCTCTGACGGCACCAAGAAGACGTTTTTATCAAAGCCAGGTTAGACTATTATGTCAACATATCAGTATTTCTCTGATGTTAGAATAGGTGCCAGGTAGTAATCCGGTTCTGGATGTGAATTGGTTCACCTATCCACACTGCCTATACAAATATTCCAGTCTCCCTTGCCTGTGAACATACAAGAGCTGGTCCCGGTAGAATGCTGTGGAAGTGAGGTAGGGCTGGGGAGCGCTACCTGGGACGCCAGACTCTGTCTCTAGCCACTGTGGAGATCCTAGAAGCTACAGACAGAATTCTCAGGGCTTGAATAAAATACATCGCTGTGCGGGCCCACCAAACAGGAAAGGAATTGGGGCAGTAGACTGGTGACTAAAGTGATTTATAAACAACAGTTCCCACTGAGCTGTACTGCACAGCACAATGACTCCTTGTGGCCTTTTTACTTACAGTATTCTTAAACGAACAGCAAGCAGAACAATGTACAACGCTGCAACCACCACCTGATTTTCCATTGTGAGATTTTCTGCACTCAGCGACAGTAGGAACCAACTCAAACTCCCCTACAGTTTTTGATGCTTAGGAAATAGGGTTCGGGTTTGTTTCACCTCGGTATTTGTAGCTGTGGAAATTGTATGCTAGCCAGTTTATTAGCA
Organism: Chionis minor; assembly: GCA_013398295.1. Classification (NCBI taxonomy): domain Eukaryota; kingdom Metazoa; phylum Chordata; class Aves; order Charadriiformes; family Chionidae; genus Chionis; species Chionis minor. The sequence goes on from VZSF01010051.1 coordinate 420,423, forward strand.
CTTCTGATCATTTTCTTCAGAAAAAGCTGATCTTGAGATGTGGTTTCAATGTCCTTGGGCAATCTCTTGCTAGATTTTCTTCTCTGCCCTTGCAGTATCTGTCCAGGTTTTACACTGGACCTACTGCATCTTCAGAAGACCTACTGCTACATGGAAGAACTACTCTCACCTGTGGCAGAATGCGACAAAGTTTTTTCAGTACTGATACAATTAATAGTGTTCACAGTTCATGGACATTGTTTTATCCCTACCAGACCAATTTCCAGTATATTTCTAGTTTGAAAAGCAGCTCAGCCCCTTCCTTTCAATCAGTATGCAGCCTGCAAATTTCCAAAAAGTGCATTGGCAATAAATTCATACGCAGACCTTTCTCACACAAGTAGAAGTTGGATCCCTCGATATACTATTACTGCAGTGTGGCAACACAGTGAGTAAGAATGCGTAATCGTTCTCTTTGCTCATACTCCCCTCTCTGCTAAAAATTGTAGAGTAGTACCAGGGCTGAGTAGCTGCGACAAAGCCTTCCCTCGCTGTCAGAAGTGCTCAGATAATGGTGCTGTGTTAGGGCAGGGCTGAAAGCCCATAATGTCACTGCTACTGCTTCTGCATAAAATGACTTCACACTCTGCCCTTCAGTAATTCCATGGGGATAGTAATGCCACAACTATTGCGGTCTTGTAAGGATTAAATCATCAGCATAAGAACAACACTCCAAAGACAAAATATGCTTCAGAACTCCTACGAAAGGATTTTTCGTTTTAGGCTCAAACCGCATCCAACTATAAAACAGAATCAAATATCCTTTCAGTACTGTGATCAAAAAAAAGATGCCAAAACAAAGCAATGCATTCATTACCTTGCTCAATTGCAGATGAAGCTACCATTCCCTCAAAAAAACCCAGAAGTGGGTTAAAATTTTTTACTATACATCCCTCCTTTAGTTTATCATAACTGCGGTTCTATACATATCTATAGTTCTGTAAGTATCTCTAAGTTCTTCTGTATTCCCAAAACTCTCAGGAAAGTGATATTTCTGTTACATTTCTGGCCCAATCAGAAAAAGTGAAAGCAGAAATCTTACATGAAAACACATTCATGTTTGGCCATTGAGTCTAAACATGATGCAGATGCCCAGAGATAAATCTGTGCCAAGTTAAAACACACTTTTTTGCATTGAAAGCAAAGTAAGCAAGAGCCTCAGTCTTCTCAGACTAATAAATTTTTCAGATCATTGTAATTAAATCCTATGGGAAAACCTGATCCATTAGGTACATTGCATGATACAGTGATCACCAAGACTGGTAGTAATTGTGCCCACCTTAGTATTTGGCAGTGGATCTCTTAAGGACAAGGGCCTTAAGATTCGATTCTTCACAAATGCTGAGCGTCCAAAATCCTGTGAAAGTTGACAGGGACTGACTAGGCTCAGTACCTCTGCAAATTAGAGCTAAAATAGAAAAAGTATCTTAATAACCTCCTAATGGACTTGCTGAAAACTATAGGTTCACCAATCAAGAAGACAGAAAGTTGAGCTCTTTTCCCCTTATAACACAGAAACAATTGACTACATTTGAAAGCTAAAAAAGAGGTAGGTGCAAGGAAGAGGAACAGATTTGTGTTTTAACTCCATTGGAGTGAACTGGACAAAAAGAGCTCCCTGGAAGGGCAAAGCAGAAAAATAACTCTCTCAAAATAAGAAAGAAATATTTCCTTATGATGCATCAAAGTTTGCCTCAAACAGGGAAGTATATTTTCTGTTTCCTATAGCAAGGGAAGTAGCTGGCACCTGTTCAGAGGAGTGTCTTCCCACAATACACCCTCCACACTCGCACTTTGCAGTTTGGTAGGAAACATTCTCCAGCGCTTTGGCTCCCTAAACAAATCTCAGAGCCCAAGTTCCTCTGTCCTGTTTTCAAACACCTCCCTTGCTAGAGTCAGTCTTAGTACAGTTGTGAAACACACTGATTTCTCAGGTTTACCTTGACTCAGCTCAAAAAATATCAGACTGGATTCATGGTAAAATAAAGCAGAAGATCTTTTATTTATGTCATTTTTTTGGTTACAAAATGAATATCAGATGCAGTTCTAATATAAGCTTTAAACGGACTGCATCTCTATTTGCTTAATTACTCCTACTCAGGATTTCTTAGACAGGTTCCAAATGCTTCAGTTGAGGGTTTGCCTTTAAAGTAATATGTCTTCCAAGTGCTCCCCTCAGTTTTTACAACCTCTGTAGTCACATATGGCCACTACAGACCTTCACAGTCAGGTCTGAGCAAACGTACTTTAAAGGATTTTACCTGAAATCAGAGCATTTCAGTACTTAACCATGGGAACCCCTTTCTGAATTCATGGTTAACTAGTTAGGAGTGTCTGAATATCAGCTATGTAAATATTCACTAATATTTTCTCTACCTTCTTAGTCTACCTACTTGCCAGCTGTCCCACACCAACTCTAGGCTGTTCCTATTGAGGGATTATCCACATATTCATATGAATTATTAGAAAAGACAGCAGTTCTATATATATTCTGTGAAACTTCGGATCTTGGGAGGTGTTAAAAATTTCTATAGGTATTCCATATGATATATTTTAATAAAGATGTTTTGGACATGCTTATACAAGCACGCTTTTCTTATTACTTGAAGCCTGATCCTTATCACTGGGTTTCCTGAACCATACTTTTGGAACCAGATGCAGGTGGCAGAAAAAACTGTTTTAAATGCAGTACATTAAGTGGATTTCAGTCCTGGAAAGGAATACTGAATTTCAGATGGCCTGATTTGCTGCAGCTGTCAGAGACACGGAACAGTTGCGTCTGCTACAGCGTGGCAGAGGCTGAGGCGTCCCCTCAGTCTCCGTTCTTGAGTTGTTCATGGCATTTAAGTCACAAAACTTCAGCTCCATAGCATCAGCTGCTTTCATCTGAGACAAGAAGCAGAGCATATGGTTGTTTCCTGTGCTGTTTAGCACTGGCCTGTGGTACAGTCCACACTTTGCAAAAGTTACTGGCTTCCTGTAGAGCACAACTGATAGGCTCTATAGCTCAGCGCTACCATCGGGAACCTGTTTGCATTCGAGTCCTTTTCCACACAGCTCTGCCAAAAGACACAGTCTTCCTCTTTATGGCTTTCAACAGAGAACCCTGGACATACCTCCAACCCTTTCACAGGCAGGAAAACAACAACACACCTAACACAAAATGTTGGCGTTGCTTTGGAGATGTATTTACACTGCTCAGCACTTGAACTGGGAGAAGAAACTAGAAAATCTCCAGCTGCACCACAAGATGGTGCTCAGCCCCCTCTGTGACAGGCACATAGGGTACCACCAGACTGGAAAGTTTGTTTGAACTGGGTACTCGGACCCCCAGCCTAAGCACAGACAGACAGTTGGGCTCATAAATGATTCTCTCTATGCAGCCCTGCTGGATACAGTATTCCCTGTAAAATACCGCTGTGCTGCTGGAGGTGTCTCCCAGCCAGTGAGAAATTGCAAAAAGTACCACCGAGTGAGTCTGCCGAGCTGGAAACTTGAAATCTACCACACTTGCAGCAAAAATCTGAAAGTTTGGATAACCTTTTCAGTTCATTCAGGAAAATACGCTCCATGAGAACTATGAAAAAAAAAGTCCTGCATTTTCATATAGTTTCATGCTGCTCCATCAAGCTTTTTAATATGCTTGGAATAAATCAAAGTGTGACCAGTGAGAGAAATATTTTAAACTTTGATTACAATGAGAACTGGTCAGTTTTATTTGCACTGCTTTCAATGGCAATGATGATTTAGGAAGAAAGTTTCCGTTAATCTAAAATTATCCTAAGCAGCAAAATATCATAATACAATAAATTGGAAGCACCAACTTTCATTCTTTCTATTATAACAAAACACGGAACTAAATTAGGCTAATTTTCTGTCCATCATAAAAAAAGGCAGTGATATTACCCACACCTGTGGCATCAACATTTTGGCACTTCTAGGACTATGATCAGTATTTTTATGAGACCAAGGCTGTGGCAGAATAGGCTATGTAATTGGGGTGTATGCAATTACTGTTACACTATAACAGCAACTACCAGTATCTGATTTGGCCAACTGTGTACTGACCACCAAAAATCGCAGTGGTCATCTACAAATCTGCTTCTTTCCTTTCTTCCTTGCATTGAAGTTGAATTGGAGTCATTACATGATATTCGATTACATCTTCCACAGTAGAATTGGCTACATTTTAGCAGCAATGGATATTTATTTTGTAACAGACCTTTTAAACTCCTGCCTCCATTTACTATCCTACTGAGGAAATTCACCTTACAAGCCTATAAGGAAAAAACCCAAACCTCTCATACTTCTATAGCTCTCTCAAGGGGCTTTGTTGTGATTGAAACCTTTTTATATTATTTCTGCCTTTAAAAAAGAATTATGGAATTCCAACAGCATTTACACCTGGCATTTTTTCTGTTGCACTGAACATGCAAACCCACTTTATTCAAATTAGAACCCGTGCCATTATAAACTCTGCAAGACGCAGAGACCTTTGACTGTACGTGCCAAGCAGAATGGAGGGGAATCCATTCAAATCTAGAACCCCTCACATGCATGCAAAAGGACTTGGGTTTTGGCACAATGAAGTACCAAACATATGACAACTTCCCCAACTCAGCTAAGAAAGGTTTGTGGTTTTGCATGCAGCAGAACAATTTGGCAAATATTGTCCCTCCTCATGAAGCTAAGAGCTAAACTCCCAGAATTCAGGGGGAGCACCATGCTAGATGGAAGACCCCAACTTTGTTTAAATGCCCTAAGAACAGTTTTCACCAGGCAGTTCCAAAGATGCTAACACCTTGGTGAAGGTGGCAACAGCTTGCAACCTGAAAACTGATGCGAGTCAAAAGCAATACGGACTACATTTCTTCTTTTTCCTACCAGTTCAAAACAGCGGGCTGAATAATTTCAAATAAGTTTCCCCTACAAAAAATGGGAACAGAAACCACCCTAATCCAAATGATGTCAGTGTGCTAACAGTTTCTTTCTTAAGACACAATTAAACCCTTACTGAACCTACTCTTGCATTAAGAGTTAATTAGCATAATAACTTCCCTGTTTTGTTTCAAGTTTGTTGGTGATTCTCTATTTCAAAGTCACAAGAAAACGAAAATATTAAGATATCCTTGGATGATTAAAACCGTACCTGGTGATTTGACCTCCAGTTCATGATCAGGTCTGGATACTGTGAAATCCACCAAGAGGAAAAAGCTATTTTTCCATAATGAAGTGTGCACACGTGACTGTTGAATATAGCAACCACTGAAGCGACATGAATCAAAAAGATATTTAACTGCGAAAATTACTTGAGAAATTCTCTCAGGCTTTCTAACTTTTCGCATTCAGAATGAAAATGTACAGCCTATTGCATTTTCCACTAGCTAGAAAATGGGTTATGATAATATAAAAAAATCTTCACCACTGATCAAATATATCTGTGGCATATCGGTGAGGTTCCTTGTGATATCAAGTCTTCCCGTGCACTGTATTCCCTTTGCACAAGAGAAGCAGGAAGTCAACAACTGTTTCCTTGGCCCAGGAACTTCAAGAATCAGTTTTTCTTGACAAGCGTAGAAGATAAGCAATTAGAGAAGAAGACATCACCACTGAAAGTTTTGCTAAGGGCAAGTTTCCAGAGATGCAGGAGCAACACAAGCTTGCCATATGCATCATACACCAGTGCGCACCAGGTCGTCCAAGTGAGACTGTCTCTGGGAGAAGGGTTCTTGTTCTCTGTGACTCATTCTGTCCCTGCACAAACAGTAAGTATCTCTAAGGTGCTTCTTTCAGAGGGAGACCACAAACCTGCAGCTCACCTTTCCTCAGCTCGTTTCAGAGAGGCCAAAGTTCAAGCACAGAAGCACCGAAGGATGTTTTTTAAGTAAACTTCTATCTTACTCCTCAGGCACCTGCGTGCAATTGCAGTTCTTTGCTGCCTGAGAGAAATTTTCCAGCAGCAGTGCCTTTTGCCTGACAAAGCAGCCTTGCTGTGCAAAACACAGGCGATGTCGTGGGTCATGGTGGCAGAGGGACTGTGGCAGTCACTGCTGAAATAGGTGGCTGGTGTAAGGACTGTTAAGCGTGGAAAAAATCTCCCAGCTATGGAGGCAACTTTTCTCTGTCATTATCAACCCTCTCACTATTCATTCAGGGAAACAGTATGCAGTATTAAAGCCCTAATGCAGTCATTGTTTGATTTTAAGATAGTGAACAGTCTCACATGTCTTAATCCTAGAAGCAACACATTTAGCGCTACTACACAAGCTCCTTGATACCACCGCTCACACAGCAACTTTCCTCAAACTCAGTGCCTTCTGTAGAAAAAGAAAAGTCACTGAAAAAGAAATTAGAAAATGCCTGACACCTAGACACCATAGGTGACACTGCTTCAGTTTGCTTTTGGCCCTCTATTTCACTTTAAGGCAGGAAAAACATTGTCTTTTTAAGTCCTATAGCATGACATCCACAAACTTTGAAGGTTATAGCTGCTCCCTGGGTGTACTGGGTATGGCTGAGGAGGAGTTAATGCTCTTCCATAACAGCCTGCATGGTGCTATATTTTGGATTTGTGAGGCAAACAATGTTGGTAACACACAGGCTTGGCCACCTACAGGGGTTAAACCAAAACACTGAGTGCAAGTGATGACAGCTGATCTGAAAGGAACACAAATCAATTTATACAAAGAAAGTGGCCAAAATAACAAACTGAGAAGCCTACAAGTTTTTCTGTCGTAGCCTTTTTTTTTTTTTTTTCCCCAGGCATCCTGCCTGAGATCCTGCAAGTATTGCAATAGGAAACAAACATGCTGTTTTTCCCAAACAGACATGAGAAAGGAAGCTCGTATTATAACGACTGGTGGATAAGAGAAAAACATTGCTGACCAGCAACTAGCTAATTCAATGTATCATTAAAACAAAATCCAGCATCACACAACTTCAGAAGTTATCCTACCCACAAACTTCTTCCTAGGTTACTGCAATGTTCACCCACAGCATGTTTCTCCTCTGGCAAAACAAAACAAAACAAAACAAAACAAAACCAAAAAACCAACACCCCAACCATCACATATTCACATATTCTATAATTGTTGTTATAGCATCCATAATCCCAATATTTAATTGGAATTTCTAACATTAAGTAATGGGTATCTAGCTTAGTGACTGACAGGGTGACCGATTGTCCTGGTTTGAGGTAAAGCAAGACCAATTTTGTTCAGTAGCTTTACTTTTTAGCTGGGCCTCTTCTAACTACTGAAATAAACAGCGTGTTGAGCAGAAACTGTTCACTCTCAGAGTGGTAAGACCCATGTTTATAGTTGATGCCAAGGAACAGGATGCAGAGAGGTTACGCTTATTGCTGTAACACCCCAGAGCAGCCAACTTTGGTATTTGCCCCGTTGGAGGGTCAGAAGCAGAAAAGCGTAGAGGGGTCCCACCTGCGGGGAGAAGCGGACAGGACAGGTGACCCAAAACTGTCCAACAGGGTATTCCATCCCATCTGCATCATGCTCAGTATAAAAGCTGAGGGATCAAAGGGTCAGCGCTCTTTCTTCAACGGCCAGTGCCCAAGGAGGAGTCTGTCTGTTTGTCTGCCTTTGATTCTAATCCTGAATCCAAATCTGGAATTCAGTTCCCGTCCATTACTGAGTCCAGTTTGGGACTTCCCCAGTGCCTGCTAGTGATGTGATTGTCATCCGGGGAATTTCATACAGTTTTGTACATATTTCATTATTTTCTTTTTATTATCTTTTTAATACTTTCATTAAAGTTGTTTCGTTCCTTCTAAACTCTTAAGTCTCTTTTTCTCTCTCTTCTGCTTCCCTTTGAAGTGGAGACGGAAAGAGAGCATCTGTCGTTCCCCCTGATTGGGCCAATCTGGCCCAAACCACGAAACTGATATGGTTGTTTTGACTCTGCCCCCTTCACAACAGTTCTCATTTTTAGTTATAACTCTATAGAAGGGGTCAGAGGCTACAGGGATTGAAAATTCTCTATTTAAAAATATAAAGTACAGAGACAACCTTTCAAGAAGTGGCGAGGAGTCAAGAGAAGCTGCTGGGAAAGATAGGCAGTAAACTGGCATAGCGGTTTTCCAAAAGCGGGTCATTGATTCCTGACAGATGATTGCTCAGTTTCCAAGGTTAGTTTTCTTTCCTGTTAGGTCCCACCGCAGCAATTTAGTTAAAAATAACGCAGAGTAAAAGTTCTGTGGAGCTCTGCTCTCAACAGCGCCATCTCTTCAAACTGACCTTGGAAGACCTGCTGAAGTCTCTCCCTGCGCACTAAAACCAAAGAGTCAGACTAGGGACTTTCAAAGGATGTGACAGCGTTAGCTGGAAGATGAAGGCTAACTGCTGCTAACTGAGACCTGGGGCTAGCTGAAGTCTTGCAAACACGGACTTGCATTTGTAGCCCAGGTTTACGGCCTCTGAAATATTCTGGGATGCAAGGACCTTATGATATCACAAACCACAGTTTAGGATTGCAGAAAGTGATTAATTATGCCACAGCAAAACCTTAATCTTCGTGGCACTATCTGGATAAGGAGGATTACAGATGCTGTGAAAAACTTTCGCTCATTAGACCCAGTGTTCTGCAACCAATAATGCAAATCACTGGGGCCTCTTTACCAGTCACTCCCTATCCAGCACCCACCCAGCCTTAAGGCTCACTGATTTGGCCTTAAATTTACTGTCAAGGTAGCACCCAACATAGCAAAAAGTGCCTGTGCTGATTACTGTTTGATTTTCTTTTTAACTATTCAAAGTCTCATTAGAGATGCTCTCTCTGGGTTGTTCTCAGACAAAATTAATCACATATAAAATACTCACTTCCGCCTAGACCCTAAAGCATGAGTTTCCAGGTTTGTGCCAATTTTCTTTGAATAAAAGAACAAAGTGGATGTTCTAGCGACTAAGTACAGAATCTAATCTACAGAAGACATATTGTCTAGACAGCAATGAAGCAGAGCAGCTTCTCGTATGCGCTTCCCCTTTTGCCTCTCCCCAAGACGGAAGATGTCCGTGTAGAACCCAGCCCCAGAGGGCCTTGTCCTGTTCATTGCAACTGGTAACTGCATGGACTTTGTTGCTACCTTTTCTAAACATGCTCAGGATCGCTATTTCACTTTGTAGGGGTGCCAAGCAACCTCTGAGTTGAGAGCTTAAGTCAAGAGGTTTTTTCCCACTGGGGACTTGGATTGGACTTGAATCAAGCAAATCTGAGGCAAAATACCTCACTTTGTAGTAGCTGCCATGGGAAGGAGGAATTTGTTGGGTTATGTGATAGAGCTCATCTCACACACAAAAAGGAGCTCAGAGACAACAGCAGGAGGAGGAGCCCAAATAATATCTTCCTGGATTACACCCAGGCCCATCACAGGGGCCACCAGCCCATCAGAGGCCCATATGCACAAGCCCAGAGGAGCACAGGGGCACGGTGGCAGGTGGGAACACAAATCAAGGACTCCCGAGGAATGAATGAACACTTTGCCTGGGCCTCTCCCGGGGCTGTCCCAGCAGAACCATTAGTCCCCATGTCCAAGTGTGAAACTCATCACCATAAGTCACCTGGAGCAGCTCTTGAGATCACCCTTTGGACTAAGGGGGTTGCTGCTGAGAGTGGGACATGCAATACAGGGGAAAAGCAGTTTGGGATCAGACAGGCTTACTATGGGATGTTTAGCGGAGAAACCAGAGGCAGGAAAATGGAGGAATTTAGGTGATTTTGGGAGGAACAAGAGTGGCAAAATAGAGGGGCAAGGGGATAAAAAGGGCTGGTCAATAGTGTCTGGTCAGTATGCTTGTCTGGCTGTGGTCTGCGGCTGAGCAGTGCAGTCTGTCCTGCCGTCTTATTAAACTCCTTTCTAACTCCTTCTGAACTCCTTTCTAACTCGTTCGTGCGTGAGGGCTCTCTGCCCTGTGTGCATGAGGGTGTATGGGTCTGTGAGGGCAGCAGCTGGAGTCAGAGTGCCCGTATCTTCGTGCTGCCCAGGGTCTGAAACGAGCGCAGATCTGCGAGTCAGTGTGTGATCACTAGCAAAGTGCCTGCCAGGAGTGCATCTGCAGCCTCCCAACCGGCTGGACCCGGGGACAGGCAGTGGCAGTAGCCTCACCTGTCTCAGGCTGTTGGATCCGGCACGGTATGTTTTCCTCTAACAGAATTCGTAGTTCACCATCTGACAGAATATCCAGGAGGACTGCTGTTTCATCACCTGACAGGAGGAAAAGTCTTCCAAAGACAGGCTCACTCCCTTCCCTTCTTCTGCATTGCAGTGCGGCGGCAGCACGAGGCCAGACCGGCACCCTGACTCTGAGACTGCTCCAAGGCGAGACCGTTCTCAGCCGGGCTGTACAGATGCTACAGACACCAGCTTTGCTTTCACCACTACAGTACGACATACTGACGACCCGTCACTCTTCAGGCTGCATAAGCATTCATTTCTTCCTGATTATGTTTAAATGGAGTTAGGAGATACTAGAGTCACAAATATGATGTGTGTGTTTAATCACACCTCTTCGCTTTCCAAATAATGTTTTCATGTTGGAGTACTATTAAGCTTTTATTAAAATGACAGCAACATCACTGGAATCAGATAAGTGCACTTGGTTTTACAACATTTTGATTAGATTAGCACAGCTTCCTATTTACTTATGATAATATGTAAAAAAGAAACTTTAAACCTCTCCCAGAGAGTTAAACACCATAGGTTCATATTTTACGTAGTTACAGTGGCACTTACTAAAACAAAACATTAACGCTGCATTGAATTAAGGCACTAAATACAGTAAGCATGGCAACTGAGAAGCGAAAAACCAATCTCGTATTCTAGCTGTCTTCTACTGTCAAAGACCAGTCCAAAATTAATTGGACCTGAAACAACATGATAACCATGGGGCCTCATAGAGACACAGGATCAACTAGTAGTGATTGGACTGTGATTTTTCATCCTCTTCCATTTGTGGTTTTAGCAACAGGGAAGAGAAGAGGATCAGGATTTGCTGAGGCTTCACATGTGACATGAAAATAGCTAATGGCTTGTCTGGCATGCTTTAGCGAGAAGAAAAGGCCTCATTATGAAACGATAAGCAGTAAGACAGAAGTATTCACTGTCCCAAAGGCAGCTACTTTCGGAAGATCAAACTTCCCAGAAAGGCAGCATTAAACCATGTAACTGACTACTAACACACCACATAAAAGGTTTGGGAGAAGGAAAGAGAACTAGGCCAAGATAAATAACAGAAGCAGTATCCTAGAAAGAACACAAAGTGAAGACACCCTCAAAAGCTAATAAATTTGTATTTACACATGATAATTGTGTAAATTGTAAGGACACAGCCTTGTCCTCTGCACTTAATACTGGGTAGAATGCGGAAAATCTTCCCCATCTGATACGAAGTGGCATCACTGAAAAGGGAATAAGGAAAATAAGGACTAGACACCTTTGAAAAAATGAAGAATAAGCAGAGCACTATGATATCATGACACAAACTATAGAACTATCACAACAACTTTAACTTTCTTTAAAGTGAACGATGTACTTCAAGAAACAGTTTACAGGAGATGAAGCAAAGAGCTATTTTTCTTTAGGAAATCCTAAAGAAAACCCCCAAATATATCTATGTAAAAATACAAGGGTATTTAAACTATACCTGTTTTCCCCATAAATCCAGCCAACAAAATTATGCTGTTACACCTGCGTTATGTTGAGGAATCATTCAATGCACCTTCACACAGTGTATTTTGGGATCCTGAGTCTGCTTTTGGTTGTGCTGATTTTACACTCAGAGGACAAGAGAGTTACCAGCCAGTTACATCTGTGTAAGCAACAGCACTGTTGGATCCTTCTAAATTCAAACTCCATCAGTGTGCAGAAACAGATAAGATCAGTTTAGGTATCTTCAAGAGCAAAAGGAGAGGATGAGATGAGTATTAAAATACAGAGAAAGTAAAAAAAATGTTCCTGTTCTAGGAAATTATGTTAAGTCTTCCTTTTCAAAACTGTGAGACATGACAGTGAGGAGAAACAGAGAGAGGGTAAGAAGAAATGAATAAGTGGAAAACAGTATTTTGTGTCAGCTATATGAGGACTGAAAGATATCTTCATTCCTTTCAATGAAAATTAAGAGCAAGTACATTGAAAATTAAATGCTTACCTGGGACAATACACTAGACATCTCTCAAATAGTATGAGCTGCTGTAGGCTCTTTAACCTATACATTTCACAAGACCCCAAAAGTACAGCTCTGTTTACCTTTAAAACCATGCACCAGGTTCCTTCTATTCAGTTAGCAATGGTGACTGCTTGATCTGAAACTCTTCAACTGATTGGGAATCCCATTTCTCAAGTTACTTCAAAACACTTCTGCTCATTTCAACAGACCCTGGTACACCCATCTGTGTGTGGGTAGCTCCCTCTGCACAAGTAAATACCAGTGTGCCTGCAAGAATGGTTACAGTGATATTTGGTCTGCTCCTGCCTAAACGTATTCTACTCATGCAAGATTATACAGTTTTTCATCAATCAGTTCCTAGTTCCCTTCTAGAAAGCAGGACAGATGACCCAAGTTATTGCAACAGGCAGCAACAAAACAAGGTGACACAGGGACTCGGAGTAGGGTTGTTCATTTTCAGCAAAGTATCATAAAAAATAAATTATGAAAATCCAAAGTGTTTTAAAATAAATAAATAAATGCAAACCTTCAGAGGAAGACTGTATTTAAAAATGTAACAGGCTTAGCTATTAAAAATGCATGGAAGCAAAATGATTCGAGATGTTTTGATGGTTATGGGGAAACTAACAAAAGCACTGGATTCAGACTGTCTTCACACTGCTCTGATTATAGGATTGTCTTTTCCCTTTTTTTCTTTTTTGAAACTTTCCCCCAATTACTGCTAGATTTGCATGAAAACCGGACCATTGCTCCTTGCTACGAAAGCTGATTTCCCACCTGAAGATAGTCTTCCATAGATAAGCCTTTAACAGCCAGCTGTCATGAAATATTGAAGATGACGACAACATCATCAGATTGTTGTCCAGTACCAGAGGAACTGAAATGGATACTCAGACGACATGCTTCAACAAGAATTATGGTGCAAGTGCTTAGATAGAGTTACAGGTGGCTAAGCAGCAAGAGCATATGAACTCTTAGGAAACAAAAGATCCTATCTTTATGCAAATTTCTTCACTACTGCTGGGTAAAAACTGGCAATCTCACTTAGCAGAGATTCGAGCCACTTTTTCCTATTACCCACTCTATCTTGAAATACAGTGTATACAACGTTAAAACTTCGAAGAGCAAAAGGAATTGAACAAGAGCTGTCAGGCTTTGAGTCATACAGGGCTAATCCCAGCCAGCCCTGCAATGGGGCTGAAGAAGGCTGCTGTTCTCAATGCTGTGAACTCATGATCAAGCTCTTGCAGAGTATCAGGGCTCACAGCTGGAGTAATCACACATCAGCCAATGCTTTGGCTTCTCCCTGGCTACAGGCTCCCAGGGATCACTTCCCAAGACCAAGAAAATCATTGCTACTGCTTCCCTGCAAAGTAGGATCTCAGCTACCTGGCAGTGACCAGGAGGGAAAGCTGACCTATTTACTGCTTAAGTGTGTATTTTATTTTTTTTTATTTGCAACACAGAGAACCTTTTAAATTTTGCAAATATTGTACATCGGGGAAAAAACCCCAACAACTGCTGTCTGCTCTCCAACACTACAAACCTACTCTTAGCCCAAAACAATGGCAAAACTGTTAAGAAACTGCTTTACAGTAAGATTCTCTTGGTGCTGCTACTATTGGATCTGCTACTTGAAAGCTCTGTTTACTTTTTGGGGTACAATACACTTTATTTCCACCTTCCTGGTAGCTTGGATGGGGCTCACAGGTAAGCAAAAAGACCACAGTCCCTAGAAAACATATGGACCATCCTTACCTTTTAATCCCTTACAGCATTTCTAAAATGATGTGTAGCCTTCCACAAATCTTTCCACAGAATATCTAACACAGAGGACCTCCCAGTTCAGGAATCCGGTTTCAAGTAACATAAGCCTCCAAGCACGCTGGAGAGCTAAACAGCTCCGTTCTTTGGGAAACGCTTTTTACTTTGAGGCCTACATCAACTTCAACCAGCTCTTTGAAGTAGAACAGAAAAGATTTTGTTTGTTCAATCAGTCTAGAATTGGATATGATCTTTCACTATTGTTTTTCACACAGATTTTATAAGCCTTCCCTACGTTTACAGACTGAAAGGCATCTAGAGTGACCCAAAGATTCAGCTGGAATTTATTACAGAAACCAAAGAGTGGTAAATGCTATATAAAAAGTTATCAGGTAACTCTGAAAATATACTGAAAAATCTAAGATCTGATTTTTCCTTCTCCTATACCCAAATAAAAATGACTGAATAAATATCAGGTTGTCACCATTCTGAAATAAAGTGAGAGTTTGAGGTGGGTTTCTTTTGTTTTTTTTTTAAAACGTGCATGCCTTTTTTGTAGTGGAGAAGTGCATACAGTACCTGTTGTTACTCTTATGTGGTTCTCTAAAAGTTTTCATAAAGACAACAGGTTACCAGTGAAATATAATATCAGCTCATCAGGTTCCTCAGGTGCTCTTCTGCAAAGCTATGAAATAACAGTTCATCTCCTCCTTGGAGAAACCTAACACAAAATTTTCACATACAATCACCGCAAGGTCTTCCCTCCTCCCCCCCAGCTTCACATCCCACCCAGCCCTTCAATTTCAGAAGATTTCTTTTAAAAAAAATAAAAGAAAAAAAACAAAACAAAACAAAACCAGCTTATAAAACAGCAAAGAAAATAAAGTTATTTTAATATATATAGAAAGAGAACAAAATGAAACTTGAGGGAAAACTTACTGGCGTTACAGTTTATCCTGATACAGTCTAGATGGGGAAAAATAAATGAAAGATGAAATTGCATCCTTCAAGGTAACAGCTGCAGACATCCAAAAACAATCAGTCCACCCTTCCGGGGACAGACACACGCAAAGAGATGTGGCCATTTTATACTTCTATACAGTCTGAACAAGTTCAGGAGTGGGTGTATATGTACAGTATATTCTACATAAATATCTGTTACATAAATATATATATATACACACATATATATACACATATGTATAGAGAGATATACCAATATACATATATATCCACACGTTGACACAGAAAGCTATTTTCTTTTTATAGAAACCTACGCATCTAAGAGTATCTTCTACTCCAGACCATGAACTGATGTGAATTACAATAAAAAAAATTGACAATTAAGGCACAAAAAGTCTCCTTCAGAATGCAAGTCATACTCCAGTGTCATTTCGCTTTTTAAAGACCTTAGCAATTTCTCTGAGAAGCTTGAAGCTCAAAGTCAACCTTTACACTTGGTTTCTTTTGAATTAATTTGTATTGTTATTGCATAAATACACCATCTGTCCAACACAGAATACCTGTAAAAATCAACCTATGAGATTTGTTGGTGCAATATTTAACCCTTTCCTGCTCTCCCAAAGACAGACCCTCTTCTCAGTCCCCCAAAGCCAGCCCAGAACATTTAAAATGTGCACAGACACATTTGACACTGTCCGTTCAGGTGAGGAAAGGGTTAATATNTAAAACGTGCATGCCTTTTTTGTAGTGGAGAAGTGCATACAGTACCTGTTGTTACTCTTATGTGGTTCTCTAAAAGTTTTCATAAAGACAACAGGTTACCAGTGAAATATAATATCAGCTCATCAGGTTCCTCAGGTGCTCTTCTGCAAAGCTATGAAATAACAGTTCATCTCCTCCTTGGAGAAACCTAACACAAAATTTTCACATACAATCACCGCAAGGTCTTCCCTCCTCCCCCCCAGCTTCACATCCCACCCAGCCCTTCAATTTCAGAAGATTTCTTTTAAAAAAAATAAAAGAAAAAAAACAAAACAAAACAAAACCAGCTTATAAAACAGCAAAGAAAATAAAGTTATTTTAATATATATAGAAAGAGAACAAAATGAAACTTGAGGGAAAACTTACTGGCGTTACAGTTTATCCTGATACAGTCTAGATGGGGAAAAATAAATGAAAGATGAAATTGCATCCTTCAAGGTAACAGCTGCAGACATCCAAAAACAATCAGTCCACCCTTCCGGGGACAGACACACGCAAAGAGATGTGGCCATTTTATACTTCTATACAGTCTGAACAAGTTCAGGAGTGGGTGTATATGTACAGTATATTCTACATAAATATCTGTTACATAAATATATATATATACACACATATATATACACATATGTATAGAGAGATATACCAATATACATATATATCCACACGTTGACACAGAAAGCTATTTTCTTTTTATAGAAACCTACGCATCTAAGAGTATCTTCTACTCCAGACCATGAACTGATGTGAATTACAATAAAAAAAATTGACAATTAAGGCACAAAAAGTCTCCTTCAGAATGCAAGTCATACTCCAGTGTCATTTCGCTTTTTAAAGACCTTAGCAATTTCTCTGAGAAGCTTGAAGCTCAAAGTCAACCTTTACACTTGGTTTCTTTTGAATTAATTTGTATTGTTATTGCATAAATACACCATCTGTCCAACACAGAATACCTGTAAAAATCAACCTATGAGATTTGTTGGTGCAATATTTAACCCTTTCCTGCTCTCCCAAAGACAGACCCTCTTCTCAGTCCCCCAAAGCCAGCCCAGAACATTTAAAATGTGCACAGACACATTTGACACTGTCCGTTCAGGTGAGGAAAGGGTTAATATACTGCCCAGTTGTGTCCTATCATAAAATGGCCACTTGCAAACAGCTAACCGCACGAACGCCCAGCCCAGATTTCAGCTAGTTCTGCTGGAGGTTGGCAATACTTTTTTTTTTGGCTTTTTTTCTTTCTCTTGGCAGGGGGGAATGGGGGTTTCTGTCAAAGGTCCCCAGCCCTGCCAGTTCCTCAGAGCCCAATCTCATCTTGCTGTCTGAACGCTAAGACTGAACGGGATGCTCGTAACATTCAGGGAGAAGATGAAACGGGCAGTGAAGTGGCAGACCTGGGAACCTTTGCTGGCCCTGCTTCATTCAGAGGTTACAGGCAAGGGAGGGACAAAGAGGGGCACGTGGAAAGAAGAGTAGTTATGCTTGCGGAACCTAATAAATGGTAAGTGAGGATCTCCACAAAGAAAACAAGTTGAGGTAGGGGAGCCTAAGCTAGGGGGCTTCTGAGCATTACTTCTCTCATTTAACACACTAATGCCCAGCATATCTCAGGATATGACCCATAAGAGGCTCTTTCGTTTATAAATGCCTACTTAGAGCCTTGGGAACATCCATTCCTGTGGCGTCTGACACGGGCGAGAGCTATCATATCAGTGCTATTATGTATTTTGGGCCACGCTGACCTTCTCACAGGAAATCAAGGCCAGGAATAATAGCACCATCCTACTGCACACCCTGTCTGGACAACTAAAGCTTTGACCAGCAGGGACGGTCGTATTTATTATAGAGATATGGCCCAGCAAGACAGATTGTACAGAATGGCAAAGAAATATAATGCAGTTTGCTGCTTAACTGGACCAATTTCATGTTTACTCAGATGTAGGAAAATTATTTCAGCATCTGAAACTAAGTGCAGTTCTTAAAAAATGAAAGAGGGGAAAGAATAAGAGTCTATAAATAAAGAGCCATAACGAGCAGGGGCACACCAATCAGGAGCAGCATAGCCAGAGAGAGTCTGTTTTCAAGCAGAACTTCTCTTGAGAAAATCCGGGTTTGGTTTTGTGCGATTAGGTTTGTCATGTGTCGTCAACCGCAACAGAAAAGTGGGAGCAAACAGCCCTGGAGCAATTGGTACGATCACCGTACAGTGGTGGCTATATCCCTCACGGGAGCTGGGCGGGTAAGGGGAGCTCTGAAGTACGTGCTGGGGAACTTCCCTCTACGACCTGATGGAGAGTGAGAGCAAGAGCGAGAGAGACTCCCAAGTCGCACTGCAAGCGAGTGAGATCAAGAGAGTTGTTACAGCTGGAAGAACAAGGGAATATCTTACGGGCTAAACAGAAAGGGTGCTGGAAAGGGAAACATGGCTGATCCTCAGCAACATTCATAAAATTTAGAAACTACACCCATAGTTGTGTTATTGATGCCTGGAGAGAATTTAATTTTTTTGCAGCAATACCAAACTAAGTACACGTCCCAGGGCTTACCCCCAGGCTGAGTCACTGACTGCTCCAGGTGAAGGGAACGATGTTTCAAACTGCAAACGAGTGTAGCCCTTGCCCTGGCAGCTAGATTTCTATTCCAAAGGACAATGAGAGACCAGGCCACAGAGGGGGCTGCCCTGACGCTATGAGATCTCGAGACTCTGCGAGCATGGAGACTCTGCAGTGCCATGCAATGGGATGCCAGGCAGAAGCACACTCTGGAAAAACCAGCTCTGGAACAAGTCTTGGTCCAGCTGGGTCAGTGGGGCAGCTAAGCAAGTCCACCTGCCTGGGCTGCTATAGCAGCACCACCACATTCTCCCCACTACTTTCAAAGAACAAGCACAGATGGGTTTTTTCATTTCCTTAATTCTGAGCCTTGCCTAAAGCAACTAAAAAAACCTTCCAATCATTAATACGTGAAGCTGTTTTCTCCCTCTTAACATCAGTTTGGAAAGGAAGAAAATGCCTATTTTCTTCTAAACTAGTATAATGCTGTAAATCCAGAGCAGTGAATGCCATCCCTGGCAGTACGGTGCAGGTTTAGCCTGAGACCAGGCTAAAACCAGTGCAGGCTAAAGACCAGTGCTCAAAACAGCAGCAGCTGAGGGATACAGGAATAATTAAAAAACTGCTTGGGATTCCTCTTGCACAGTACCAGGGCAATAAGACTTCTGGTAATCGTCATCTGGGGCTCTCAACACTGTTATCAACTTCTACTGATGGGATTTGCTTTATTTAGGGATGGCTACATTCCTGACTCAAAGGAGGTTTCCCTTCGCTTTAGGTTTTGAACATAAGTATGCCTAGCAGCTGTAAATCCAGTCACCTGCAAGTTCAGCAGCGGGATGAGGAATCTGAGGACAGCAGTAAACTGAAAACACAGTCTGTAACTGCACGGGGAGCAGGATGAGCTCCCCATCCCAGCTGGACAAGCTGGGAAGCCCTTCTACAGTTACTTTCTTTCATTATTACTCCCAATATAAACCAGAAGCTTCTTGCTTAGTGCTCAGATGGAAGGTTTTCCAGAGCTCATCACCTGGAAAATAGGCCAAAGACCCTCCTTCTCCTTGGAAAGGTTTAAATGGCTCCACTGCAATTAGCTAACACCAGGGATTCATTTCTGGATGGAGATATCTTTAGTAGCAGACAGAATGTCTGCAAATTAGGCCTGTTATTTCTTACCATTTGTATCTTTGTGCCTGAAAATAGGGCTGTTTATTTGACATGCTAAGGCCTCAGGCTGTTTTTTCCTTGAATCAGAAAGTCAGAAAGAAATTCACCTTTGCTGTGTGAGAACCAAGCATTGTTCCTTTGGATGAGCATCCACATTTGGTTATGGAATAGCACTTTAAGGCAAGACTAGGACAAGAAAGATAATTGGGGCCTGACTGTTTCTAAGCTCACTCTAGGTTATTTTCTATGGCGAAACCAGATGAGGTCCTATGTACACTCTTACCTCACGTTACAGTGTGGCTCATTTCCTCTCTCCTACTTGCATGCAGTCAGACTGTGCACTCACCTGTAAGTGTCAACTGACATATTTTTGCATGTCTATGACAACTGAAAAAAAAATAAAAATCAAGAGCACTTGTATGTATGTACTGATTATAGAAAATAAATTTATTAATGAGAAACTATGAATAAGCATACACTTGTAGGTATGAGTGTATGATTTGCACAAAAGGAAGTTTTGCATAGAATTTCACATACATTTAAAAAAGAAAAATAGAAAAATGTGCCTGCTCTATTTTAATGTTTGAATGACAAAAGAAACTTTGCATTTTGGAGAGGCAAAGATGTCGTTGACACCCCTGAGGAGATACCTTAGGAAGAGACAGGCAAGAGGGATGATTACACTTCCTCACAAGAGAACTGGCTCAGGTTAACAGCAGGCAGGCAGTATTTATTCTAGTCACCAGTGACCTGAAGATAAACCAGGCCAGGAAAAAAAAAAATCCTGAAAAATTACTTAATAAAAGTCAGTTCCACTACAACCCTCCCACTCGTCAGTGGGAGGGGAAAAAAGTGAAGGTGTATCTCCCTATTGGACCAGCCATTTCTTTCCCTTTCTGCACATCTTTCTCAGCATCAGAAATTATTCCCAAGCATGTTCCAAGCAATGATTTGCTTCATTTTCTCTCTCTCTCCTTCCACTCAACCCATTTCTTCAGAGTCCTTCTCAACAGAAGCGAGATCTGTATCACATTTGGACTTCTAGTCTTCACACCACAAACACTCAAACTACTGTGAGACGTGCTGTCAACGTGCAGATTGCGGTGCCTCGGGCACCCACATGGGAAAGGTCTGAAACAACTTCCTCGTCCCCTCTTTCTCAGAGAATTATTCATCACTACTTTGCCTTTCCCTCCCACCTTCCACAGCAAGCACCCGGCCGCCCGTGCCCACCCACGCCTGCCGTAGGATGCCTCTATCCCCTGTTTGGTTTGGACACTGGGCGCTGAGGAGGTGAGTGGGATATGCCAGCCCCTGCAGGCTGCTCTGTACGCTCTGTTCTCAGGGCTGTTTGCTGTGCGGGCCGCAGGCTTCAGGCCTTTGAAGGGTTGAATACCATCTTTTGATTTACCATGGCTGATGGGGTATGGGAAAGCTTTACAACTGAAATACACAGAAGAGTTTAAATAAAAAAAAATAAATAAAAAAAGATTAAAAAAAAAAGAAAAAAGGAAAAAGAAAAAACAGCATAGGAAAGACCTTAATAACCACACAAATGACAATAAGTAATCAAATGGAATAGATCACAGAAGAGAAGAAAGAGACAGCTCTTAGTAATAGTTTTAAATGACTTATAAGAAAAGCACAATTAAGTAACTCACCGCTCAAAACAGTCTTTGTTTGCACACATCTGTCATGGGTTAGACACTGGGGGGATGCTGACACGTAGCTAGTCAGCACTGAGCATACTCAGGTCTGCAGAGGTGGTGCTGATGACTGTTTCTCACCGGTAAGGCGATTTTGGCAGGGTTGGATAATGAAGATTTGGTTATCGTTTGTGACATTTTGGCTATGAACAGTCTCCTTAAAGAGTTAGATGTGACTTAGAGTAAACAACTGGAAATGAATGGCTCTGGTAAGGTCATTCCTCTTCAAGTTCTGTTTCTTCAACAGCAAGGTAACTTTGCCATTTTCATAGAAGGAAAGTCCTGTTTCAAGGAATATATCTGACAGCTTTATAAATCTGAAGAGAGGAGAGATGAAGCTCAATCCAGGTCCCAACAGTCTAAACTATCCTTCTGTTGAGTCAGGCATAGAAAGAGAGTGCTGATAGGTTTCCACTGATGCAGCCTGTAGTCACTTTTGGGGCAAGATTCAATCTCACAAAAGTTTCCAGCTGAAAAGCTGGCTAATCTGGCATACACACCACTTCAGACCCTGCAACTACACAAAAAAAGCCTTCACACAGGGTTTCCTTTACAGATTTTGTCCCTGTATTAAACCATCGATGACACATCTCTTTCCAAACGTGTAGACCGTATGTGAATTCTTTAGCTGTCTTTTAGAAGCCACATAGTAAGAGTGGAACAGTCCACCTCTAGCCTAGTGATGGCGTAACAGACCCCAACGAGTGTTAAAAGTGACCAATGCCAATCAGGCACACAATGTTGACAGGCCCTGAGGGAAAATATTGCCCGCCAGCATGATATAAGGAAAACTGGAAAGGAGAGTGTAAGCTGTAAAAAATTACATGTATATTCAGGGTAATCTAAATATGCTCTCCTCCTATTCACAAAGGGACCAAGTCTAGGAGACCCTGAACACCCAAAAGGAGCAATTCCTCCTATTCTCATTGATTTTAAAGGAAGATGAAGAGATAACAAAATCAAACAAGTGGTACCTTTCTCAGAAGAAAAAGTGACAATTTTTATGAAGTCTGGCAGTTTTCATGCTGTAGTACTTTTCATGTGGGAGTACGAAAGGCGACAGAAGCAGCACTTACTAGAATACTAACACATCCCTGGCAGGTTGCTAAGTATTCTTTCTTCAACAAAGAGAGAAACTAAGGCATGCAAGGTAAAACAATAGGCTCTGGGTTACAAGGGGGTAATGTAGAGCTAAGCAGATACTCAGCTGCCCCATCACTTCTCTAACAGAAGCATGCCACTGCCAGTCTTCCAGTGATAAAGTTTATTCTCCAAGAAGAAAATGGCAAGAAATAATTGCCAAGAAAGCAAACAGGGGGGAAAAAATAAACTGATTTTGCCAGATTACGGCACCAACTGTATTAAATCAGAAGAAAATGCAGACCCAGAGATACATATATATGCATTGCAGTTTTGTGAAAGATTCTCTTTGCACATGTAAGAATGCCCAACAGCAATTCTTTTGAGCTGTTCTCCCGAGAAACGCTGGAAATCTATGAAATTTTCCTTCACTTAATATAGGCAGGGATGGCTATCAGCAGAGTGCTGTTTCTCTTTATTTGAGAAGTTACTGTCATAGCTGAAGTTGATCTATTCCCTCTGTCATCTAGGCCAGCCTGGATAGCACAGCAACTGCTCCTATGCTAGCTAGACACTCAATAGTGCTTTACATTTCTCCAGCCAACCTAAGCAGATCATATTTATAGTCCATAGAGGAACTCTATAACACTGCATTTTCTATTTTTTTCCTTAATAAAAAGCAAGGGTTTCTATAGCCCTTTAGATGGAGACTCTTTGCTTTTCAGAGATATGAACTTGTTTAAATGCATCATCTTCTCTTCACATTCTTATTCCAGAAGCGTATATTAGGGTCTGACTTGCACTTTCAAAGCCAAAAAGACACTAGAAGCAATTTTAAAAAACAAACTACTTCCAGAGGACAACTTCTGGACAGCACGTTGGCCAGGTGAGGATGAAGAACCTTAAAATCACCACTCAAGCTCATCTGTGGTGCAACAAGACCTTGATAAACTTACCATATCTAGCTGGGACAGAAGTTAAACAACAAGAACCATTACTACAGGTATGGGTGTATAATACTTTTTTTGCCCTCTACAAACAAAGCCACTACGTGGTTTGCTCCTGATATCAGCACAGCAGGGCTTTGAAGATGCTGATACTGTTAGCTCAAAAAATATGAAAGCTTGTTCAGGTGGGGCTTAGAATTTTGAAAGCTGATGCAAGCTTTCATGGACCATGCACACATCTTCGTATAGAGTACCCTACATATTAGAAGAGGTTTAAGATTTTGCACTGTCGTGATAGTTCTGCCTCTTTGACTCAGCATCTCTCCTTAGTTATATTCCTGGAATCACATGAAGCACAAGTTGCATCACTGTAAAGTGAAAGAAAGCTTTAACTCACCTATTTACATTCTTCAAAAAGGCTATTTGTGAATCTGTACAATACTTAAAGACTGACAAGAAAATGGGTTGAGGTTAATCTAACAGCACATTCACTCCCATTTTTTTTCATTGTTGTTATTGTTGGACTTGTTTCTAACTGTCTTTTTTTATTATTTTCTGGGAAAATGTAACTCTAAGGAGACAGAACACAACCCTTTGGGATGGGAGGGGATGCACTTTTATAATTACCTTCATTTTAACAAAGACACAATCAAAACCCCCCAGGCTTTTTCACTAGATATAAAAAGCCGTGAAGGCTGAAACATATAGCAATTAGAAAATAGAAATAATCAGCAAATTAGTAAAATAGACCAAGTTATATCAAACACTGCCAAATTCTGTAAAGGGCATGGGATTCACGGGACTTCTGCTTGCCACCATATTCATTTTGCTTCCCTCCCACGTTTGGCTTTGACTGTTTTGAGTGATGCTGGATGAATGAGGGATGTAACTGATCAAAAGATGGACCAAGCAGCATGGCTCACACAGAGCTCACCAGTCCCAGACCAAGAAAGGAAACTTAAAAACTTAAAGACTTAAAAACCAACACTGTCCATAACGAAGAACTGACAGCAAATCTTCATGCAGCAATGCAGAAGAGATTTACTCTCCGCAAGAGAATATCATTATGAAGGTCTCAGCAGTTATTTTAGAAATCAGTTCAGTCCAATCAAACCAACAGAAATTAAACAAAATGATTAAAAAAACCACTAATCACAAGCCCAAACTAATAGTGAAAGGGCATTGGAAGGTTTTTATACGATACCTAAATTGACCATAAGTTTGACACGGCCTCCGTCCAGCTCCAGGCGCAGAGTGTCAGCAGAGTCTCGTGAGGTGGTTGCCATCAGTAGCCCATAAGCGCGCTGGGACATGAAACGGAAGGACACGTCTTCTGCCTCTGTATGCATGACCATAGGCATGATGATCTTCATGTACATGCTGCCATCATAGCTCAAGATCGAGGCCTCTGCAAAGAATCAGCAAACAATTGCAAAAAATGAAAAGAAGTTACACCTTTGAGCCATATCTGTCAAAGCACTGTGTTTACAGAAACCGTACCCCTCGCCACAGTTAAGGTATGTAACTGGGCAAAAACGCAGCAACTGTTTAGCTGCATTCAGCAACCCTATGTGGCAAGTATGAGCAGCCAACATAAAGATTCGGTATTCACCACAACTGGATGCAGCAGTACCCATGGAGACACAATCCCCAAGGACAAGTGTGTAAGCACGGGGTCCTTTTGTGATAAAGAGCTGGCAAAGCCCCCATTTTTCACATCTTCCAGAAAATGCAGTCTCTTCCATTAAGCCAGCCTTCCCTAGCACTGGCTGTAATGACTACTTTAAATAATGTCTACAACACTTCTACTAGAGCATTTAGTCTTGCCTTCGAAGGCTCAGAGTTCCTATTGCTGGTAGTCTTAAGACCTGTTGCTTTTTTAGAGATTAATTTCATTCTATTGCTAGCACTGCAAAGAAAAACAACTACTGTATGAAGCAAGTTTCCTAACAGGTCTTTTCTACATCAGATTGGTGCTGATTTGTGGTTTTATATTTTCACTACTTCTTACTAACAACTAATGTTAGTAGAGCTCTGCTGACACAACCGATGGCACTGCAATGCAAATGAAGAAAGGAACAAACCAAACTCCATTGCAAGTTTAAGCATCATTCAAACACAGGAAAAGTCAGGAGATGGAGGCACAATGAAAGCCAGGAGGAGGAAAAAGAAAAAAAAAACCATGGAAACAAATTACATTTTTCTATCATCTCTGAGGATGTCAAAGAAAATAGGAAGTTCAGCTGCAGAAAGGAGTTATAGTACTTAACATTCTCTATTTGTTCAGGATCTTGCCTGCAGAAACTGATACTCTTTTCTAAGGGGGTGGAATTAAAGTCTTGGGATAGAACTGCAGCAATCAGTACAGCATGGCAATCATTGTTTCAGTCCAGGAATATGCTCCAAAGCATTTTTATCTGCAAAATTTACAAATCTACATAAATATATTAATGTATGAATCAGAGAGTCCCTTCTCCCCACAGCCAGCCCCTACCAAAGGCAGAGCTGTAGTTTGCTCCATGTAGGACTTCTACCAACAAACCACATATAAAAATCCCAGGGGTTAAAAAAGGGACCTAGAGTTCAGCTCCCTAGGCACATGGAACGATTGCTCAGTAAAGCAGTCTTACCAGTGCCTCATCCAGTTTAGCTGCATTTTTCTCAAATGGTTGGGATTCTCACCAGGTACCCCCCACCCCCAGAAAGTTAACACTCCATTGAATTCAACCAACTGCAACAACAGGTATTTGGAATCGAGATGTTCTCCTTATGTTTCACCCCTTCGTCCCATATTTCCCAGCCAGCAGAACTTCTAGAGGGAAAGAGCAAGCTTGGCAGGGGCAATCCTTACATCCTCTCAATGCTTAAATGTTACATGCTAGAGTAGGGTAGATGGATGGGAAACTGAGGACCAGCCATATGTCCACGCTGGAAAGGACCCATGGCTGGCTCTACAATGGCCAGTAACAGAACCTCGGTGTGTAATAAATATGCAAATGAGGTGATAAATAAGGATATAAGTATCAAGCTGATAAAGTGACAGAGGAGATGTGTATATGGTTACAACACATTTGGTGGGGATCACTGCAGTTGTGGTGGTGCAGTGACCCACTGCACTAATAGCTGGTATGCAGCACCTCTCTGGTCCTAGGACATGCAAATCTGTTAAGAAGAAAAGTTTTTTGGGAGCACTGTTAAAATGAGATGGCTGTAAACAGCATCCCTATTCACCAGTTTCCTTAGCTGCACTCCCCACACGCTGTCATGGTCTGTACGCACAAAGCTCTCTACACACACCACCCACTCAGCCATACACTCAATTCATCCACGGGTCCTGAAGGAGCTGGCGGACCAAGTTGCGAAGCCACTTCCCATCATATTTGAGAAATCGTGGCAGTCTGGTGAAATTCCTGTGGATTGGAAAAAGGGGAACATAACCCCGATATTCAAGAAAGGAAAAAAAGAGGACCCAGGAAACTATAGGCCAGTCAGTCTCACCTCTGTGCCTGGCAAGATCATGGAGCAGATCCTCCTGGAATCTCTGCTAAGGCACATGGAAAATAAGGAGGTGATTGGAGACAGCCAACATGGCTTCACCAAGGGCAAATCCTGCCTGACAAACCTGATGGCCTTCTACGATACTGCCACGAACTTGGTGGACAAAGGCAGAGCAACGGACGTCATCTACCTGGACTTAAGCAAAGCATTTGACACTGTCCCACATGACATCCTGGTCTCCAAATTGGAGAGTCACGGGTTCGATGAATGGACCACTCGGTGGATAAGGAACTGGCTGGATGGCCACACTCAAAGGGTTGTGGTTAATGGGTCAATGTCCACGTGGCGGCCAGTGACGAGTGGTGTCCCGCAAGGGTCAGTACTGGGACCAGTGCTATTTAACATCTTTGTTGGAGACATGGACAGTGGGATCGAGTGCACCCTCAGCAAGTTTGCCGATGACACCAAGCTCGGTGGCGCGGTTGACACACTGGAGGGAAGGGATGCCATCCAGAGGGACCTGGACAGGCTTGAGAGGTGGGCTAATGCAAATGGCATGAAGTTCAACCAAGCCAAGTGCAGAGTCCTACACCTGGGACGTGGCAATCCCAGGCATAAATACAGGCTGGGCAGAGAATGGCTGGAGAGCAGCCCTGAGGAGAAGGACTTGGGAGTGCTCATGGATGAGAAGCTCAACATGAGCCGGCAGTGCGCGCTGGCAGCCCAGAAAGCCAACCGTATCCTGGGTTGCATCAAAAGAAGCGTGGCCAGCAGGGCACGGGAGGTGATTCTCCCCCTCTACTCTGCGCTTGTGAGACCCCACCTGGAGTACTGTGTCCAGCTCTGGAGTCCTCAACATAGAAAGGACATGGAACTGTTGGAACAGGTCCAGCGAAGGGCCACTAAGTTGATTAGAGGGATGGAGCACCTCTCCTATGAGGACAGGCTGAGAGAGCTGGGGCTGTTCAGCCTGGAGAAGAGAAGGCTCCGGGAAGACCTGATAGCAGCCTTTCAGTATCTGAAGGGAGCCTACAGGAGAGCTGGAGAGGGACTCTTTGTCAGGAAGTCTTGTGATAGGACAAGGGGTAATGGTTTTAAATTGGAAGAGGGGAGATTTAGGTTAGATATTAGGAAGAAGTTCTTTACTGTGAGGGTGGTGAGGCACTGGAACAGGTTACCCAGGGAAGTTGTGGATGCCCCATCCCTGGAAGTGTTTAAGGCCAGGCTGGATGGGGCTTTGAGCAACCTGCTCTAGTGAGAGGTGTCCCTGCCCATGGCAGGGGGGGTGGAACTTGATCATCTTTAAGGTCCCTTCCAACTCTAACCATTCTATGATTCTATGCATACACCTTCTGGGTACCAGCTGTCCGTGCTGCCCTGAGGACTCACATCTTCATGTGGCCAAGAAACAGAGAAGGAAAGACAGCTTCTTTCCTAAGGTGGGGGAATGGTTTCTTCTTTTCAAAGCACAATTCTCTTTCCCCTCACGTCTGCACCTCTCACTTGCCACCCACAGCTGCAAGCTGGAACTAAATGTACTGTATATTATACATACACTCAAAGGCAATGCGTATGTACACACAAACCCTCCGTGCTCTCTTTCCCCTCTCTCTCTGCGGATTGTATTAGAAAACGCAGTCAAGCATGAAATGGCTCTTTTGATGCTTTCAGCTCAGATGTGCCTTGCATGAAACAGTTGCTTGCCCTACCACCTGAATAGCTGCAAGAAGGGGATTGGAGGATATCAAGACTACGAGAGGGAGTAGCTGACACAAGCGCCCCAGCTCTGCTCCTTCCTTTTCCACAGCACCATGCACTAGGTGCTTTGGAAACACGAGTTGTTCTGCAGACACTAGAAGACAACAAATTGAAAGCATGGTAATAACGAGTCTCTTCCCTTCAAAAAGAATTCGTGTTCTTCAGCTCCACTGATCCCATTGCCAGAAAATCACTGTCCTTAGACAAGAAATCCCAACTATTATTATCACACTTGTGTAGGAAGGACCTGAAGAACACCCAGAATTGCTGAAGATGGCACAAAAGTCTAGTCAGTGTTTCAACTGACATCCCAGAGTAGCATAAATCATCCCTTCTCTGGCCAGTCTGCTACAAACAGGGAACGATGAATCCTTGTAACAATTAAACAGATAAAATGAAATAGCCTCAAACGCTTTTGCACAACAACAGGAGGTGAGTTTCTGTTCTTGTGTGTGCCTTAAGCTGACCTGAGCCTGGCCCAGTTCAGACCACCTATTCACTTGACATCTTTTAAAAATAAAGATAGTTCATTCTCACCTTCCAAATCTCCACCATCTGGAGTATCTGGGAGCTTTCTCAGCACATCTCCTCTCAAGCAGCCATTCCCTCCAGCTACAAAAATACCACTTCAGAGGAGGGTACTGCCTAGTAGCAGTCATACAAATAAAACCTATCTCTTTGTCCTGACAGTCAGTCCCCAAAACTCAAGGAAGGCATGTTTCAGATATGCAATACATAGAGCAAATCTGTTCAGGGTTGAATGTAACCTGGCAACAACTAGGTGACCTCAGCCTCCCAGGCACCTGCGCTGGCGACTTCTGCCTCAATACAGGCATCCACTCGATAGTCCTCGGCCATCTGCAGCAACGGGACTCTAATGCTTTTGTTCAGCACCATAAATAAAGGCAGCAGCACAGTTATCCAAATCTAAAATATACACGCACATTCCTTCCACCCTTCTGCTTTTAGGGTAGCTATTATACTTGGATGTCTCACAGAGACATGCATAGGAGCAATGGGGGAAATCATGTTTCAGAGACCCACAGATTTGTACAGACAAAAAGATCCAGAGAGCATTTATTTGCCATCCCAAAGCCAGAGGCTTCATTGCCATTAGCTTGGAGATGGGAAGAGGAAGAAACCAGGTGCTGATTCAAAACTGCCCTGACATAATGCCAGAGATCTGTGAAAATCAATATGTTATTAGGAGCGATTAGCTTCCCAGTCCTGTGCTCTGAGAACCTGCCAGCTTTAATTTTACACTTAGCATCCAAAGGAGCAATTCACTGCTGATTCCCCACAGGGCTCTGCATAAACCTCCTGGGGAGACAGCAACAGGCGTATTCTTAGAATACAGACAGAAAAATATTCAAGACATCTTCATGCTCTTTCTCCTGCCTTCTAACCTTTTTCTTGTATTCTTTACCTCTTTCCTTTCTTCTCCCTTTTAATTTTTCTGTAGTCTCCTATTCTTCCTTGTGTTTGCCCCCTGCCGCCCTGACTGCAATATGGCTTTCTTCCTGAAATTTCCAGAAAGATGACAGTGCAAAAAGAAGGAAAAAATATCTTCCCTTCACGAAAAGTGTAGCTGAACTCACTGATGACAGCAGTTTAGGGTACACGACATATTTCCCCTAGCTACCTGTGCAAGAGTCAGCTATTGCCACCTGCTCCCACCGAGCAGAGCTTCCAGAGGCAAGCGTCATCAACTGGAGACACCTGGCAAAGAGCAAGCACGGAAAACAAATATGCTGGTTCAAAACTATGGGGGAATATAGACCAAATCTTTCCACTTTCTCACAAAAATTCAAGTATGCTTAAAGGAAAAAATGCCAAAGCTTCATATCCACAAACCAGACGAAACTTTCCTGCAGGTATTACACAGCACACCTCTTTCCCTCCCATACCCACTAGCAGACACATGGCCACAAATAAAAACAGCCTTGATTTTCTGAAAACCAAAATTATACTTAAAACAAACAAACAAAAAACCCAGAACTGAAAAAAAGGCCTAAAAAAAGAAATAGAAATCCTTATTTCTGTCCAAGTGGATTCCATACAGATGAGTTTCAACAACAGAAGTCTATTAAGTAATTAGGGGAGCCCGGATGTAATCACTCAGACTGAAATCTGACCAGGATGCAGGAGATAATGCTCCTTTTTTGGGGTAAAAGATTTCATGGGAACTTTTAAGTGCTCACAAGTGGTAACGATCTGGCAGGATGGGAGCCTGGAGCTGCAGGACACTGCTGCAGGAGTGCACCCAAGGAGGTGAGCATGACAGACCTGCAGATCACGGCCAGGTTCAACCAAATGCACAGGCAACATCATGGCTATGAGGCAGGTTCGGGCTCAGGCTGGGAAGTCAATCTGCAGGCCAGGGCTAAGACCAGGTGCCGCAATCACCAAGCAGGGCCATGGCAACAGGGATGGGACATGGGCTCGGCTTGGCAGGGCCCATGGCCAGGCAGGGCTGCGGGAAGCTGAGGACCAGCCCCACTGTGGCATTGCTGGGGCAGGGGCTGATGGTGCCAGGGGGGGCTTCCACAGGGTCCTGGGCTGCGGGTGGGCTGGGGGAGCCCGGTGCCCTATGCGTCCTGGAGGTGTGGGGTTAGGAGTACCATGGTCTGGCACTGCTCCTCCCTGAGCCAGAAGAGGAGCCCGTGTTCACTAAATGCACTACGACACCTTTTGCAGCAAATTGGACCTTCCCTGGATGTCTCCCATCTAGGTGTCACGGGACCTCCGCTTACTTTGCCTGCCAAATACGAATGAGCAACTCGAAGGGATGTAAATGTAATTCACTAGCACTGAGAGGAACAACAACAGAGAACACAAAACCATCCTTAAATACCTGCCTAAAGAGAACGATTACATTAGAAATGAGAATGGGTTTTATTAGTTTAGCAAAATACCCTGCAAATAATGTCGCTAATCAGCCACTGACAGGTTTATTCTGCTAGCAAGAACAAAGCTATTCTGCTTTAAAGATTTCAGCCTGACAAGATGTCAATAGCACTATCATCACTTGTTACGCACTGGAACCTCATGAAGATAAAACAGCCAAAATCTTGGACACAACCAACCACAGAAATGTAAAGAACTTGGACTGGTTTTGCTGGGGCTTAATCTCCCCCACAGACCAAAGTATTTTTGCAACATCATTCGCAGTTTTTCTTTGCTTTAAATTAAGATGATGCCTTTCTAAGAAGCCTTCCCTGTTCCCAGTGGATACACAGCTGCTTTACAAAGGGACCTTCATATCCTGAAGCTCAGCACACCATTACCTCAGCTCCCTTACTCCCTTTTAGATTAAGTAAACTTCTTTTGTTCAACTTCTAGCTTTTATTTTCTAAAACTTGCCTCTTTTGCTTCTCACCTCTGGCTTCTCTCTCATTTGTATACGACTTTCTTAAATTCAAATGCTGTAATTTGAATGGTGTCAGTTAAGACTAAACGGGCACTAAAAGTAGAATAATTACATAAGACACCCCTTTCAGTACAATGTGTACAAAATATTAGCAGCAAATGAGAAGGACAATAGAGCTAGCTTCCAGGCATTCATCCCAGTTTCAGGAATGCAAGAATACTGGTGCAGCAGTAATAATAACTGTCGCTTATAAGGCCGCTGCTATAGACAAAAATTGGCAGATGTTTACATAGGCCAGATGACATCCAGATGAATATTTTTCATCAAATGCATTTTTTGAAAATATTGCAAAATTTATTTCATAACATATTTAAAACATTTAATTACTTTTAATATACATTTAAGTCTAAAAATGGCCCATAAGTGAGGGTTGGTTCATATAAAATAAGAAATTCCTGAAGAACACCTGAAGTGCAAACCACACTTATTTATTTATCTAGAAAGCCAGAACAGAATAAATACCATATTTACCATTTCCCTTTCCATACCACTGTCTCCTCCTTGTTCCAGTGTCTTATATATTTCCTATCCCTTTCCTTTGTGGTTTTTCCTATCACAAGCAGAAACATCAAGTTACTGCAGAATAAATTATCGCTTAAGTATCCACATAATGGAAGACATACAAAAACCTAGGCAAAGAAGGCAAACTAAGAGCCCCAAGTAACACATCTGTATGAAAGTGCAGGCTTCAATGAAACTACTAAAATGTCCTTTCTCAGACCAAAAAAAAAAGAAAAAAAAATTGTAAAGTTTATACACTGAAATAACTTCAGTTATGAATGGAAGCAATTCTGTATTTTTGTCAGAACTATACAAATATTTTTTTTCCTGAATAAAAAATTAACACCTTGCTTTGCTAGTTCAATATTATAAAGGAGGTTATGTAATACCAAAACCCTGTAAATCTGTCCTGAGAATTTTCAGCTCAAAGCGGGCAAAATCTCAAGTAACCGGTTAAAACTGTGAAGCTACCATGATTGTAAAGGAAAATCACACCAGATTTTTGTCTACAGCAAAAGCTTCAATGGAGACCCTCTAAATTGTAAACTCACCTACAGAAGGCATATTAGGATCCAGGATCCCAAATCTCCCTCCATCAATAAACTTCACAAGCCTTTGCACTGGGGATTCTAGCTTTGTTTAACTTCTGTAACAAACCAACTTTCCAGCTCCCGAGGCTGTTTCGTGGCTACCCTACAAAGAAGTACGTACTAGTTTCCATCAGCATTAGGCTTGGTACACGTTTCCTTTCCTCCCGTTGTCACCACACACAAAAGAGTGTAAGTTAATTAAGGGGTTTTGTCAGGTGGGGAGTTAGCAGGAAAAAAAAAAAAGTCTTTAATCCACAATGAAAGGCAAATGTTATCTAATAAACTACGTATCTCTTCTTTGAGCTGAAATCATAAAGAACTGGGGCTAGGGAGGAGCTGTAAGGCCACTGAGTAGCATAGCGGAAAAATATTTGCAGAAGAAACTGTAGCTTGTAAATGTTATTGCTAGCCCTGGGAGGTGACGAGCGAGGCTATATTGCCATACTGAAGCTTGGCAGAGACGCAGGGGAACCAAGAAGGAGCACAAGGGCTCTTCAAGCTTACTCCAAATGTCACTCTAACATTTACCGAGCCGTATAAATGGCTAGTAAAAACTATCTGGGAAGAAATCACTGGCAAGATAGCTAAAAGCGTAGAAGAAAAATTTCTCCTCAAACTCATGGAGTGTAATGGAGAAGACATGGTGAAATCTGCTACTAAAATGATAGTCTGAGAGTTTGCATTACATGGATGATACAGTTTAGAAAGTCATGTGAGTTCTGTTTAGTTTGAAATCTCTGAGTTCTCTTCATGGCACTGTCGAGCTTCATGAAGCATCTGATCACTGTCTTCTCAGCAGAGCTTACTAAGAAAGGGGGATTACAGCAAAGATGGAGTTTGACTCATCTCAGAGGAGTACAGTGAAAAAAAGAGGAAGCAGACACAATTTACAGCAAGGGAAATTCCAAAAAATTATAAGGAAAAAATTACATAACGAGGGCAGTCACACTGCAACAGAAAGTCTGTAGAAACTCCACACCTGGACATTTTCTGAACTCTACCAGCTAATGCCTTTAACAACTGATTCTGCTCTTGAAGTTGGCTCCACTTGGAGCAGGCAGTTGGGACAGAGACTTCCAGAGATCCCTTTCAACCATGATTATTCTATGACAAGTGCCAGGATGCACTGATTTCACTGGATATTGCACCATTTCACAGACATCACCTTACACCTGCAAGTTGCTACTGATCTGAGATGGAAAAGATTTTGTCTTGTGAGTTACCGCATTAACGGGAATGGTGCTTACAGCACATTGTCAAGACTGAAGAAAGAGAAGATTCAAAACTTTGCCCTTCTACAGGCACTGTATGTCCTCGGGCAAATTCTTTACGTCTGCTGAATCATCTCAGAACAATTACAGTTAGGAACCAAATGTATCACTGAACTGGTGTGTCACACATTGCCAACGTGTCCCAGTGGCTGCTGACTCTCAGGTGAAAATCAAAAAGCTTCTAAGGTTGGCTCTCAGTAAAATTTGCATTACTTCCCCAGATTTCCAGGTGATGAGGACTCTTCTATAAAATCTACAGAGTTGGGAAAGCTACTAAAAAGGCAGTTATCACCAGCCCACCATCTCTGAAAAGCAAGGCTGTAATGTGAACTACATTCATAACCTTGTGTAAAAGCACAACCAACCTCCCCTTGGTTCTGTTTTTTGAATACTGGAAGGAAAAACAGTAATTCATACTGTATCTTGCTGTTCGTTTAAGGAAGGTGCACAGCATGGAACAAATAACCCTCAATTTCCTTTTCTTCCTTTTTCTCATCTGACAGCCTCAAAACCGTGAACTTCATAAAGTACTGGAAGAGGTGCTTTAATAGGACAGGGAACAGAGGGAAAACATGGCTGCACAAACTGTAGGGTAAACTTGTCCACAAAAATCACAGGCACACCATAGTGTTTTTGAAAAAGCAACAATTCTTCAGCCCAGGAAACCTCTGATTTAGGAAGGGCCAGATGTAAGAGACTGCCACACTGAAAATAAGTGGGCAGAGGAGCTGGGTGACTGTTTATAACTAATGTAAGGTAAAGAGCTTCATGGAAATGGGAATATCACAATGTTCAGAAAGGCTGACAAATAGGTCATCTTTGGGGGAAGCCCAATACAACAGAGCAGGTAGCAATTAGAAGGGTAACAACAGCACACATACAGTGAAAAAATACAGGACAACATGTAATTTAGGGTTCCAGATTACAATTTCCCAACTTAAAATGCAAGATAAACTAAGCTGAGTTTGTAACACTAGGACCAGGGGGGAGGTCCTTTCAGAATGTTTTCTTTTCCTATAGCAAAGCTGTTGCTTTCCCTAAAAATATTTGCAAAACCACTAATCCCAGGGTGGTGCCTGCCTGGAGAGTAACACTCAGCCAGTGCAGCACAGACAGTGCAGAAATGATTTCCACGCATCCCACAGGCTCTGTCCGCTCCTAATAAAGTCATCAGCAGAGATGCAACAGCCAGGGCTGCTCACCCAGCTAATTGCAACCACTGTCCAATTATTGTAACCACGATAAAGATGAAAAGCGAAGCAGAAACTAATAGTTGGCATGGGATGGCAGTTGATATTGCCAAGATCATGAAGGCTGAAGCAAGAGATACATGTTCAAGCCTGTAGATTTCACTAGCAGATAAAAGAAATTAAGTCCTACTTTCAAGTAACAGGCACTGCCTTTTGAAAACCTGATTGTCCTGCAGATCAAATTCCACCATTTGACTCTGGTACCTATAAAGAAATGCATTTATAAAAAAAGGAATTTCAGATTAAAAAGGAAGAAAAAAAGAATTGACGTGGGGATGTATGGTGCTTCTGTACTAATGATGACCCAAAGTACCCAGAATTTCCTTGTTTAGATTATTAAAGGAATGTCAGTGAGTTGTCCCTCTCTGACTCCAAACTTGACCAAGTGCAGTTTCTCTCTTACAAAATCAGTATCTCTTGGTAAGGACAGAGTTAGCAATTTATAGTCAAAACACTAGTTATAATTATACAAAACCAGACAGTTATTAAACTCCTACAGGCCTATCTCAAATGACAAAGGCTGTGGTGCAGGATCTTCTATAGCGCAGAGACTAGCATTCAATGGATGGATTCACATACAACAGCAGCCAGCCGAAACCCTCCGTCCAAAATACAAAGATTTCTATTCATGGAGAAGACAGTTCCATTAATCTTTTTCTTCTTCTCTGAGCTCCAAGAGCCTCAAATGATCTTGATGGGAATTGTGAAAGATAATAAATCCCAATTCTTGTGGAAGCTGTGAAGGTTTATTCAGCGTTGGCAAATTCTATGAGATCCTCCAGTCAAAAGAACTGTAGATGTATAAATTATGACAGCAGCCGTGACCCTAAAACTTTCACATTTACCACTGTGCTGCCCATTTTATTCACTTTGAAGTTACAGGCAGCAGTCAGAATACAGTGAAGCGTGTCATACTTCAAAAGCACCAAAAGCTTTATGCCACAATTAAGTAAAGCTAAATCTTCTTCAGCTGATTCTATCAGGAGACTTAACAAGATCGTCCCTGAGGCCTCAGTCTATTCTGATTCAAAACAAGACCAAATCTTGAAATCACCAAGTTTCTTAGACTGAAAATGTCATTTCTGTGAAGATTTTCAAATCACTTTCTACAGTATTTATGACTTCTGCTGTAATGCTTGGACCTCTCCTGCTCCTAACTGAAATTGGAAAGCAGTCACATTGTCACCCCATATCAAGACATTTGCATCCACTTACAGGTAAGATGTGAGCATGTTCCCATGTCCTGTACTGTTCTCTTTTTACTAGACATAATGGAAAACTTTCAAGAAAGTTTTGATGGTGAATAACCTGCTATTTATCGTGTCTAAAGCACTCCTGTCCACTGTAATGAGGTCCAGAGGGACATTTACTCTCCAGATTGCTAGCAGCAAACCAGATGTGATGTATTTTGTTACAACACTTCTGATCCATTACATCAAATTATGCCAGATTAAATGCAGC
This sequence comes from Chionis minor, assembly GCA_013398295.1. Classification (NCBI taxonomy): domain Eukaryota; kingdom Metazoa; phylum Chordata; class Aves; order Charadriiformes; family Chionidae; genus Chionis; species Chionis minor. The sequence goes on from VZSF01010051.1 coordinate 457,335, forward strand.
CCATCAGGGAAAAGCGTTTCCTCAGACCTGTAAATTGACTCAAACGTAAAATTCAGTGTCTGCTTATCAGTGACTGCGCCTCCTGCGTGACATCTTCACTTGGTGCTAGGCAGCACACCTGCAGAATTAACTGCCTGGGAAGGAACTTCACAATGAATGGGCAGGTAATAAAAAGCTTCATTTCACCATGGTGTTCTCAGGTTCTCTAGGTTCCTCTTTATCTGCTAAACCTAAAAGTCACACAGACTAATAGCAAGGAAGAATTGGCTACCCCACCACAAGGGTGGAGTGAAGAATTCAAACAACCACTGTTCATTCCTGAAGACCAGAGTTCAGAAATACCTTAGAGACAGATGAAAATGAGAATTTTGTAGTCTTAGCCTAAAGATAGGTGTTTCCTCATCCTAAAATAGCTGTTTAGAATGACCTGCAGGGCAGTCTGTGCTCTGAGGAAGTCTGGGACAGGGGGGAGGAATAAAGCTACCTATCACAAGTACAACATGTTTGCTAACCAACGTGGCAGACAGGAAGTTCAATCTCTAAGAATAAATTATGAATTCTAATAAAAATTTCGGTGTTTGATAAGAAAGTTCAAAGCCACAGCCTTAATGCTCTGTACAGTGGAAAGAACGGTTTGCTTTCTAAAATGTCTCCCAGACTCTAAAGTGCAGGAGACCTGGAACTTGGAGCGTAAATTGCAAAAGCCATCCCATGTAGCTGAGTGGGATCACAGGTAAGGTCAGGACAGTTAATCACTATCTATTTGCTGAAAATTACCCATAAAGGTAATTAGGTGCACAATTCTCTTACAGCAATTAGCTCTTGTTACTATCAATATTAAATAGGTACCTAGTAAGAGTTAACTCTGTAACGAAAGAAAAGGAATGAATCAGAACAAAGAGAACATTCAAAGATGAAAGCCAAGGTAAGTTTGGGGGATGGCCAGATGTTCAAATGTATGTTTGGAGGACTGGAGAATGCTTTCACGTGTATCATTTGGCCAAACCTCTAAAGCGTATCAGAGAAAGTGAGATTATTAGAACGGAGTCCAACATGATTTAACAAAGCATGGGCAAAGCAGATGGGAGTGTGGCTATCAGATTAACTTTGTATAAAGGCTGTGGCAAATCCATCATGAGGTTTTCCAGGCTCTGAGACAGCCTGACTAGAACTGGCCTTACCATCAAATTGTGTTTACTTCAGAGATGAAAATTCTTCTCTCATTACACAAGCCTAAAAAAGGGGCGGGGGGAGAGTCTGACATTTTCTACTCTTTCGAATGCTACTTCTCTGTAGTGATAAAAGCCATTAATCATTATCAACAAGAACTGGTGGGGGGGAAAAAAAGTAATTACAACATCTGAAGGCATTCTTTCAGTTTTTCAACAACTTGTTGCTCCAGTGGTATCTAAATCTTTCTCTTGGGCTTTCTGCAGGCTACACCCCTACTGTTTCTGTAGCCAGAAGAAAGGGATGAGAAAGCCGGGCTTCACCTCTGACAAGGCAGCCTTCAGCTGAGGCCAGCAGGGTTCGGGCATTGCTCAGGCAAGCAGGGGCAGATATGAACAGCCCCACCTGTGTGCCCTGCACATCTGCCCACATTTCAAAGGAGTCACGCAACCAAGCACAGGAGATAACAAGCAGTAAGGACGGAGTGGTGGGATAAGCCTTGGGGCTGAGGTGTGCTAGTGGAGACGCATGTGACACTGGTATTCAGCCTTCGTGTCCCAGATGGCCTCAGATGGCCCCCAGTTTGGAGAATATTCATGACCCCATTTGGAAGCCTACCCACAAGAGAAGTAAAGCTAAATCAAAGCCAATATAAGGAAATAAAAGAACTTACAGTCCGGAGGTTTCTACATTCTAGAGGAACCTGTACAATTTCAGAAATGATTTAGACAACAGTGATTTCATAACGACAGGAACTGCTTGAGCCTGAACATAACAGCTGCCTATTGGGACACCTTCAGTTTGAAATTAAGTACACTGCAAAAAATCATCTAAAACCAGCTAGCTGTATGTACTTCACCTGTCAGATCTCCCCCTCCTACTGTTTGTGGCATCAGAATATGGCATTTCTTTTTTCCCCAACTTTCATATTTTTCCTTCTCCTGTTACTGTGCAAAAGGCCCGTAGAAAGAACAACAAAATCAGCTAGCTACCTGCACAAGGCAATAAACAGAACACATCAGATAATTCCTACCTGTAAAACAGAAATCAAAATTTGTGTTATTTTTCAAACTTGTTTTCCTTCCAATTTTCAACCAACTTTGGAAAACAACAAAACAGTATAAGCACAGTGCTGCCAAATACACAATATCATTATCTTCAATGGGAGTTAAGGGGCTGACTTTGCCTTAACAGCAATTTTATCCCGTCAGAACAACATTCTGCACGATATTAAAGCAACAAGGGTTGTATCTAGTCACATTTCACCCTTTCTCCTGGGAAACGCACCATTACACCTGCAGCCACTTGGTCTTCCAGAGCACATCACTGCTTCTTTACACCACATAAATACTCCTCCTGTGTCAGCTAGGCTGAATACCACCTCCACAAAGGGAGGAACACAACAGAAAAACATAACCAGAGGACGATAGGCAAAATTCTTACTTTCCCAAACAGAAAGCCAAGTTCTGAGCAACTAAGAATATGACAGCTATGGGGTTTGATCAACAGTAGCAGCAACCAGGCAAAGTGAAATCTGTGTGCTATGCACCAGGCAGGTGGCATATAAAAATCCTACAAAATGCAAACCTTTTCCATAATTTCTCGGTTGTTGTGGCTCAGCTTTGGCTGGCAGGTACTGTACTTTGAGAGGAAGAAAAGCCATTCAAGCTTTTTCAGTCCTTAGCTTCTCAGATGCAATGGGAGTACTTTTAAACTGACGTTGAGCAAAACCCAATCTCTCAATTCTAAACCCTGAATTCACAAAAACATCTGCATGTAATGTTTATTGAGAGTTTCATGAGATTAAGTTTAAAGGATTAATCTAAACCTTCCTAGGATGCAGTTACATTTTTTATTTTAAAGATTGAGATTGCAGCCATTGCTTTTAGTCTCTCTTTGCCTTTTTTTTAAAACAAGGTCCTTATCATGCGATCTTTGAAATAGCACCTCAGGGCTGTATTTATTTCAAAGTCGAACTTCTGTCAGTGTTAGCAGAACACTTCAGAATTAAAATCGTTTATAGTCTAGTCCCAGCTCTTCATGAAACTCAGTCATTCAATACGTTTGCAGTAAGAACATAGACTTTGTGGCTGGAGAACACGCTTAAACCAAGAAAGGAGAACTAACTGATTTCCCTCAGTCTGGAACCTCTGAGTGTGCACATTTTCCCTGAAAAAAAAAAAAAGTTATAAACGGGCGAAGGTAAGTATTCAAATATTTAAGAGGGTTCACAGTAAATGATGAAACTAATGGATTCACATAGTCCCAACCTTCCACAGCATCACAGTTAATTTCTTTAATTATTAGGTTGCATTATTTATTTAAGAAGAAATATTGATTTCTCTGTTTCTTGGGTCCTGAAAAAGCAAAAAGCTTGATCTTACCTATGCAGTATAACTGCTATGATACTGAATTTCACAGAGGTACCTATGGTATGGAAAAGCAGAGTTAAGATTGCCTCAGTTTGGAGGAAGGAACTTCACAGACTTAAAACATACATTGAGAAAATAGAAGAGTAAGTGAAACCGCCACCTAATGGTGAAACTGTAACTCTGAAGCAGGCTTAGCAGCCAGTGCACAAGGACACAAATGCTTCTTTGACCTGCATGTCTTGAATTGGGATTGACAAACACCTTCTTCAGCAACATTTAATTATATGTTGCTTCCTACAGCACTGGCTGCTGTAGCGTGTAAGCAAAAGTGTATGTTTTAAGTGACAAAATACATCTTCATCAGGGATATGATTATTTTCTCAAACTGCCAGATTTGATTCCCAGTTTTATGGCACAGATAAGAGATAATCTAGCCAGAGTTCAGTTTTGGATTTTTTGAGGACTCATAATGTCATCTTAACTTCTGATGAAAACTACCAGCATTGGAGGAGTGTAGAAACGCCATGGAGTTAAACCAGCTAAATTACTCCACTGATACTAATTTACCTGACATTTCAGTCACTCCAGAACCAAAGCACTTTCCTTTCAGTCACCTGTCATTTGCCTCATGATCTGGTGGTAAAGCTCCCAAATCACTTTCCTTAATGACTCAAGTATGGGCAGAATTTGTGGCCTTGCTATGCACCAAAACGAGAGGAATCTAGTCCAAAATGGGTCAGTATTTCCTTCTCCACTTTCACAGAATCACAGAATGGTAGGGGTTGGAAGGGACCTTCGGCGAGCATCTGGTCCAACTCCCCTGCCAAAGCAGATTCACCTAGAACAGGTTGGACAGGAATGTATCCAGTTGGGTTTTGAATATCTCCAGAAAAGCAGACTCTGTAACCTCTCTGGGCAGCCTGTTCCAGTGCTCTGTCACCCTCAAAGTAATGAAGTTTTTCCTCATGTTGAGATGGAATTTCCTGTGTTCCCATTTGTGCCCTTTGCCCCTTGTCCTGTCACTGGGCATCACTGAAAAGAATCTGGTGCCATCCTCTTGACACCCACCCTTTAGATATTTATTAGCATTTATGAGATCCCCTCTCAGTCTTCTCTTCTCCAGGCTAAACATACTCAGATCTCTCAGCCTTTCCTCATGAGAAAGATGTTCCAGTCCCTTGATCATCTTTTGCAGCCCTCCACTGGACTACTCCAGCAGTCCCCTGTCTTTCTGGAACTGCGGAGCCCAGAACTGGACACAGTACTCCAGATGTAGCCTCACCAGGGCAGAACAGAGGGCGAGGATGCACCCCAGGAGACCATTTGCTTTCTTGGCCACAAGGGCACATTGCTGGCCCAAGGTCAACTTGTTGTCCACTAGGACTCCCAGGTCTCTCTCTGCACAGCCGCTTTCCAGCAGGCCAATCCCTAACCTGTACCAGGGCACGGGGTTATTCCTGACCAGGATCAGGACCCTACCTGGCCTTTGTTGAACTCCGTTAGGTTCCTCTCCATCCAACACTCTAGCTTGTCCAGGTCTTGCTGAATGGCGCCACAGCCTTCTGGTGTGTCAGCCACTCCTCCCAGTTTTGTGTCATCAGCAGACTTGCTGAGGGTACACTCTGTCCCCTCATCCAGGTCATTAACGAACACGTTGAATAAAACCAGACCCAGTACTGACCCTGGGGAACACCGCTAGTTACAGGCCTCCAACTGGACCCTGTGCTGCTGATCTCAATGCTCTGAGCTCTGTCATTCAGCCAGTTCTCAGTCCATGTCACTGTCCACCTCACTGTCCACTCATCCAACCCACACTTCCTAAGCTTACCTATGAGGATGTTATGGGAGACAGTGTCAAAAGCCTTGCTGAAGTCAAGGTAGGCAATGTCCACTGGTCTCCCCTCATCCATCCAGCCAGTCATGCCATCACAGAAGGCTATCAAATTGCTGAAACAACATTTAATAGCACCTCTTTATTATGTTTCCACTGAGCCCCTAACAGTGTTGGCCTATTATCTAAAGCATAAGGACACAAATTAGGACTCTTGAGATCAACAAGCCATTTTGTGATTTTCCTTTATTTTATCCGAAAGTAGGAAAGAATATTTACCTCTCTTCAACAACATATTTTTAGATCCTTGCTTAAGAAATCATTACAAAACTAAAACAAATATATTAAAAGGAGGTTGTAAACAGAAAAATAAAACATAATCAACTCTTGTATTGAGGATATTACGCAGCAGGCATAGACACTTTTGGATTCACTTTGACAGGTCATCGGAGTCTAACTCTATACTATTAGCAAAGACAGCTCAATTTACTCCCCTTTTTAATGTGAAAGTGAAGGCCAGTGAAAGCTGACAGACTGATGCGATGGAAGAAGAGAACCTAGGATACATATAGAAAGAACGCTTCCTTCATCTAACTCTCTCTCCAACTTGTTATTATCTTAAACTAATAGTCATTCAAGAGTTTAAAAACTCCTAGCTTAATACATAAGCATCAATCCCCGTATCTTTGTAGAAAAGGGATGTTAAGCCCTTCACCTGCAGAAGCAGCCTCTCTTGCACAAAGACGGAGCCACTTCTCCCTGTTTTCAGTATAAGGTGATTCACAGGCTCTTGTACTGAGCTCAAGCACGATCTTGAGAGTTGCAATCCAACATCTGTATGGTATGGAATGCTCTGCTTTCTCCTAAGGGTTCCTGGAGGGGCTGCGAGGGTACAGGGGGGGCCCGGCGGCTGGAAAAGCTGTGTGTATTCAGGGGTATTAAAGAAACAATACACTTCAGTATATATTTCAAGTCAATTTGAAGACAAAAAGAGTGTAAAGCTTTTCCCTAAAGGGAGTCCTTGTAGGAACTTAGCAAGTCAAGCGAGCCAGCGGCTGCTGGGTGAGCAGAGCAGGTGACGGGGATCCAGAGGCCATGGGCCCCAAGGGTTGTCACACTTGCTCAGACACTTTGGGGGCACCGTGAGGGGCAAGTAGCGGTGCTGCCTGAGGCCATGATGGCGAAGGAGGCTGCAACTGGCTCCTCACTTACGCCACTAGTGCTGACAAGTACTTTTTACGTGTTTTATCAAGGGACAGCAGTGTGGCTCTTCCTGGGGTGGAAGAGAAAGCAGAGACACGCAACAAACCCCAGTCGTTTTCCTGTGCAATGTCACTGCCACCAGCTCTAACCACCACTCGCTGGGCAAGGTCCCAGGTTTCCACTTGTGACTGCACGAGTTCTGGATAAGCCAATGCTGTTTTAAAACAAGCTTTTCCTAATTTACACCTGGAAAGGATTAGACACAGCTCTACCCCACACCACAAGGAATATCCTGTTTTCCAAAAGAAGCAGCTGACATAGTCTGACCAAACACATAAAAAGGGTAGGTCTCCTAATAGGATGGCTTTTCTGTCCTCAATTTCCATTATTTGAAGTCCTCAGCACAATTTGCAAGCATTAAGATGCCCTCAGGAATGCCTTTTGAACTGGCCTACTTTCACAGCAGAAACCGAGACAGAAATAGAAGCCAGTTTAGCCAGCGTCACACTGCAAATACAAGGCAATGCAGGGACACAACCCAACGCCATGAACTACTGTTCCACCACCACTGGGCTGCTGTTCCCCGCTTTTTGGATGATCCAACAGCTACCTGCCACGTCCTTGTTGTACTCTTCATCCAACAGGCCCTGAGAAATTCTCAGAATATCAAACAAATCAAAATAACGAAGAGGCCAATAATTCCTTTGGAAGCTGCAAAATAATCCACAATCCTAAAAATAATCTAAATCTGTAAGGGAAAGGAGACAGTTCTTGACATCACTTGAAACATAGATGGTAAGACTCTATAGATACAACACCTGTTTCCCTTCCAAATTCTGCGGATAAGTAGAGAATCAAAAGGGGAAGAATTGAGGCACAAGATCAATTTTTTAAGATTTCAATTAGCCTTTTATTTGGACTAGGATTTATTTACTGCAGAGCTAAGCATCTCTCATAGTTACAGATCCTCTATTTATATCTGCTAACTGTGCAAATTTCTTGGTTCCCTGATTCCAGACCAGCTGCTGGGCACAGCTGTGCTCCAACAAAGGCACCAAAACCAGCAGGATTGCTGCAGGACTGTCATACTTCCCTAACTTCATCTGCATCTGGAAGAGGAAATCACAGTGCTTTTCTCAGTCACTCCTGACACAGCTCAACAGAACAACACCAATCTAATTAAAAAAACCACAATAATCAATGGCCAGTCTGAGAAGCTCCCAAGCTTCCACAGCTTTTCAACATAGCATTAGCATTGCCTCCACAAGGTACAAGGTTGCCAAAGCAAAGAACACAGGCATCTACACGTACAGTCACTTGCAAAACTCTTGGACAGAGCATCCTGTGAACTATCACACATGTGGAGAGATCAAGGCACAGAACTGCAAGCAATTTAGAGCCTGGCAACAAAGGAGTTTCTGTATAATGGAAAGAAGGGGGTGTAAAAGCTGAGCAACTAGGCAGAGCACCGAAGTGCCTCATCAACACACGGCAGCTGTATGACCACATGCGATGCTATTTGGCACCTAAATCTTGAAGCGGGTTTTCAAATGTGAATTTCATATTCACGTAGGCATTGAGCAGGCATTGATTGCAGGAAGATCAAGGCTGCACCTAGGAGAGGCGAGTGGCACAACCTCTGTGTCATGCATTACTGCCTGCCTGAAACTTGTCCCTGACTCCCACCCGTCGCTGGCAGCGTGTGGGCTGCCGTGAACACCATCCTTATTTAATCGCCTCTTCACACTGTAGGCACATATCTTGCATTTTGGGATTTTACTCTAAAAGCTGATGGGCCCCTAAGCACTATGCAGGCCAGCCCTGGCGTTTGTCGGGATTTACTGCTTTTATGCATCAGGACCTAACTGATTTGCCTAAGATCAAGCGAAGTCCATGACAGAGTAGGACTAAATGCAAGTGAAATAAATGGCAGACTACATTTTTCTTGTTTTGGGGGTTTATGCTGATGAGCAATATTTGGGATAACAGCTTGGCAGTCAGAAAAGCCTCTGTCCTCCACCTGCCATGAAGGTGAACAGTTAGCACTACACTTACCTGCTTCTGCTCATGCACTGGCTAGAGAGAATAAGCCTTATGCTGAGCTCTCCTTCACCAGCAACCTGGAAAGATCTTGGACACATGCTGCGCTTCCCTGTGCTTCTCTTGCTCCTATCAGTCTGTGAATACCTCTTCTAATTCAGATTTGAGTTGGGATTTGAGCTTTTCAGGCAACAGCTTTTTCCTACAGTGTATTTGACAATACCTTCCTTAATGACATGCTTTTCTCATCTGATACTGTAACATATGCTACATAATATTGTTTACAATTTGTCTAAATGTGGAGTTTGTTCCACAGTTCTTTAAGATCTAGCAAAGAAGCTGAGGTATCAAAATGTTGTTATTTTTACACAATAAACTATTCTACCCTTCCTAATTCAGTATGAGTCATTATAATAAGTAATTACATTAAGAATCAAACAAAATATGCTTTGGGAATCAGCGCCTTGCATATCTTACAAATTTATTCACATTCTCACTAATTGGGAAAACATATCCAGTCATTAGCAGGGTTTAGAAAGAAAAATAGGTCTTTTGAAGTTGGAAGACATTTCCAGGTTTTCATTATTTGGAAGCATACATTTCACAAATCCATATAAGCTAGAAACAGAAGAGCTGGCTAGGTCATGCAGCTCCCTTCCCTTCCTTCCCTCTTACAAAGCGCACTTCATTAAAGCATATAGCAGCCTGGCCATACTCTGGTTTAGCCTTCCTAATTTCCAGTGTCTAACGTGTGGGATTTCCATCCCTTCTCTAGGGTTTCTGCTATTGCGAAACAAGGCAAGAAGAAATACAGCTCATTATCGGGACGCTATGATATTCACCATTTTCCTTTCTTTATTTAACCCAGTATTCCACTGTCAGTGTCCTGTGAACTTCCTTAAACCATTCTCCTTCCTTGGGAAGGCAGCCCTCCCATCAGAGCTGATTCATCATCCTCCCCTCAGGTTACCATTTTACCAAGCAATACCTACTGAACTCTTCTAATCTTTCTGCAGAATTCCTCCCTTCAGCCTCCTGATTACATTTCAACTATTTTGCCAATTTCTCTCATATTGCTGGATTTCAGTCTAAGCTGCTCCACAGCACTCTCTTTACACTTTTTTCACTTTTTTTTTTTTAAATTTTTTTAGTAAGGAATAGCCATGGAAGCTTGTTACTAGAATACACTTTTTATACTCACAGTTCTTGAATAGATATTTCTGCTCCTGTGACTAGGAATACTTCTCAATAGCATGCCTGTAGCTGACTATCGAATGTCACTTCATTAGTATACAATTTAACTAGTGAGGAGTTGATATTCAGGCTTATTATTGGCAAAGGTCAATGGGTAAAACTATTTAAGGTTCCCTTCTTGTGTGCTCTGTAAATCTCATATCACTATCAAGTTAAATACATTCAGCCAATCGCTGACACACCATACAAAATCTCATCATTTGTTTAGTGCTTCATAAAGGGCAATGAATAATTTTACCATTTCAATGTCAAGGAAACTAGAAAGTTTTTTCCCCTTGAGTTGTTCAAGTATTACGACATTTGATCTACAAAAGGTTGCTTGTATACCTCAAAAAAATCCAGCACTGTCTCTCAACAACCACACAAGGATTGCATTACTACTGCAGGTGTAAAAAAGTAGCACAAGACAGAAAAGCTATTTTAAAAAAAAATCTCTGACCTTTAAGGATTTTTAATAAACATTGCGGGTGTAGGCAATGCTGTTCTTTTGGGGATATAAACTCAAATTATTAATACACAAAACAAAAAGCTGCCCACATTTCTGTACCAAAAACTAAAATACTACATGTCAACTAGCAATAATAGGAAAATGGGTCAGATAACACAAAAATAAATATCAACCACTAGGTCAGGTTTTCTACCTGTTCTCAGGGCAGGATGTGAATTAAGCTCAAGAAAAACTATGAAAGAGAAGGTCAAAGATTAACAAAAATTAAGATTTTGCTGGTCTTCAACTTTTCTTATCCTAGAATCTCAAGTTCTTAATGATTCATGAATTTTTCACCTTGTAACCCTTCTATGACTTAGGAAAGTCCCAAGTATCTGGCTTTTTTTGCATCTGGGGAAGATAAGGCACAGAAAAATGAATTTGTCTTCAGTGATATAAGCCAGAAAGAGAATCCCAAGTTATGTCTATAATTGTATCCTCTTGTCAAGCACTGAATTAGCGATGTCCCATATATGTCAAGGACTGTTTTGCGAGAAGCCCCAATCAAATCTACTCGTTAGCCCAGCAGTGATGCTGAATTTACATGACGCAACTGCCCGCGCTCACACAGTTCACCTGCCACTGGAGCAGCAAGCGGATGGTCTTGCAGAACACACAGGACTGCACACACTTCAGCCCAGGATGCTCTGTACCCGATCTGCTGCAACACACGTTCTCAACAGCACCTGTGAAACAGCTTGGCAAAAAATCTCCAAGTAATAGCATTTGTTGTGCTTTTACCCGTGGTTCAGGGGAAATCACCGCGTTTTTCAGCTCTCCCTGTCAGATAACATTTCCTTAATGTTCATTTGTTCCTTAAGTCAAGGCTTGTTACAACTTCACTGTTGTCTCATAAGCACATCTTTACTAACTTCCTCCATGTATTAGTTAGTTGGAATCCCTCAGATTCTGGCCAGGCACACCAGGAATGATAGCAGAGTGAGTGCAGCACTGGATAAGAGAGGCTGACCCGTGGGGAGCTGTACGGTTATCAGCTTTTCATTACTGCGTGGCTGAAAGGCCAAAGTGATTCATCAGTGCTCTTCTGAGTGGGAAAACAGGAGAGGAGGAGAAGATGAAGGAACTCAGGTTCTGATGTGAATTATCTCTATCCTATCACAGTATATAAGTATTTATCTCTAGGAACTGCTAATCAAATATCCCAGGACTATATCACCATGTCTGTAGAGATCTGCAAATATTATTTTCGAGACATCAGATAGCTTTTTCAAGGTGGAAAAAGTAGCTTAGTGACCTAAGAGTCTAATGACTAAATTATCTGATATCTTAGATTCAAACATTTAAATCCCAGTAAAGTAAATGCAACCCCCTCAGCCCAGGTCTCTGGCTAATTAGTTTTGTAATCTTGAATATTACTGTAGGTGCCTTAATTGCTCTATATCGCAGTTTCCCAAAACGTAAAATGATAATGATATCTATCTCTTTTGAAAATACTCTGCATATATGCAAAAATGGCACTTGTTTGCATAGGATTATCATTTTGCACCCTTATAACAGTTCAATGTGGTTTTATTTAGCTTATTCTGATAGCCCAAAGACAGGTAGAGAGGTCAGCAACTTACTGGCTTTCTCCCAGCTATGACTTTGCCTGTTTCTTACAAGTTTGAAGGGCCCCCCATGTGTTACCTGTATGCAAGGGTAGAAAAATTCCCCCAAGCCTCCGCCTCTGGCTTCTACAAGAGAGAGAGGTAATACTATGAGATTTGGCAGCCCCACATCACTGTGGCAGAGAACAGCCTAAAATCTACTGCCAACGTGCAAAGATGGTCTCAAAACCAATGTCAGCTGGGTTACAGTTCATTGCCTGAATGCTTGTGTCTCACTGAAGACATCTCAGTCCCAAACACAAACAAGTCTAATGCCCGGACTCTCATATCTCCCCTCCCAGTTGTATCCGGGTGGTCCTCCTTCCTGCCCCGAAGCCCTCCTAGGTAGCCTTCACCAAGGAGCTGCTAAAGCATGTAACTCAGGAGCAATGCTGAAGCAGGAAAAAACGTAACACGGCTGTTACCTGCAGGCACCCAAACTGATGCTTAGTTACAGCTCTTGGCACGCACAATCTCTGTGCCTAACAGGATACTCCCTTTTCAAGGGATCCACAGGGTAGAAGAAATCTATGGGTGCCACACGGTTTTAATAGGATTTTGTTGATCAATGCTTTGATGGAGCACAATTGATCAAGTGGCTACAGGCCAGTATCTCTCCCTAATCTGAGCAATGGGGTGTCTGGGAAAAACCAACTCTCAGCAGAAGGGACATGGCAGCTGTTTCAAAGCTGCTTCTCCTGGAAGACCTACTGACTGAGGTTTGGCTGGTGGCATAGACTAGGGTATGAACTGTAGGCATCACACACACACACACACAAAATTTTATGGCTTCTCTCAGAAAAAAAACACAGTGGAAAAAGAAGAGATGGGCTCAGCAAATAGTCACCAGCCAGCATGAAAAGACAAAAGAAAAGAGAAATCACAGCAGTGTAAATCAACCTGGGGAGAAATGGCTAAATGAGGATGCTGATTGCTAATTTACATCCTGTCACTCTGACTTTATAAGCAGGTTAGCTCAAGAGGCCATGTGTGCAAAAGCGGCCCCATAAAAGCACTGTCTTTCCTACTCTCATCTGTATTCACAGCAGACCAGGTTTTCACTTTATGGCTGCAATGTTCTTGTTTCTTCTGCAGGTCCATTAGCACTGTGCACGTTGCACAGTCAATACCAATTCCAGCCTACACTTTTCTGCCTTTTTTATTTGGACACAAGTCCTTCTGTCTGCTGGATTCATTACTCTTCGACATGGCTATTTGTGGTGTTCCTTTATGTTTTGATTTCTTTTTAAAAGCAGTCCAAGAGCCTTTGACTTTAAATAAAAAAAAAAGATAAAACAAAACCAAAGCGAGCCATTTAAAAAATAGCATGGTAAATCATTTCTGTTTCTCTTTAATCTAATCCTTTCTGTTTTGCCTAATTCCTTTACCCAAAAAGGTTGCAGGCTATAAAATGACACAAGAAAAAGATACCAGCCTTTTGTTTGACAAAACTCTATTCATTCTTTCCCTTGTCCCCTTTTCCCACATTCCAAGAAATCTTCTAGGACATTCCTTGCTATTCTGCACTAGACAGAAAAGTGAAATTTGACGTGACTGGAAGTTGAGGTGGCAGAAGGAACCTGGCAGGCTTAGGGGAACGGCAATACAAAGCATTTGAACAAGATACAGAACTACGATGTTGCCTCAGAAAAAAGGAGGTTGACAGAGAGCCAATCTCCATTCTGCTGAACGCCGGACAGTCTCCACTCTCTTCACCAAGGTGGCCAACGGCAGCTCCTTCACACCACAGCGGTGCTCCCAGCGTCAGGCTGGGACTAGTGAAAACTGAACAACCACCTATTGCCTGTGCCTTACTTTAGCCATATCCTCAGCTGACCAACCCTGTGTTCAACAAGAAGAAAAGCTGGAATTATTAAAAATACAGCCTTGAGGCAAGCACCTTGGCTGCAGTGCTAAATCATCCTCCAGTAACACCTGACAGGGAGGGAAAGGCTAAAATTCAGCACTGATCAGTCCTCCAAGAGGACAGAACAATCAAATGCAAATGCAGAATAAAGGAGATTTGCACAAATTAGGCTTGAGAGCTGACCATTGGAAATGGAGTAGCAGTGACTTTTGCGGCTTACATCAAAAAGCCAGACTGCAACAGAACAGAACTTCACTGGGGAGATGGTAACAAAATGGGGAAAACCTGGATGTTTCCATGACTAGGCACTGAATTGTTAGGCTTCCATGTCTATGAACCAGACTCTGTACACTGAGATTAGTGTAAGGACTCTAGATCTTTTGAAATTTCTTAATATGTCAAGAGTTTTCCTTTGACCTCATTTTTCTCTTCAGTCACAATCATGCATGACAGAGAGATTTAAAAAAAAACAAAACCCAAAACAATATGAAAACTTATTTGAGACTGTTTCTGTATTCTTGCTTCCTTCTCACTACTAAGCAAGCATATGCATTTTGCCAATCACTTGTTCAGGGGCAAATCTTGTCCTAAGGTGGCAGATGATACATGCAGCACAAACTATTTTGTTCTGCTCAGCTCAAAATTCCTTGCTGTCTTCCCTGGGATGGGTGGGCTAAGCTGCCTCAGGGGTCTTTCTGTCTTCAGCAGTCACCCAAGCAACAGAGAGGAAATCAGAGCTATTGGAGAAGAATTTCTCCTTTCACCACTCTGCTTTGCAGCTCTTCCAAAGACCAGGCAGGTCAGGAAGACTGACCTACCTTCTAATCTCTAATGCAAATACTCCTCCAAGAGACAACTAAGGTATATAAAGGATAGATACTCTGTATGTATTTCTCATTCTGAGCACAAGCCTAGGACTCCCACAGCTGTCAATTTAACATGCTTTTCAGCTGAGGGCTGAATTGTCATTTTCCATTTTTAGTCATTTAATGAAAGGTAGTGGATAAAAATTCACTATTTAAAATACCATATTTTTCTTTTCTCAGCAGTTTGAAATGGGGCCTGTGGGTATTGGAGTAGTCAGACTTAAAAGTCTGATTCCACATGGCTCCATTTGAATCCTAAACTCTAGTGCGTTGATACAACTTCCAACAGTAATCCCCTCCAACCTGCCCTGTCCTTCTGCTCCCTTTAGCAGTATTTGCAACATGAAGGATTACAATTCTTCCTTGTTCAGAAATGCAAAAATGCTAAGTTGCTTACAAGAACACAAGATTAGGATGGTAGGAGACCCCTACTCAAAGGGCCCAGGCTGATCACAAGAGGACCTTGCCTTAACAGACAGAACTTCAGAAGTCAACAGCTGCAGGCCATGAAAAATGGAAGCATCATGAGACCAACAGCACTTATTATGAGGCTGCTTTTCTTGTACATCCTCTCTGCTGCTGTGCCTTTTCAGTGTGATAACTTTTGCATTAATGTGGTGGATATCTCCCAAGTTTTGCATTTTACCTGTCCACCTACTCACCACCTATAATCATCACAAAGCAGAAAGTTGCTCTGAAACTCGTAGTAAGATTTGATTTATCAGGACGCAGTTTCCCTCTTCTGCACCTCACCTCCCAATTTTAACCTCCTTGTTCTCAATTTCCCAGAAAAAGAATGAGGATGCTGGTAAGGAAGCAAATAAAGATGATGAAAACTATCTTTCCTTTACACATTCTCAGACCCTTCGGCAGAGTGAGAGAGAATGATTTCCCTCTGGAGAGCCATACCTTGGAGTCTGGTACCTACCGGCAGCAGAAGCTATTCTGTGGATTAAACGCATATGAGAGAAGGCAGACGAACCAAGCAGATCTGGATGAGCCAATACACACCATCAAGTAAGACCTTTCTGTGCTTGTGGTGATGGCTGTGCTTTTGCATATCCTTTCCATATCACATAATAGCCTCATCCAATCAATCAAAGTGTCCAAGGGCTGACTGCCTATCTCCACATGGAGAAAGAGAGTCAATTAAGGGAGCATCATGAATGCCAAGTCTTTCCCTCTGAGATGAATAGAGAAGAAGAAATGAGACAGAAAATGCACTGTACCAATGCCTGCCTTTCAACTTGATGGCTTCAACTGGGCAAAGCGGAGAGATAGAGAAAGCTAATTTCACAGATAACATCTCCAAGGTTTATATAGTAATTTTAAATATTGGAAATAATTTTTCATGACAAGTGAAATCCTGGACACTTCCATCAAGATATTCCCATTAATCGTAGGGACAATTGGCAGTCTCAGCAGGAAAACAAACTGGTGTGACCCGAGGGTGTAGAAAGGAAGGCGGGTATGAAGCTACAGTTAGTAGCCACTAAGCAGTAAAGGACTCAAAGATACTATGTAGTCTGAAGCAGCCCTTCCACCCAATGTCATCAGTTCATCTCTAGACACCTGACAGATCACAACAGACATGGTGCATGCTCAAAGTAAGCCCATTCTGGATCATACATGTGACATGCCATTATGTGTCTTCCTGGGAGTTACCTGGGAAAGCCAGAATCAGAAGATGAACACGTGTTTCCTTTCTTCATGGTGACTTACCACCTTCAGATGATCCAAGCTTTAGTAAGTTCTACCTTCCCCTCATACAGTATGATTCAGGCAAGGCTGACCTGCTATGCCAAGCTGTGTTTTAATCTGAGAGTTATCTGAGCAGAATTGTGCCTTCACTTATAGATAGGGTGTATTTTGTGGCTTGCATTAAGGAGAAGCCATTGTTCTGAGCTTCCATTTATAAACCAGCAGCTAAATACACCACTACAATATTAGTCCTGTAGAAGAGGCCTATACTAACAAAAGTATGAGATGCTGAAAAGCATTAACCAAACGTTCTCTTGCTCATCTACCCATCAACATCTTTTTTTGTTGTTGAAGTGCTCTTTACAGGAGCTGACAGTAGCACAAAATCTAATACAGTTTTGGATAATCGTATTTCTTGAACTGGGAGGACCTTGTGAAAGCTACACTCAGCAGTAAACAGCCAGAAACACAGAAGTTTAGAGAAAACCAGCAGAAATTATCTTCCTCTGTGCCATCAATTACCATATTCAGATGAGATAAAGAGCACCTGGAGTACTAACAAATTCACATGCAGTATGGAAGCAGGAGTGGCCTTAAATATCAAGAGCATATAATGATGGAGACAGGATGAAGAAACAGCAAAGAACACAGATAAAAAAAATCATACCCGCGTCATTATAAAATATAGGAGAGACAATCAGTTGATTTTTATACAGTCTCAAAATTTCCAGCTGCTCAGCAGATGCTGTTGGAGATTGTCACATCAATGAGACTCCTCAAAGTTAAAGTTCAATAGCCTAAAGACCATGAAATGATCTTTTTCCAGAAAGATGTAATCACCCTGACTGCAGAATTAATGGCACACTCTTCTGTACTGAGGATATCACAAAGGCATTACAAGGCAACAAATGCCATCGCTTGTCCTGGAAACAACATATACTCAGAGTGCCTTTGGACTGGATATATACATCTATGGACAATAAAGATACGATGAGTGGAAAGGATCACAATATAAAGCCACAGCAGTGAGAGACTCTGAAATTGCTCCATCATATTGTTTCTCTTCCCTTACAAGCCTCACCTTGGCTACACTGTCCTTACTGGAGCTAGCACAACATCTCATGAGCATCTTGGGAATTGTTTCGATGTTAGAACAGACGTTACCCCATGGAAGGCAAGGATAGGATGCAGAGATGGAGGATACATAAAAGCCTAATACAGTAGAATAATCCAGCACTTGCACAGCCAACGGTAGCCTTCTGCTCTGACACCAAGTCCTTGGGGAGAGATACAAGGGAGCCAAGCACAGGAAGCCCAGGTCTGCGTTTCTTGAGCAGAACTGTGTACAGCATATACCACAGTAGCAGCTGCTTGGGCCAGCCATAGAGGGAACAGCCACAGGTGTTACAAATGGATTGATGGAAAGTGAGAAAATGAACGTCTCGCACAAATGCCCTCAGCAAAAGCTCACATGCCTCAGATCACGCTCAATGAAGGCTTTCTCAATGGATTAGTGAGGAACAAATTAAAATGGGTGTGAAGAGATTGCGTGAACTCCTTCTCTAAATTCAGATGGAATCTTTTTCTGCAGTTTGGAGACATTTTGGGAAATTGTACAATAGGGACCTATCTGGTACTAGTAAATCAATGAACAGATGAGCTCTAGAACAGACCTTCTGATTTCTAACATCTTTCACTTTATCTCATGAAATCATAAAAATTATTCTGATGTTTTGACTTTCCTGAAGCCTTTGAATATTCAAGATCCAGCAGAGATTAAAAGCATTAAAACACTGCAGCAAAGGCTTTTCTCCTAATGCGTCCAGCACCCCTGGGAACTGTAAGAAAATCTGTTCTCAGCAGTTATCTAGCATCATACTGCAGACTCGGAAGGTCTGGACAGTCCAAAAAGCATCAACACAGTTAAGGTTTTTTAAACAAACCTTCAAATATGTAATCATCATCAAACATCTTCACTAAATTAAAAAAGAAATCTGTGCTGCTACCTGTGCTTGAGACGGCAAAGCATGCAGCACTTAAACCATGTCGTAAATGATTTTGCAGCATTTCTTATTACCAGTAATTTTACAACATCTCCGTTTATTGCGTACATAATGGGCAGATGTGTGTTGTCATTAAACTGTTCTTAGCAAACATTGCTATAAAGGTACTTGGCAGATAATAAAATGTGTAGCCCTATGCTCAACATCAGCATTGCCAACAGCAGGTACATTGCTGTTCACAAACAGTACACCACAAAACACAGAAAAAGCCTGGTTTGCTCAGGGTGTTAATCGACCATCTGTGAGCAAACCCAAACAGGAAGGAACACTGGTTCCAGCCCTTGGGAGGAGAACTGGAGTGGGGTATCTCTGTCTTGCTGCAATGAACCCTGGGTGCACCTCAGCGAAAGGAAAGGGCAGGAACAAGACTTTATTTTTTTCTTACCTGGAAAGGACTCGGGCTACGTCCAGTTCTGAGCAATTAGCTTCAAAGGTTTAAAATCCAAACCTCAGTGTCTTTTATTTCAATCTTAAATGGCCAGCAGTCTCATGTGAACCTGCCTTTCCTAATCTTATCAGTATATACCTCCTAATAAAAACAAATAAATTAAAAACCCCACAAAACCAAACAAACAACCTCCAATCAAGGCAATTAAGTAGGCAAAAGCATTAAAAAGTAATGATCTGATTTTCAGTTGTCATTTGCTTTGTGTCCTTCTGGGGCTTTTGCCCTCTGCAGTCCCTCTGACAGCATTTCAGTAGAAGGAAAGTACGCAGAGAGCTTTTGGGACCTGCAGAAGAACAGACCTCATGCATCTTTTTGAGCTCATGGCATTTCCACTGCAGCTGCAGAAAACAGCTAATGTGAATACAACATACATTCCTTTCCTCCTGCTTGTTTAACGTCAGGGCCTTGAGGTTCTTTTCAGAAAAGTCCATGGGTTGTGAGGAGGTACTTGGTTATCACAGCAAAGTACATCATCCTCCACGAGCCAGATCCCACCTGCTACCCCTAACACCTTAAGTGCAATTAACAGGGGGGTGCAGAGAGCCGATGCTGCAACTGATGTCAAGTATTGACAAATTAGAAGCCAAAGGGTACAGAAGACATTAGTACTTAAAAAACACTAAAGATCCTTCACAGTAGCTGCACCAAACCATCCTTCCCACCTTCCTGCGTGTCCGTAACAGCTCTCCAGCCCTTCTTGCTGACAAGAATTACAACTCACCCGAATTTCTATTGGGTCCAGTATGAAAAGGGAGTTCACATGCAACAGGAGGAAGCATGCTACCCATTGCGTTGGAGGATCCTTTTTGTGAATCCTCCTAAAGCCTGGCCTACGTCTGATAACTGGAAAGCATTTGGGAAGCATTCCCATGGATTTCAGTTATTTTACGTCCTTTGTTTCAAACTAACTAGCAAAACAGCAGATCTGTTGGAACAAGGAACTTCAGAACAGAGAGGCTGCACAGCAGACACTGTTCTCTGACGCTCCCTTCTAAAACCCTAGAATGACTAAATACTACCACCAAGAGTAGAAGCTCCAAGGTATTCTTTCCCTCGTGCCCAACACATCACAACTCGAGACCTAGGAAACTCAGTACATAGCCTCAATATGTACTTGCAATCATAACTTCCATTACAAATCCACTTCTCTGTTCCTGCCATTCATTTCAGAGACACCCAAAAACTGCCTTTCAGTTCAGGAGTCTTTCTGGCATGATTAAATCTTGCTCTCCACCATATATACTCTAATCAGATATAATAGGAGTGCAGGGAGCAGGGGGAGGTGAGATCATTACCAGATTACAAGGCACTTGGAGCACCAGTTGCAGGAGGAATTGTGTCCTGTCTATTAGCTTCTTTTCTATTTTCTTTGCTTTATGCGCCCACCCCAAAGAAGACATCCTCTTTTTTGTCAGCCTGGTAGCCTTGGCAGTCTGGCACTGCCAATTCCTCTGCAGCACAGACAGTGACCTTCTGGAGTACAGCTATACTGAATTATCAGACCAGAATCTCCACATAATCAATAAAAGGAGACAGACAAATTAACAAAAAGAGGCAAGCAGATCGTGTTAATGCTTTGAATTTCTCCTGAGAAGCAACTGCCTCCCCTCCACTCACTGCACAGGGAACTTAGACATTTAGCACAGGTCTTCATTGCCAGGCGTCTACATTTTTAATCTTAAAGTACTTATCCGAGGCATCTAAAGGAGGAGGTCACAATACTACTTTAATTGAGTTTATGCCTCTTGCAAAGCCAGCTGAGTCTTACTTCCTAGCCTGGTGGACAGCCACACCACCACTCCCTTCCAATAGCTACTGTGGAATCTCTGGAATTTCGGAAACTCATTCAAATGCTGTTAGGTTTATAGCAGCTCCTTAATTTTAACAGTAGCTCGGAAAGGCTCTTCTCACATACAATTTCCAACATTGTCACACTGAATTAGACTGGGTAGTAGAAAACCATTATGGAAAGATGATAAAGAATGGGAAGCTCAAGGATTTAAGAAAATAAATAACTAACAGCTGCGTTACCTGGTCAGCACAGACTCTGGTGGACAGTGTGAAAATGGGGACCACGTCTATCTAACTGCCAGCATTTGTTGCTGCCTTTGCTCAGCGTCACAGCCTGGCATTGAGCACTTCTGGCCCATGAATCCCATTGCACTTTCATCTCCTCATCCTTCTGTGTCACCTGCCACTGGCTACAGAGCTGGAGAGAAACACAATCTCACAAGCAGATGAAGTGAAATTTTTGAAGACTCGGGAGTCTTATTTAGGTGAAGTACTTTGTCTCAGCCTTTCTGAGGACCAAACACTGACATCTATTCATTCTAGTTTCTATAGCAAGGACTTGAATGTAAGTATACCTGAAAAAAACTTTCACGATTTGTCTCCCAAGAATATTCTTGGTCAGTACAGGAAAAACATGCGGTTACCGAAAGAACCAGAGCTATCCTACCAGCACTTCTGACTCCCTGACATACTCCTCCTTGGGTGGGTGGCATATCAGATACGAACCATCTTTGCCATGTCTCACCCCATCTCTTCTATGCAATTTCAATTACCCCCAGGAGGGGCTACACTACCTTTAGAACCTATGACACTTTAAGACTGAAAACACCTTTTTTTGCTTACATCACTACCAGTACTGAATGACCAATTAGATACTGTAATTGTATGAATGAATTTGAGGCCTTGGCAGCAGTTCTCTGTTCTGTGCCCTATCAACGGCAGCCACAGCAAGGTTTCTCCATCTCTACAGAAGTACTGCCTGAGCAGACACTGCAAAGAAAGTCTACGTTGCATCAAGTGTAACTTGCTGAATATACAGAGGTGTTAGTTCACTGACAAGACAAACTCCCACAGGCTTTAGATATAGATGACATACTGAATACCATGTATTTGTATTGCTTCACCATGAATAAAAGGAACCCAAACCTCTTTTCTAACTATAACACAATCAATTTCCTTTTCGAGTCCCTTTTAGACGTATAACAATCCTTTATATGGCAAAGTATAAAATGTATGAGAAATACAGCATTATAAATGTAGAAATACTATACCTGGAAATGGGAGATAGACTTTACCATCAACAACAAATGAATCATCTGCTTCTCTCCCTGGAGTTGTACGTATGTCTTGTATTTTCAGAACCTCAACTAAATGTTAAGTATGTGCTTTGCTTTATGTTCAAGACTGATTTTCCTGGTAGCCAACGGCATAGAAGATTCTTTATTCTAGGCTCCTTTGCCCTTTAACCCTGTACCCTACATCTTGGGCTGCAAACCCTTTCCAAGAGTCACACTCCTCTTTTTTACCAGGACAGAAGGCTAAGGACTGAGTAAAGCAAGCGACACAGCCCTTCTCAGGTAATGGATAGCAGACTGGAAAAGCGGGTCAATAGCTGTCTCTCATTAAAAGAACTAGCCTGCTCCTTCTTCATTCCTCCCCTCACACACCAGCCTGGCTCCCCCCCGTCCTGTGGCAGCTCTTTAGTCACTATGTAGAAGTGCCATTGTCACATGGCAGCATCTCTCACTTTGATTCCCTTCCCAGCCTCCATCTCAACTCTTCTCCTTCCAACAGTATTTGGATCACAGGCCAGCCCACGTCAGGACTTGCTGTAATCCTTGGGTGTCAGACCACGAGAATGGAAAATGTCACCAGTAGCCTGCAATACTTTCGTTGATTGAGGCAAAATCACTGTGCACTAATGCAGTTGCCTGATATCGAGTAGTTGTATCAGAGCAGTACGAGGCTGCTATGTAACACCACAATAAATGCTGTGGAGCCAAATACACTTCAATCTGCACAACTGTTTTGGTATATCTAGTCTACAAACATTTATTCCCTGTGAGCTGCTTCTCGTGTTGCCAAGGAACCTCAGGCATGAAAGCCACATTTTGCCTGACAGTAGGTCTAAACCAGTACAGGGTTTGTGGTTTCTATTTATAGACAAAATGAGTATCTCAGAATTAGGACCTCGGTGTACATCTTTTATGTTGTTCTGAACCACAACATCACTGTTTTCAAAACCTTAAATACGCTCTGATTCTAACACATATTTATTAGGACCTCAAGTTCCCACACTGGTAGACATGCATTCATACATGTAACTTTCTTACTTATAGTGATGCTGGCCGAAGCATGGCCAAGTTATGGATCTCAGGACAGACTTGAGATTTATTTCTCCTAAATCAAAATGCTTACATGCTCTTAACATACTGATTTCTTTTCACTGTTAATAAAAGGAGTAAAAGCCAACACCACAGATATCTGCAGGTACATGAGATGAATGCTGTTCTTTATGTCATGTCCGGAGATGGACATGAGACGGAGTCCAGAAATTCCTAAATCACAGAGCTGCTCACTCCCAATACTAAATAAAGACCAAAGGCAAGTATAACTGCAATTTTGTGGGGGAACAATGCATTTATGGTAGCGCCTTTTTGTCATGTGTGTACATAACCTAATCACATAATAATCAGCCAAAACAATTCCCAGGACTGTGGTTGAAAAAACCTCTGATGTGTTTCAGAATCTTTTAATCCAATGTAGTCTATAAGACAGAACTGCTGAGCTGATATTGGCATAGCCAATGCCCATGAATCTTACATTTTCACCCATGTCCTCACAGCACGGATGTCAGCGTTGATGCTTCAGCTGTTTTAAGGACCACTGGCAATTAACTACTATTGCTGCTTAGGGCAGCATGCTACAAATTGCTGGCTGAGAGAAGCTTGATGAATGATCATAGATCTTGTGCCGTAAAACCTAAAAACCCCATCCAGTCTATAGTAAGAATTTTGATCATTAACAAAAACTTCCTGCAAAGAAGAAAATCCTCTGGAGAGTGAATAACTTGCAAATCTCAATTCTGCCTAATATTTTATGCACTGTACCTAACTTTCACATTCTTTCTCATAAGTAGCATGGTACTATGACGAATATTAAAAAATGCATAGGGGAGACACTGGGTAGGAAAGGAGCTTCTCAAATATTTATGACAGAAGCTCAAAAATATCCAAATTTCCAATTCTAAGACACATGCTATTACCATTACACCATGGTGCCAAGTAAGGCAATAGAAAGAAGGGGCTAAAGGCCTAAGACTCTGCTAAGGGTTTACGGGTAATTTTTGGGTGTACTGTGACTGCAGTTCAGCCAGAATGCAGTGCTGATGGACAAGTATTAACAGAAATATTAGTTGCAATATAAGAAAACACCCTTTAGGGAGTATTTTCTTTTCTAAGTGACCTTAACCCCATCGTTTTTTTTTTAAACCACTCACCTACCTCATTTTGAGGGTGGCACCAGCACAATGAGGATAACAACAATTAATGGAACCACCTGATATTTGAGAAATATATATCTCAGATATCTTACATTAGTAAGTCCCTTTCCACGTGTCTTAGAACACATAGGTTCTGCTTGCCTGTACCAGCATTACTTGTGCCTCCTATCTCAAATCATATGTCACCAGTGGGAATGAGTGAGGATAAGATGCAGCGGACCTCCCACCATCTCCTATGAATTTGCCTTATCAGAGGTGAACTTGGGAGACATGTTGCTGTTAACAGTATTTCATTAGCTGGCTTTACCCATAAACAGCCATCAAGGAAATCCTACCATGCCAAAAAGAGGAATACTAGTCAGAACTGGGACACATCATCTGTCCTATGCAAGAAAAATCCCCATAACTCAAGTTCACACTTGGAACTGTTTGCAGTAATTTGCCTGAAACCTCTCACATGGAGCAGCATTTCCTGCCTTCGGAGGCAAACCATACTCAGTCAAAGAAACTCTGGAACCTGAAGACAAGATCTTCAGAAGGCTTAGGGAGTGAAGTGGCAGATGAAGAAGATAAGCTCATGAAATGAAAGTGGAAAAGACTGGAAGGAAATGACCAGAGAAAAAACTTTCCTAGTAAGGGCAGGGGAACTTAACATTGGAAATACCAACAAGGGCAGGGGAAAGTCTCACGGAAGCACTGGATTTTGTTCTAGTTCTCCTGCATACCTTCAGCTCCATGTAACTGAGGTCAGAAAACTCAGCTTACCTCGCTCGCATGTTCTACCCCAATAGCCGGTGCCAGTGCAGTCACAAATGAAGCGGTTCCAGCCGTCCTTGCAGACAGCGTTGTTCTTGCACGGGTAGCTGTCACACTGCTTGGTGCCGAGGCGGGAGCAGGAGGACTTGACTCCCGCAGCATTCTGCGCCTCTGCCAGCTGCCGGATGTTCTTGCTTCGTCCATCGATGAACAAGTCTCGGATACAGCCAACGTAGCCATAGTTCAGCATTGCTGTCCAGAGCTCTGTGGGCAGGATGAGACCTGCCCGGTTCTCAGGCAGCCCGCCGAGGTACATGTCGCCTTCCAGGTCCAGGATCTCGCTCTCCCCACTAGCGGTGAATGGGGTGCGTCTGCTGTTCACTGATATAGTACCTAAATGAGGAGCATAAGGAGACATCAACACTTTCACTAACAGCCTCAGTCTAGTTCATTTTTTTTCCAATAACTAAGTGAGGTTTAAGGTTCAGTGCAAGAGAGTGAAGACAGTGTCTCCCACACAGCTCACTCTCCTCTTAAACCACAGGCCATAAGTACTTCCATGCTGATCATCATGTGTCTGTATCTCAACTTGCATTACAAGGTCACAAGCATAACAATGCAATAGTTAAATAATAGCATGTTAAAAACTGGGCATTATTCAATGGTATTCATCCAGCAAAGCAGAGATTTACTGAGAACATTCAGGAGTTTGATGGTGTCGGGACCGGAGAGAAAAAAGATAAGTAAAAGCATATCAATTCACGCTACATAGGTCTTCCAGAAAACACTTCATCAGTACCTCCAAAGCTAGACCTGGAGGATGGAACTAGTAGATCCTCATCAAGTTCGTAGATGACATCAAATTGGGGATGTGCATTGGAGGAAGCGCAGGGCTGCCATTCAGAGAAACCTTTACAAGGTGTAGCAAAGGACTGATAGAAATGTTTGATGTAAACCACCAACAATAAATACAAAGTCCTACACCTGGGGCAGAATAACCTCACACATAAGTACAGGCTGGAGACCAGCTGGCTAAGGAACAACTCTGCCGAAAAGGACACGGGGATATGGTGGACAACAATTTGAACATGAGTCAGCAGTGTGCACTTGCAGTGACAAGAGACAATTAATCACAGGTTGCAGCAGGGGAAACTACAACTCCATAGAAAGGAATATTTTTCACCATGAGGGTGGTCAAACATGGGAAAAGAAACCTCAGAGAGGTTGTGGAATCACCATCCTGAAGGCATTCAAAACAACTGGACATGACCCTGAAGAAAAGCCTAAATTTCAGCAGAGTTTGGACTAGAAATCTCCAGAAGTTTGTTCCCAAATAAATTATTCTATGGTTTTACAGTGAAAGTTAAGTATTCTTACTTACATTTTACTAACAGGAAAATCGAGGTAGAGAAAGATAAAGGTTATCTCTAAAGAACAGTTATTACTAAAACTGTAGTAGCTTCCATATGCTCCAAGCAAGATGTGGGCATACTGCACTGAGGCAATTCCTATATATTTCAAGAAATTGTCCCAACACATAAAATAATCAGAACATGTAATACAGAAATATAATCGGAACGCATGAAATAGGTGCAGAGAAGTCAAGTGACTCGTTTAAGGTCAGACAGTGCATCCAAAGAGAAAGAGGGAAGATAACACAGGTCTCTCACATCCCGGAGCAGCATACTCTTCAGAAGAACATTCACCAGGTTTCGTGATAGGGACATCTGCCCACCAGACACTCAGCTAAAAATAAGCAATTCACTCTCCCTAGCTATAAATCACTGCATCCAATTGCCTTGTCATTAAGATAGTCTGTCCTCAGAGACAACTAGCCAAGCCTTAAGATTAATTCCACATCATTGCATTTTTATCATACACCCCTACGATAAGGTGGGAGAGTTTAGTTAATAGTTAGCTCTATTTCGTGTCTCTGTGAGAAAGTGCAGTTGTGCACACATTCTTTTTCTCCAGTTGCAATAGGCATCTTCTTAGAGAACAGCACGTATGGCACAGACACAAGGTATTTCATGTGTGTGATGTTCAGTAATAATTTAGGAATAATGTCAGAGGCAGCAAGTGCCAGAAGCAACAGAGGCATTACAAATTAAAGGCTCAAAGAGAACCAAGGTTGTTTGATGAATCATTTTGTAAAAACAAGCGGCAGCACCACAGACATTTTCCCTTTTACAAAGCAAGAAAAGAGAAAATGTGACAATACACCTACAGCCGTAAAGGCGATGTGTCACAGAGCCACAGGATCACAGCCCCCCTTCCAGCATCTCCGCTGTTACTCCTCAAAAGCAGCATGTGGACTACATATTACTCACTAGACTAGAACAAACCAAAATACTGGAGGGCTGAGCTCCAGACAGCTACTACTATGGAGAAAACAAACACCACCTGCAAAAGCCACAAAAGTAAAGAAACACCCCAAAAGAGAAGAAATATTGGCAATATCAAGGAAAAGTGTAAAACCTGGAGAAAGAGCATGAGATGATGAAAGGAAACAGGCTAGACAGCAGCCTAAACTTTCTGCCAGTGTTTTGTACCCTGCAACTATTCATGTAGGGAGATGGTACTAGCTTGGATGCACAGCACTTTTAAGGCAAAGCTGCTGAAACGGAGAAAGTCTGAACTGACCCTAAGAAGGAGCAGTCTCGTGAGCTGGCATCTTTTTTGGGGTTTGCTTCCCTTCCCCTTCCCCCCCTCCTTCAAACGGCGTGTTTGCAACTCAGTTTAGGTAGAACAAATCCCATCTTGAGAAATCAGAAGCATCTAAGCATCTCCTTTCGAGTCCCTTAGGCACTTTGTGCAGGGCTAAAGAGCAAACAGACCAAGAGACCCCAGCTGCTGAGGGCAGAGCTGGTATACAAAGCAGTGAACTATTGCAACCATAGACCAAAACTTCCAGTAAGACTTTACTGTCTGAGTGGGTGGGAGATGATGTGTGTTTCGTAGCCGATGACCGGCCCCAAAGCCTTGTCTTGTGTAATGTGCTCAGTCTTCTCCAGCTAGACACTCTAGCAGGTTTTGTGGACACTTTGTAGGAGCTTTCCCCAAGGACAGAAAGGTTACAGGACACTAGGTGTCCATGTCCACGCTGTCAGCTTCTGCCAGAGCAGAGAGAAAAAACAGCTTTTGTTGCTCTGGCAGCCAACACAGACCAAAGCATACACAAAGCCTAAGGGGACTAGAGGTGCCACAAATTATTCCAGCACGACTGCCATGCTTCCCCAGCATTTGCGGTCCTGCCTTAGTACATCACAGTAGTGAATATTTGGATCTTTAGGCTACTTTACTAAGCTCAGCAGGAGCATGAAGTTTTGGACTGCTACAGAAATGGGAAGAAGAAGGGGAGAGATGACATGCTAATAAATGCCTGGCTGCTTCAGTAATGAGAATCAAAACCTCTAGATCACTAGCTCATTAAAGCCAAATGGCTGTTTTGTAGACCACATTAAGTAAGTTCATTATTTTGGTTCAGTTTCTAGATGACAGGCGCCCACATTTTAAAAAAATCAAAAAATTTTAAAAAATCTCCAAGGTGTAACCGTTCTCAGGTCCACACGTGCAAGAAGAGCCAAGGACTAAGCAAGAAGAGATCCTGAACTTCCATCTCACACCTACCAAAAGTACCACTGGATAAGAGTGGCTGATGCCTGCTAAAGGTATGGCGTGAAGAAATCAATGCCAGTATCCTAGTTTTCTGGGGAGACAAGACATCAGTCACTAGGACCATTAACCCAGCACTCATCATTAGTAGAAAATGCAATTAAAAAAAATAAAAAGAGACAACAGGAACATACAAATATAGATATGTTGAGCATTCCATTCTTGTTGAGCAAAGCGCTTTTAATTCAAAATCTGTTATCTGTAATCAGTGTCTGCAACATCGCAAAGCTCCCTGCCAAGCGACAAACAAGTCAGTCCTACAGTCTCCATCCACCAAGTAGCAACACTGTCTGTCACACCCTCCTAGTCCAAATGAACATGTGTCCCTCTTCCTCGGTTTTTAAAAACTTTCTTAGCAGAGAGGTTAGAGTCATTTCTGTTTCTTCTCCTTTTGCAGCTGCCTCTCCAGGGACCAGACAGTCCCCAAAGAAGCAAGCAAAACTGAAGCCAGTAATGAATGCAAATAATTGAGTTTATCCTTGGAAGTTAATTAAATTTTAGCAACTCTAAAAGGAATCAAAGCTCCATTTATTTATTTATGGCTTCCTTTATAAAATGTTCCTATCGATGTCTTTAGGAGATAGCAATATATAACCACACATATTAAGTCCTAGTAGAGCACCATGCTAAATACTAAGAAACTCCTCACGTCATCAAAGAAAAAACTAGCTTCAGGCAAAGACCTCTTCAAACAGCTAGGCTTTGCATGGTATCTAAAAGTCAGCTCTTTTGAAAACTCAAGGAAAGCAAATTCTAGCATTGCGTTCTTTCTGCTGATGGTGTTCAGCAACTGGAAACATAAAATTAGGGACCTAAAGCTATCATCTGGAGATCACCAGACAAATCCCAAATCCACTTGCAAATGTAAGCAAAATTTCCTTTGAAGATATATATGGCCAGACTTTGAGATCCCAGTAGTTCAGGAAGACTTCAAATACAATTTTTTGTATATTCGTAAGGTGAAGTTACAGTATTTGAATGTTTTGTTTCCTTAGACAATTTCAGAGTATGTCATGAGTATGGTTAGTTTGATATCCAGCACTAGAAACAAACAAAAAAACCTCTCAGTAATTGCGTGGCAGGTATATTATTAGAAATAAACACATTTTTAAAAATAAGAAGCTGTGAGGAAAAAAAGGACCTGACTCACATATTAAGACTAGAAATTGGCATCCAAGAGAGAGTAAGGAAACCTAACTGAAAACTACAAGATACTAAAGGAAACACAATAGGATGAAAATATTCATTCGTTGCCATAATTTTGTCACTGGTTGTGCCTATTACTTTTATTTTCCTCATGACAAGATCCCAAACCCCTGCTCTTCAAAGACACAAGGTCCAGGAGAAGATGTTAATATTAGGTCACAGCTTTAAGTTTTCATTTGGTTTCTACTGAGTTCCTTTTTGAATAGAAACCCAAAGTAGATCAGTGAGAATCTCTGAAACCAAGACCTAAATAATAATGGTTCTGAAGGATCTTAAACCTTAACCATGACCTACAAAGAAGTCTTCACTATAATTATGTATGTAAATGCAAAAATAGGTCCAAAATATCTGAAGACTGGGAATAAAATATTAATAGACTGCTTCTGCGATGTGCTATCCAAAGTTCACATTAAACATTTAACGAAAACCTAGCCATTCACATCCTTGCTTTGCTGGATAAACATCATTGGAGTAACACTAAGTTTTTGCAAGCAGGTGACTCATACCTAACAGATTGTGAAAGTTCTGAGAACTAATACACAGCCCTAGATCTGGGTCTGAAAGATGAATCTATACTTAAGAAAAAGTCATAACTCTACCTGATCTTCCATCTCGTTGAATATCCACGTGATACCACTCTCCATCATTGGCTTTCTTCTGTGTGGCCTTGACTTTAATGGTCCCAGAGCCCATGTCCAGCAGCAAGTAGAGGTTCCCATCTAAAAGCTCAACTGCAAAGAAATCTACCTTTGTATTTTTCTGGCTCCTGGCATCTTTCCTCTCCTGAGGCTTGCCATGAGTGAAAAGTATCAGTCCGTTGGGTTCAGTGGTTCGGAAATCAAATGAGATGGAGCCCATCCTTTTGGTATTCCATTTAGGCAGACTAATATAGGCCTCAGGTGTCTCAAAGCTGATGGGATCCAGCGTAGCCACATTCTCACATATGAATTTCACTTCCCCATAGATCTTCATCTTAGTATCACCAATCCGTGCCAAGCGAGACAGCTCCAGACGAATGTCGTTATTCTTATAAACAACCTGCCAGACACAAGGAAAAATATCATACATCAATCCTGCATACAGTACAAATACCCCAATTACTTTCAGACATGGGAGATAAACCTCTCCCAAAAGGCAGTGGGGAGCAGAAAGGAGACCATGCAAGACTCTGACATGATGACAGAGGGAGAGAGCACAACCAGGAGCGAGTATAGAAATGACAGCAACGGGTACTTTGCAATGACTATAAATCAGATAAGCAGGCAAAAGAGAGCATTTAACTGAAGGACAGTGAGAACAATTAACTCTACCACAGGCCCACTCTTCCGCAAAAGCTTTTGTACATAAACTACAGTGTGTGTCTGGTACCATGCTGTTATATTTGCATAAATCCTGTACAAAATACATAACAAAGTGTAACCCCCATGTCCATCTCTGCTAGCCACAGCAGGGAGCTCAGTACCACCACTGTCATTTCTCTCTTATTCCTATAAGCCCAGTTAGCTACTAGGAGAGAGATGTAAAAAAAATATAAGCGAGTTGCTGTGAACTGTTGGTGATTGCCCTGTGGCTCCTAAAGAGCTACAAGAAAAAAATAGACTTAAAATTTCTCTGGCTGGGAAATCTTAGATCACTACAGGAACAAACTTGCTATGGAGATATCTGCCTAGCTTACCCTTGTTTCAAGAAACCTACAGTCTCTGTGCCAACACATAAAAGCCTGTACATATTCAGTGCCTGGACTCTTAACTCTCTCTGAGTTAGGAACCAGAACTCTGTACTCTGTGTTGCTACATGGATGGAAATTAGCCAAGAGAAGAGTCCCAAACAGACAAGAACTCCTGAGCACACCAGGCTTGCTCAGGAGTCCAGACCTCCTGTCCTTCTCTTCCTCACAGGTACAGAATTAATTCCTTGCAAAGAGGACTCCTCTCTACCCCGTGCCAGAGGGCAGGGACTGGAGAAGGCACAAAACTGAAATATTTGTAAACTGTACTTCCTCTCAACCACCCTCTGTGCTTCCTAAATCCAGAGCTGGCACATCCAACAAGCAAAAGCATTTCTGCAACTAGCATGATTTTTATCGCATTAATGTCCTGCCACACTACTGAAGACTCCGACTTCTTCCAATGAGTTATTATTTTAAAATACTTTGTATCTATTACATGTAGCATATATGTACACATGCGTTTGATTTCTGCTTTCAAAATACTAGCAGAATGAGTTGTCAGCAATTTGCTATGAAAAAAGAAGAGGAGATATGCATTGTTAATTCTACAAATAGGAAAGTCAGAGAAATGAGTGTGCAGTAAGTATTAAAAAGCAAACAGGGCAGAGAATGATGGATAAGCTTCTGAAGTAGGTAACCTCAGGATGAAGAATTAATTTAATCACAATTTGACTCATTTGTAGCAAGCAAAGAATTTCCAGCTTTCGCCAAGCATTAAAGGAGAATTTCCCCAGCGCAGCCAGCACAGCATCAGATTTTTCTGTTGCAAAGGCAACACACCCTACCTCAGTATGAAAGGAGAAGCCAGTTGTCAATTCCCATTTGAGTCCTGGCACAAAGCTGTAGTTCCTCCCAGCAGAGGACAGTATTGACCCACAATAGCTTGTTTTGCTCCAATTCCCCATAAAGCGCTCTGCCCTCGCACCGGCTTCAAAAACATCAAGTCTATTAACATCCGCAACAGGAATAAAATATATTTTCCGTTTGCGAGACGCTAGTAGTTTCATTCTACGGATTAACCATGTCAAACGCTCTCGCTAGACAGACCATACACCTCCTTCCAGTGACTCAGCAAGGCTGTGCACTGCAGCCTCCCCTCTTGCCAGACAGCGAGGTGCACCTTGGCCAGAGAGCAGGGACGAGCTGCAGCTCATTTCTTGGTGCCCAGAGAAGGCACACGCGTGAGAAGCGTGGTATGTTCTCCGTGCCCTTGCAGCTATCCAGACTGCCCAGGACTTCTCCACATGCTTTGTCTGTGCAGCAAGCCCAGCACTTCCAAGCACTGCACACGGCCCTGTCTGTGCATGTCAAGGCACACAGGAAAATGAATAGAACAATCAAGAGGATGGAGCAGGACGCTTTATGAGGCCAGCGCTCTTCTGTTTGGAGAGGACTGAGAAAAAATATGA
This sequence comes from Chionis minor, assembly GCA_013398295.1. Lineage (NCBI taxonomy): Eukaryota > Metazoa > Chordata > Aves > Charadriiformes > Chionidae > Chionis > Chionis minor. The sequence goes on from VZSF01010051.1 coordinate 490,312, forward strand.
TTGAAGACGGAGAAGGTTAATGTAGAACTGCCCATTGCCAAATTCAGCAATAATAGAACTAGAGTCGTTCGCTGGAACCTGTACAATATCAGTTTAAAATGGATTTTTAGGAGTACTTATTTACATAGAGGGTAGTGAACTTCTGGAACTTGCTGTCATAGCAGGTCGTGGAAGCACAGAGTATCAGCAGGCTCAAAAAGAACAGGAAAGAGAAGTGGACAGCAAGTCCACAAACTGCCATTAAAGGGAAAAGGAAGGGATGGACCTTCTAATAATCCTAATCCAATAGCAGTGGCTATTGTGGGAGTATAAGGGAAATACACCACCAACAGTAGCCGTGCCCAACACCCTCTCCCTAAATAGCACTTGCACCTGCCACTACTGCAGGCAGAATACTGGGTAAATGAATTGACCCAGTATTGACCCAATTAACTTCAGGCCCACTACAGCTTATCTCATGTGCTTAATGAATCTATATGTACACAAAGTTGTGCCCAGCCTACTTCTTGTCCCACTGCAGGGATAGCCTGGAAGAGAGGGTAACTGGAAATGGGTTCCTGTGGACAGATTCCTTCTGCCAGTACATACACATGGGACTCCCTGACCGGTATGACTTTGGAATAACGCTACATTTTTGGTTTCACACCATTATAGAGTTGCTTTGGTGGGCAAGAGAATGCCAGGTGTGAATGAACTGTGACTTTAATGATCCTAACATAGGAGAACTGCTCTTATAGGATACTACTAACAGTTGCTTAAACCAACACTTCTCTAAACTGTATCTTGATGCAGACTTTCCCCATGTGAGATAAGCAGACAGGTAGCACAATACCCTATGTGTGACTGATGGCTGGTGCTGGGTTGTATCTAGCTATGGCTCGGTGATCTGCTTTCAGCAATCTCTACAGGTTGCTGGCAGAAGGAATATGGTCACATCCATGTAAGCAGCTTCCAACTCTCAGCTGAGCCACACAGAGGTTACATCTACCCCTTTCACATACTTGGTACTTGAGTAACAATTCCCATCTCTTCCGGGGAAAGGCAGAGGGTCTGCCTTTGGGTTTATTTGGGGTTCGCCGCAGACTGTCTTATATTTCATTAGCCATATCAGTACCACAGCTGGAAAATCCTTGAGACAGAAGACTTTCAAAGGATCTAGAGAAAATTCCATGGAGTTAATTGCAAGCCAGAAAGTCACTCACAATGGGGGATCTGAGAGCAAGTTTGAAAGAGAGGACTAAGAAAGCGAGCACAAAGGAAGACTTGGGGAAGAGAGGAGAAAGGGTGTTGAACAGATAGATACAGGAGTTCCAACGTCAATCTTTTCAAACAGATCCACCCCAAACTGAATCTGTATTATTCAAGTGTTTGTTGTTCCATATTATTTTCTTTAAAAAAACCCAAACCCTCAACGTAGCTTAAGAAATTTAAAAGGCACCTGGATTTAAGGAAAAAGTACAAGTGTTCACATAGCTGACTTGAGGTATCATCGACATCCACATTTGGACATCAAGATCTTGATGTATAATCAGGTATACCTCAGCACTATAAACAAAAGGATAAAAAATAATCCTTGGTTGTAAAACCAAGGTGAATCCTTAGCAGGAATAGAGAGACCAAGAGCAACTCTGGCTTGGGCAATGAAATGCGAAGGCAGCTTCTGATATATCCACAGTTCAATTGTTAAACCAAAGGTTCAAGAACGAGAAAAGGGAATATAATTAAATGACTGGAATGTATGTCCCATAGTGAAGAACATTCAAATTCAGTCTGTTTAATAGGTAGAGGTTAAAGGGTGATTTCATTACAACCTACGAGTGCCTGTGCAGAAAATGGAATTTGGCAATAGAGAGCTCTTCAATCCATGTGACAAAGGAATAATGGGATCTGGGGGCTAGAAACTGAAGTTAGAGAAATTCATATTTTAAAATATTATTACTTATTTTTACACGAGGGTAATTTGCTATTGAAATAATTTACTACAGGTTATGGTGTATTCCTGCTACTGGCAAACTTTAAATTAAAATAATATCTTGTTTTCTCTAAAAGACATAGTGAGACAGGAATTAATTATATAGCAAATCAGCCTAGATTATCATAATGGCTCTTTCTGGCCTCATAACCTATGAATCTTTGTGTTTTAATGAAATCAACAGATGCTTCAGTGCCGTTTTCAAGGACAGATGAAACACATCCTTCCCAAACATTAAAACTGTGTGATAAAGATGATGCTCGTGTCAATTCTGGTCAGACTTGCCAGCAGTGCTTTTAGTGGTTTTTTTTATATGTTTGTGACCCTACCATGCCACCACCCATTAAAAAGTAAAAGCCTAGGACAAAAAACTTGATTCTATTGTTCTAAATACATGAGCCTCAAGAACTAATTTCTTAGAGAGTCACCTGCTGCAAGCCAAAGAAGAAACGTTTTCACATTTCACTGAGGAAGCTCTCTTCCAGTAGTAGAACTTATCATCTGCGTAACACTCCCTACCCTCGCAGTCTCATTTCACCAGCAATCCCTGAATTAACTTGAGGGCTTTTCAGGATATACCGAAATACTGATTGAAAGCCACACCTCTCAACTCCAAATGAGGCCATGACTGACTCAGAGAGCTGTCCCTCACTAGGACATAGTCTTCTAGTGCCACTCTGGGACATGGCTTCCATAACAGTTTAGAAGTAAGCAAAGCAATGAAAGCAGCACCCATAAATTTGTCCATTTTTATCAGATGGCTTTCTGAACAAAGCCAATCTTGCCTATTTAAAGAGAGACAAGCTTGAGTTCATCCCGTATCTGTTATGCGTATCAAAGAAGGTCAGGAGGCCTAAGGGAGTCAAGGAGATGATTCCTAGTACAGTAAGTCTACTTTACAGTTATTCCGGGAAGAAAGGTAAAAAAGAGAAACAAGAATAAAATGACTAGCAAAAGCTATGCACAGAGCAGTTGAAAAGTAACCTTCATTCTTCCAATCTTAAAATAGCTTTATATTCCAACAATGAAATTAGAACAATGAAAAAAATGTTTTTTTCCTTTTCCATGAGCACTGCTTCTAAACACTTTGAGAGAGGAATATTTTGACTGTTCAATGCCTTTGTTTAAGGAATTGGACCAGTCTAGCTGGATGGTCAGGGGCGGAATAGTCCAGATACACACAGTCTCTCATAATCAGCAGTAGAATTCCATGGCATCTGACATATTTTGAGCGATAAAAAGATGTACAGTAAATTAGGTTTCCTTTAAATCTGCTGAGAAAGAAGAGTTTGTTTTAAGCTGAGCTAAAACAAACTGGCAATCTAGTTTTGAGGTTTCTTAAAAACGACAGCTTTGCAATTCTGAAGCATTCAAGGAATTTCTCCAGCTAAACTTATAAGAAGCTTCACTCATGGGTTAATGAGAGCTCTAATCAGATGGCTTTTCACAATGATGAAAAGCATCTCTCTGCAATCAAGTGAAGTTGCAGATAGCGAGAGCACAACAAAAGTGAGGAAAAGTGATGTGCTAGACTTGGCCAGTAGCCAATATAAAAATTTCTCTCTGAGTTGATGCTATTAAGCAGGAAACACGGTTTTCAGTGCAGGCTGGACACAGGCATGCTCCAAAGGGGAATGGACATTGATAGCCAAGCAAATTAGAAGATGACCATCAAGAACCATCAAATAAAACAGCAATAACCTGAAGGCTGAGTAAATTTAGCTAGCTAGGTGTATTGGGTTGTGTGGCAAGGTTTTGGTAGCAGGGGGACTATGGGGGCAGGGAGAGCTCTGTGACAAGCTGCTAGAACCTTCCCCTACGTCTGAGAGTGCCAATGCAAGCCAGCTCCAAGACAGACCCACCACTGGCCAAGGCCGAACCCATCAGCGATGGCGGTAGCACCTCTGGGATAACATTATTTAAGAAGGGGGAAAAGAAATCTGTGCAATAGAAACTGCAACAGAAGAAAGGAGTGAGAACATGTGAGAGCAACAACTCTGCAGACACCAAGGTCGGTGAAGAAGGAAGGGGAGGAGATGCTCCAGGGACTGGAGAAGAGATTCCCCTGCAGCCTGTGGTGAAGACCATGGTGAGGCAGGCTGTCCCCCTGCAGCCCATGGAGGTTAATGGTGGAGCAGATATCCACCTGTAGCCTGTGGAGGATCCCACACTGGAGCAGGTGGATGCCCAAAGGAGTGTGTGACCCCGTGGGAAGCCTGTGCTAGAGTAGGCTCCTGGCAGGACCTGTGGACCCATGGAAAGAGAGGAGCCCACGCTGCAACAGGTTTGCTGACAGGACTTGTGAACCCATGGGGGACCCACACTGGAGCGGTTCACGAAGAACTGTAGCTTGTGGGAAGGACTCACATCAGAGAAGTTCATGGAGAACTGTCTCCCACAAGAGGGACTCCATGAAGCAGGGGAAGAGTGTGAGAAGTCCTCCCCCTGAGAAGGAAGAAGCAGCAGAAACAACATGTGATGAACTGACCGTAACCCCCATTCCCCACCCCCCTGCACTGATGGGGGGGGCGGAGGTATGGAAGAAGGGAGGGGTGGGGGGAAGGTGTTTTAAGATTTAGTTTTTATTTCTCATTATGCTCCTCTGATTTGATTGGTAATAAATTAATTTTCCCCAAGTTGACTCTCTTTTGCCCAGGATAATAATTAGTGAACAATTTCCTTGTCCTTTTCTCGAGGCATAAGCCTTTCATTATATTTTTTTCTCCCCTCTCTAGCTAAGGGAGAGAAGTGATAGAGTCGCTTTGGTGGGCACCTGGCGTTTGGTCAGAGTCAAGCCAGCACACTAGCAAGAGCACCTCTGAAGTTCAGCCAAGTTGTTAACCCACTGCATCCTGTGTATCACCCGTTGCTTTTTCTTCTCACAGGCTGCCCCCCTTCACCAGCTGCCCATATCACTTCTCAGAAGGGCTAACTGCAAGACATTCAAGCCTAGAGCTTTTCTAAGACTTCCTTAAAGGTACCTGCACTAAACCAGACAAGTTCCTGCAGCTTAATAAATTACAGTTTATCAGCTGGTTTACCAGAACTATGTGTTTCAAGCCTGCCCCAACCAGCAACTAGAAACAAACACACCAGGTAACAGCCCTTTACTTTGTGTTTGGGACAGACTATGTATGCAGTGATCCAAAGCTTCAGTGATGGGTAACTAAAGCTGTTATTTTATTTAAAGAACTGTATGTGGACTGCGCATACCTAAACATATTTAATGGTTCACTGGAATAACAACTGTATTCAGGTAATAAAAAAACACAATCACCATTCACCACGCTGAAGGAGTTAATTTACCTGTCATAAAAAACAACACAACAAACATCGATGATAAGTAACTGAAACCAAACCAATACGACTCAAATATGGTTTATGCTATGTTGATTAAAGTAATGAGATCCTACATTCCATATGAATTATGTTTAACAAAGAACATGTCTTTACACTGCTAAAAATAGGAATGTGGTAAGTAGAATGCTTACACAATAAGGCAGAACTAATTCAAGCTTCCTCACAAAATTTTTTCCACCTTACAATAGGTTCTGAATAACTTCAAGGTTTGTGGAAAACTCCAGAAGAGAAAAGAGATTGATCTAGTTTCAGAAGATTTATAGGAACACAGAGAGAAGCACTCCCTGAGGTAGGATGTAAAGAATGAGAAAGAAAAGGGATTCAAAGTGCCACTAAAAAAGGGCAGAAAAAGGCAGGATGGAATTTCTTCAACTGGTCTAGTGAGCGTGCTTCCTTAACAGATACTGAGGACAGAGGACCCAGTACTTCATTGTGGTCACAACTGTCCTTTAAGCCAAAAAATAAATCCTGCTTGTCATGAGAATTCAGGACATCAGAGTGTGTTCAGTTACTACAGAGTTAACGGCAACCCAAATAATTCACAGGATATCCCAGAGCACGCTTAAACAGATTAAAGCAGATCAAGGCCCATCTTGCTGCCTTATCTTTCACCTTGGAATATATCAAGATAAAGACCAAACCTTTCTATCTATGCCTTTTTGGAATAAGATCTAAGATTTTTTGCCTTACAACCAACCAAATATANACAGCTATTTATTGAGGTTCTAGTATGTGTCTAGAGCTGTACAATATGTTTTTGCATATACTGAGCCTTCTGCTTCTTGAGTTAGCTATGAATATTGCTAAGCGACTGAAATGTCAAATGTTCTACAGCCTGATTTATTCTTGGTGTTGCAGTTCAGCTTTCAAACTACAGAAAAGCAGTGTTGTCTACTACAGAAACAGTGGGGTTATGAAATTACCTACTTCTTGGATTCCTTTCTTTTAACAGGTAGCAATAAGGACAGAATTTATTTTGTCACATATGTGGATTTCTGCATCGTCCATGCTGGGATACACTGACTGCTAATTTATTTCGTCTACTGTTGAAGAAAATCTTGATTTCAAATGGAATGGCAGAACCCATAATTGCATCTTGTGACAAACATGATGGAAACATTAGAAATTATATATATTTATTTGTGAAAAAGGGCATGACGCTGTAGAGAAGAGGGAGAAGCCTTTATAGTTGCAAGGGAAAGGCTGCTGAAGGATTTCATATTAGCCTCAAAGACTAAAGTCATTTCCTCAGCTACCGAAAAGGCACAGATTAGGAAACAGTAAGATTAAGTAGAACTAGTTGTAGCATCAACTAAGATTTGAGGATGAATGCTCTTTCACGGTCAAAGTGTCAAGTCTTCTTCTTTCCTTGCTACAGAAACATTATGTCCTGCGCAATCAGTGAAGGATCACAGGAAATCAGGTATAGTTTCTGAATTTGTTAAAATACCACTGTTCCACAGATTTTTTTAAACAATGGTGAGAAAGCCACCTAAACTCAATATTTTCAAAAGTGTATTTTCCTACATTATGGTGGCCAACTTGAGGTCATGGAATTGGTTTTGCAGAAGTGCTAATTAACAAAAAGCCTTAAGTGCAGACAAGGAAAGATTCCATCTTTATTGCCAAAGCTAAAAGAAACTATCTGAGAAATTAGACTTAGATTTCTCAGTTTGCTCCTAAAAACTAGATGATACTTCTTAATATTTAGGTGAAAAAGTAACTGACTGTTATTTGACAGTAGCAGAGTTCACTTTTGTGTCAGAGCAAAGCATTTATGGTGCTTCACTATGGGTTCAGGTGCACAAACTTAAACTTCCGTCTTGCTTCCTGTTCTATTCACCCTCCATTTACCTAGTAACAGAGAAGAGTAAAAGCTGCAGGTCAGTGAAGCCAATTCAGCCATGATGGTCCTCACTCATGCCGCATGTCATAGACTCAGCGTACCTCATGCTAGTCCTGAAAAGCAACTTGTACTTTGGACATGTCTCTGGATATAACAAGGGCATAAAGGAGATATGTCAGTATTTTACAAATATTCATGCCTATACAATAATGAGGAAATTCTATGTTCTACACTGAGCCTGTATAGTGCAGAGGTTAAAAAAAAAAAATAAAAAACCCAAACCAAAAAACACCACAACCCCCAAAAAAAGCCAACAGAAGAAAGAAACACTTATAGTTACAAACAGAAAATCATTCATCGGGTGGATTGAATTAAAGCATCCTGGAGTGTAGGGAGACATGGGAAGAGACAATGCTGTACTCTGTTGGAGCTCACGTCCAGTTTGGAGAATTGCACTTCAAGAAAGGAGTGGGACTATTAGAAAGAGTCCTGAGGAGAGCAGTAAGAATAACCAGAGGTCTAGAAAACAGAAGACAGACTGAAAGTATTTCTTCTTTTTAACATAAAGAAAACTGCAAGGAGACATTATAACAGTGTTTAAATATAAAAAGGCTGCTACAAAGCAGAAAGGAACAATCTGTTCTTTGTATCTATGCTGAAAAGGACCAGAAATAATGGCCAAAAATTACAGCAAGGAAGTGTTAGAATCAATGTTAGTAAAAGCTTTTTTTAATTTAAGAACAGTGGAGCACTGAAAGAGATTGCCTGAGGAGCAACCATCACTGGAGACCTTTAATTACAGGTTAAACAAATTGCTGTGAAGACCCCCATATATGTCATCGATTTTGTCTGGGGACAGTGGAAGCAAAAAGGATTAAATAATCTCTCGTGGTCCATTCCAGTTTTATTTTATATGATTCTGTGTTGGGGGGCAGGCGGGACATGAGAAAGGGGAAATTACTATGTATCTGAAGACTTTCCTAGTATTTCACACACAGAAAGGAAGAATAAGCCTCATATTAACACAATTATGATATCTCACAAATTTGAAGAGCTTTAATTTACAAATTAAATTCCTAGCTAATGAAGGTTTGACAGCTTTTTTAGAGTTAAGAAAAAATAAGAAATCATCATCACAGAAGCTTATTTACCAGCATGCAATAGTTGACTGCAATTACATTCCATTCTGTATTGAGCTTATATATACATTCACCAGTTACAGAATGCTCTGCTCCTCTGAAACGCATCCTGAAATCTCAGATTTGTCTAGCTTGCACAAGCTAAATCTGTCTAGCTTGGTTCACTGATGAGTATGTGAGGAAATGATTACTGTCAAGTGTCTTAAGGATTTCATCTGAAAGGAAGAGAGGAATTATTTTAGGATAGCCCCATTGATCATTTAAGGCTTGAACCTTATTACACAAGACACTGAAAACTGCATCAGACAATGACTTAGCAAATAACACTCCACTTAGTGATTTCATTGTATTTCAAATCCACCTAAGATTGTGCAAGTACAAAAGACCTATCTCGGGAAATAGATCTGTTTAGTATGGCTGGGTGGATGTTTCCATTGGGATGGCTTTCTAACACATAATTCCATTTTCCTAGCAGAGAATTAGCAATGAAATGCTTCGCTTCAAGCCACTGCAACCCAAAATGGCACTTTCAGCTTCATCAAACTTCACAGAAAAGCTTTTGCATGAACTTACCATAACATAAACCAGTATTTTCCAGGCATTGAATTGACTTTCAATGGTGAACCCTATTTTTACCTCTTGTCTGCACTCTCTAGGGAAATACTTTCATGTGATGCAATGTCAGCGTCCCACCTGACATCAGAAGAGACTCAGGACTGCTTTTGCCACAAAGCAGCTTGACCCTATGGGAGAACAGGACACAAGAGTCCTACAGGACAGCTACCACGTAGAACTGCACTGGACAGGAAAATACAGTTCTTGTTAAACTCCAGGGTGTTTGAGGTCAGCTCAATAATTAATATGAAATAATTTGATTTAGGGAATGTCATCATGTTACATATGAATTCAATTCTGAAGTTTTGAGGGATTTCCATTTAAAAAAAAAATCTTAACCAGCAGCAATGAAAACAAATGGGGGCTGGAGGAACCTCCTTTGGGACAGAAGCTCTTCATTTCACTCAGCTTGCAATTTCAGTGATAAAATGTGTTTTAATGAGAACACCAATGTTTAAAGTCTTCTGTGAAAATACTGAATAGATATTGCTCACTTACAGGTAGGCAGTTTTTCCCCACTACGTATCTTCCCTAGCCAATATGCCTTCAGCTTGCTTCACAAGAATACCCCTGGCAGGTCCAAGAAGGTAGTTCGATCTCCATGTGCCAGTCAAGCATTAGTCTCGCTGCCTGGGCTTCCAATGTGCTTAGGCAAACGGTGCCAACCGCAGTGGCGTTTTCTACGGTTTTGTCACTTGTCCAGCAAAAAACAAATCGAAAACATTTACCATTACATATGGGAGAGCACATGCTTAAAAGTGAGAGCTGCTCAAATAACGATGGCATTAGAGCAACAGAGGAAGTGTTTAGGGGAATTACTACTGTGTAGACTTAGTCCACAAACTTAAAGTGGTGTCACTGTTTGCAGTCGGATGACAGCAGCTGGGGGTGCTGCATCCCACCACGTGTCTCCTTCCCTCAGCCTTAGCACAAAGATCGCAGGGGCACTGGCACCTCCTTCCATCTGCAATGGTGGCCAACGTAAGAGGCATGCCTTCAGCTAGGCTTTCCTGCGAGGGAGCAAAGACCCTCCAGGTCTGCTGAAGAAGTGCCACCAGCAGGATGGCACTACCCCACGGCCAACACCATCTGTCATAGTGTACTACACGTGTCTAGCTGAACTGGGGAGGAGGAGAACCTGCCTCCATACATTGAGACTGAAATACTACGGGTTTCTAAACTTTTTTTAACACCTATCCTGTTGCCCTATGCAAAAACCTGCCAACACGGGCATCTCTCCAGCATCTCTTTGCTCACATCTGTTCAAATTCCAAGGCATGGAACACAGTTCAAACCCTCCACAGGTAGGATTCTGCAAACATTCATCTGCATTATGACTTACGTTGTGCGAAAACAGGGAAGTAATGAGCTAAATATTTGCTTGAATATTTTCTGGAGGGGGCAGGGAATGTAATTAATTCCCTGCCTACAAGAGACAACAAGAGAAAAATACTGTCATCTTGTAACCCCATCCTGATGCTAGAAAAAAAAACTGAAGCTCTTATACATCTTTCTCCTACATGTATCTAAACACTCTCTCAGCTGCGACCTCCATCTCTACAGCTTCCAGCACCAACATAAGAGGGGAAAATTAAGATAAATAAATTAAAAATAATAATAAAAAAATCTATCTTCTGTTTGGGACTGAGTCCAGCTACCATGATGCCAAAAAAGTCTAACCTGTCTATTGATTCAGAAGCCACCCAGTTGCACTTTAGTGCACGGTGCAGCACCATCTGTGACCAATAAAGGGAGGCAGGGAACAGCACAGCTCCCCCTCACCTGCTCATATGGTCTCACCTGGCCTCCAGAGAAACCCTTACTGACAAAACTGTTCTCCTAGCCCCCACCGTCTTTACAGGTTTCTTGGGGAATAGTATATAACCGTGCAAAGAACCCAGGGGCACTGCCAGAGCCCACTGGGGCTGTTGGTAAAACTTCACCTTTAACCCTTGCTTTGATCCTGAAGCTGTGTGCATGGAGTACAAGTCCAGCTGTTCCTGGGGGATAAGAGGGAAGGGGGAAGCAGTCGGTGCAGCCAGAACGCTGCCGCCACAGTGGCAGAGCATTAAGAAAAGCCCGTGAAAGGAGAAAGAAACAAAAGCAAAAAAGGGTGACATTTTCCAGTGGAAGCACTGAAATGAGAAGCAGAAATGGCAGACAGATGAGGGCCTAAGCACCCCATTCAGCACCAGATTACGCTTCCTTCTCCAAGTAGGTAGGAGCAGCCAGAGCTCTTCAGTAAGGAGAGGGGTCAGGGCCAGAGTCAGCACTGAGCACCAGAAAAAAAAAGGCAGCTGATTAGATGGTTCCAGGCACTCTGGGCCTGATTCTGCAAAATGCAGAGAGCTCTCAATACCATTTTGTCTCTGGAGTTGGCCTATCACTATGTATTTTTTCACTTTCTAAAATAAAAAAATAAAGGGGAGGGGGGAGGGGGCAGAGGAGCAGGCTTTTCCCCAAAGGGAGTTGGAAAAATACATCTCTCCATTGTAAAAACACTTTTCAGACCATTTTAAGTTCCTCTGTGAACATTAGCGTCTTGACATTAACTCACTGTATTATCTCCCACTCCCCCATTGAGGGCCACTATCTCCCACTTACAGAAAGTGAAGCAGGGGGAACTGAATATTCTTGGCCAATTCATACAGCAAGTCAATAGATGGTCAGCATGTCATTAATTACTACTCTGTGCCAAAGGAATAGCTGGAGGAAATGTTTTGGTGACACAGATCAGTCTAAATAATCCACTAACCTCTTTCAGATTTGAAATTCAATAATGTACATACGAAATGGCAATAAACTTTTCTCTCAGTTTCTTAACTTTTCCTACAATGCCATTTTAACACATCCAGGTGCAGGGTTACCACCTCCTCTGCGTGGAGCTTGGGTTTACATATAGGGGAAACTGATGTCACATCTAAGAAAATTTATTCGATACAAGCTTAATTTATAATATTATGTGACATTTTCTGATTTGCTCAGTACTATCTTACTGTTTAAGAAAGATCTATAGCAGATCTTAAGCGATAGAGCTTACATTGTTCAACCGCTAACACTCTAATGTAAGCTGTCCTGGGTTGGGCATGCTCCTGCCTGCAGTCCTGTTCCAAGCCCAGATAACTCAATGTCAGCTCTGATTGCTCTACTACTTTAAAGAGGCAAACAAGGGAAAAAAACCCACAACAATCACATACAAAGCCCAGTCTGCAGAATATAAAGAGGTAGATATGGAAAATACATTGCTAGAGAATGTATGTTCAGCCAATGATGCGTCCCAGCATCACTGTGTCTTGCCATTCCCAGGCAGAAATTGTTCTGCTTGGTTTGGGTCCTTCATACATAAGGCAGTCGGAAAGGAGAGGATTAGTGATGGTGATTACGGCACACTGAAAGTGCTGCTGTTTTCTATACTCTACAAAGCTCTTCCTCTTTCTTCCCCTAGAGCACCATATGTTGAAAGAGCTGCATTTTTCAGCTACCCCACACTTCCCCATTTTGCTTTGGGAGCAACATAAATAGTAACCAAAACAGGTAAATTATTTCCTTAACTCCTCAGTTACTCTGTCAATATGGTCTGTACAGTTTTATAATACAACTCCTTGGCCCTTGAAAGTGCAAGTATCCCATACTCTTCTGGTACCCATGAGCCAGATGGGATCAGTGCACCCTCGATGGGTTTGCACTTCTCACTGCAAACTCATTTGCATGCGGGTCTATCAACAGATATTACTAAGGTTAATAATTATTTCCCAAGAGTTTCCAAAAGGAAAGACAGGTTGCAGATTATCTGTCCAAGATCCTGTTAGTCCTTCACAAAGCCACAGAGAAGCCAAAAGTCCCGTTTCAGTACTCTGCTACCAACTAGTTTTGTCCTACCTAGGCTAACAAGCCTCTTAAAGGCAGATCATCCTCTTGTTGCCGCGTTCTTCCTTGCTTGTGTGTATGTATTATGCTCCAGAAATGTACACACTTAAATCAGCTTGAAACACGAGAACAAACCGCTTTGTATTAACAGTACCCTGCAAAGTCAGCCCGTGTGTTCCTGTGAGAGGCATAGAGGCATAGTCACTGCCGCCTCAAAACAAGTTTGATTTTCCCAAGCTGAACATAAAATCTATGCCAGTAATGGAACATTGCTATTACATTATTATTACTCTTACTGCAATTACTATTGATTGTTACATGCAGGAGACACTGGTATGTTTGGGCAAGCAAGGAGACAGCAACTGGCAGTTGAAGGGATTTCTCTGACACGTGGAAGCATAAGGATCATCTTGTACCACTTGCCAAAAACGTGCAACTGAAGGTTCACTCCAATGCCCCAAGATCCCTTGCATGAAAAAAATAAAGGACAGTGAGAGGAAATATGCAAACAGGCATATTTTGTTTTAAGCCTTGCTTCTGATTTTATGGAAGAAGTGCTTATTAATAAAGTTTTCCAGGTGCCAGAGGGAGACAGACTGAGGCAGCACACTGGGGAAAGGGCCACCGCTCAAAGTTGCAGTCCTAGCAGGGCTGAACTACCACCACTGAGTGACTCCCAGATACTGGAAAGCAGTCTTGACACCTAAGGAGGATTCTGGAAAAGGACAAGAAGATATCTAAAATTCAGTTTACTTATCACTTTGACATGCATATAATACATACTCACACACATTCTCATTTCAGTTCAGCCCAGTGCTAGATTATAGATTTAGGATCAAAGACTGTAAGTAACTCTCACACAATGGGAACCGTATCTAAGCCTTGCAAATAGTGACTATGAAAAAAGTGCGTGTGTCTTGGTGCATAACCAATTGAACATGAAATGCCTTTGTAAAGCAGTTGCTAAGAGGGCTAATGTGATTCTTCAGTATCTAAGAAGGAAACTATCCAGAAAGTACAGAGAAAAGACACTGACTATGTATATTAGTGAAGCCATTTAATAATTCTGTGGCCTGTTATCTTGCCTACGCTTTTAAAAAGATGTTGAAAAACTTCAAAGAGCACAGAAAAGTACTACAGTTTTTTCAAGTCTTAGTCTTACACTGTGCTAGGTGAGCTATCCAATGAATTCCATCTATTTTACTCAAAGGTAGATTACAAGCTGATCCAAATCTACACACTACAGGAATCTGCATGCGGAGAAGTTCTCTGACAGAGGAGGTCTGCTTTAATTAAGAGACAAAAGCATAATCATATATTGTGGCTAGCCAAATCATAACTATTCAGTCTGGCAGTAATATGCAATGTTTCCTAGTGATCTAATTAATCAATGAAGTCTTTAAATCACAACAGGATGCATTAGTAGCTTTAAAAAAAAAAACAACAAACCAACACGTTACATCTTGATACAGAAGTCCATCAAAACCCCAAGAAGGCAATGGTTTAAATGGTTCAGCTTATAGAATTTATGAAGTATGCAACAAATATTTTTTTCTCTGCCAGATAAAAATACATGAAGAATGTAAGTGCTTATATCACAATAGGATGACAAAGTAGTTTGCAATCCATGAGAACAAAAGAGGATGTTGATCGGCTACCAGGAATAAATATTTTAATTTTAATTTCACAGACCTGGGTCACTTGCTACAAAGTCTTAAAAGAGCTGAATGAGGAGATTTCTGATCCACTGAGGTTTATTTTTAATCTGGGAATAACAGAAAGATAACAGAAGAATAAAAGAATGGTAATTTTGTGTGAATGTTTTAAAAAGCCAAACAGGACAAGATGTGTAACTGTAGAAGGGTTTAGCCTGCTGGAAACATCAGCCCTGGAGGAAATAGCACAACAGCTCCTATCTGAAGTGCTTAATAAAAACATTAAAGGATAGGAATACAATACTTAATGTCATTAGACCTTCCTGTGTGAAAGGAGTTTCTGTCAAATGAACCTGATATGATTTGAATGACAATGGCAAAGGCACAGATGAAACATTTTTTAAGGTATTTGACTGAATACTAGAAGACAGCTCTGCTTAAATTAACAGCATATAACAGGGCATAATATTAGATAGATCGATAGATAGCCTTCAGCTGACGAACCTCAAAAAGTAGTTGTCAGTGGGGTATCAGAACTAAAAAGAGGCATTTCTAATGCACCATAAGATCCATATTAAATATTTAAAATATTATATATATTAAGTATTAAATATTTTATCATTTACCTAGAAATACCAAAAGCACTGAAGCTAGTATTTGAAGGTAACACCAAGTTGGGCAGAGCACTAAATAACTTTAAAGACAGAGCAGCCTTACAGAGTGATTCATAGAGTGTGGAAGTCCAGGCCCTTTCAAACCAAGCACGTTTTAAAACAGTTGAATACTAAGATATATGAGATTATGAACATGGAAAACAGGTCATGAACTACAGAGCCAGGAAGGGGAAGCTGCACTCTGCAAAGCTGTGACTGTTAAAAAAATTTAGGAAACATCAGAGGAGAAAGTGTGAGCTTCCAGTAAAGTGCTATGGCCAAAAGGGCCAGTTCAGTCTCAGGATGTATGACTAGAAGAATATGTGGCACTGGTATGATATGCACTTAAACCCTACGTCTAATTCTAATGTCTACATTTTCTTAAAGAATGGACTGTAAAAAATCACAAAGAATACATCAAGCAGCTTCAACATGATTTAAGAACTAGAATAAATGCCTTACAGTAAAAGACAAGGAACTCCATCTGTTTAGTTTTTCAAAAGGCAGATAAAGAAGGGACTTGATTATAGGGAAAAAGGGAAAACCACTGGATTTCTGAAGCATCTTTGTTCCAGTAGAAAATTGCATCACAAGAATCAACATTTGGGAGCTATTGTTAGACAAATTCTGAACGGATATAAGGCCCAATTTCTTTTTAAAGTAGGGAGTAATTAAACATCACAACAACTTAACAAGGAAAGTAATAGGTTGCTTTTTAATGCCTTCAAACTAAGGTTGGTTAAAACACAAGTCCCCAAAAGAGGCCCAAAACTATTAGATTTCAAGTGGGGAAAGTAGGAGAAATTGAGGCTTGATGTTTCTTGCTTATGAACACTCTGAAACTATGCATAAGTGGAGATAATTAGATAATTGACAGAAGCCTGAACTAGCTGGGTACAGTGGTTCTCTTGGTCTTAAAAGTCTCTGGCATTTTGAAACCCTTCCATACCACAAATCACTCTATTAGCAACAGGACAGATGACTCCAGATTCATTTTGAGTAGAAGGTGTTTGTTTTCTACTGAGTTGAGCAACAGATCAGTATTCACAGCTCCCGGTTTCTATTCTTGATACTACCACTTGCCTGTTGGATAACCTTTGACAGTTTTTCTCATGGTCTCTTAGTTGAGGAAGTTGGTAATTAATTAACTATATAACGCTAATTCATCTCATTTTATAAATAATAATTCTTTATGTTTTAGCTGCTTTTTATTTTTATTGTTAAATCTCCAGTACCCAAAATGCAAAGAAACTCAGGTGTGAGAAGTCTTACTTGTCCTTAAGACATCTTTAGCAGTAGCAAACTGAACACAGAAAATGACGAACACGGTCCCATGGCAAACAGCTCTTTGTAGAAACACCTCCGAGTTAATACACTGAAGGGAACAATGGCACTCCTGGCAGGAGAAGATGGACAAGGTGACCTGATAGGTGTTCACTATTTCTAATTTCTGTGATTCTCTGGAATTTGTCCTAGTAGGGTAGTCTTTTTTCATCCCTTTTTTTACACAGCACCAGTCCACCTTTTTGAGGTAGTAAAAAAAATGGATTGGATTTTAAGTCTCCTGTAAAAGACAACCCCACGTAGACTCAGTGCACAGAAAAAGAGCAGTAATAAACCTTCCTAACAGTTACTTCCAGTTACAGCCACAGGGAAAGAAATGCACATAATCACAATGTGAACATTACTCCTGGATGGGAAGATTCCCAAGCCCAAGGTAAAGCCTGGGAGCTGTCTGCTGCTACCACAGCCCATACTGATGTGCAGAGATTTCCCTACTGGAAATGCCCCCTCCAAATGTTTACAGAATTCCTGATTCCATATGTGGAGAGATCACTAAGTACTGAAAGGCAGATGCCTTTGCAACGCAGCTCAGAGGCAGTTTTACCGCTCTGCTTATTAATATCCTCATGTTGGATCCATTGCTTTGGGGGCCTTAATAATTACAAATGGTGAAAGAAGCCAACCTAACCTGTATTTCTCTGCAAACATCCAGGATTCATCTAGCCCTCCTTTTCACTTAAAGCAACTTCCTCGAATGTAGCTGCCCGACACACACACATGAATGCAAGTCTTCATTCAAACGGGCATCATTACACCTCCAATGAACAGGTGGCACTGCAACCTTCTCTGAACCCTTCTCCTTCTGTTCCTCCAGCTCCTCCTACACACATATCTCACTTCTACATATTACTGCCTAATTTCGCAGAAACCTGTATGTCAGACCTTATACCAAATTGACTCTCTGCTCTTCTGATACCGCGCTGCTCAGTTGCGTTCCCCCTCAGCTGTGTGCAAGCCTTCAGGAACGTTACCTCACTATGCAATACTTGCAATGAAGGGGTTACGTGTGTCATGGCCTCTGATGAGCTGCGGCACACTGTAGTTAATATAAGGCAAAGCAAATGGAATATCTACTTGAAAATACTACAGGGAACCTGGAAGCGGTGCAGTAGCACGAGGAAATACTTAAACATAAAATCCTCCATACTACATTGGGTCAGCATCCTATATCTGAAAAATGCCTCCTCAAATACCCAGGCAAATCTAACAAAACAGATACCTAGCAATACTCCCCTAAAACCATTTCACCACCTCCACTTATTTGGGGCTGGGAGAGTCTGCATGCAGAAGCTGATGTCTTTGTATTTTATACACCATCAAGGATTTTTCTTCTGTGAGTTTTTCCAGTCACAGTAACATCCCACGGCAAGGATTTCCATGACTTTAATTGCAGTCATATTTCTTGTTGTTTGTTCTGAAGCTTGCCCTGCCTTTGTCTGTTGATGCCACTTACTCCCTCTATTTGAAAAGAAACTGAATGACAGTTCCCTTTGATTCCTCTTCTACATCACACATGATTTTATGTCCCACTATCATATCCTTTCTCCATCAATTCTGTTATGAAGAGCCATTGTCTGGCCACTCCTTGTACAGAAGTTTCCCTCATGACCTTTGATGATCTTTATTGCCCTTCTCCCCTTTCTGAGATTAAAAGGACAGAATGACAGTGTCCAGTGTGGTTTTATTTAATGACATCATTATATATTCTATATTGTTCTCTACTTGCTTCCTAAAAATTTCTAACATTAGATGCATTTATTTGATCAATACTGACCACCAAGCAAATATTTTCAAAGAATTCTTTACTAAAACATCAGAATCAACTCAAAGCCCATCACTGCATACAGAAAATTGGGATTCTTTTTCACTCCCTCCCAACAGATATACCTCAATTTATATTTAAATACATTTAATTTAATCTGACATTTCTTTGTCCAGTCATTCAGCATTACTAGGTCATCCTCCACAGTTCTGCAAACAGTCATCACCTGTATACTCTCATATTCTCAGAAAAACGTATGCCTTCTCCATTCCATGCCATCCCTTTCCATTTATAATTCCATTAATGAATCTTCAGACCTCAGCATGGATCCCAGAGATCTTCTCCACTGGGGCCCTCCCATGGGAAAACTGCCCATTCAGTCCTATGTTCTACTTTTTACCTTCCAACCAGTTCTTCCTCTGTGCAGGGACCTTCTTTCTTTGCCACTGCTTTAATTCTTGAAGAGCATTTTGGTGAGACATCTCACTGAAAGACTTTTGAAAGGTAGGCTACATTTACCAAAACCTTGTCCACACACTTACTGAGGTGTCAATAAATCCAAGGAAGCTTCTGGTTGTCATAGTTAAAATACAATGCCAATACTATTCATACATCCCTGGTACCACCACTGAAGTTCACCTGCTTACTCCAAATAAGTGGAGTCTGTGAAATGGTTTTAGGGGGGCATTGCTACACATCTGCTCTCTTAGACTTGCCTGAGTATTGAGGAGGCGGTTTTCAGACATAGGCCTTTGACACAGTCCCCCACAACATCCTTCTCTCTAAACTGGAGAGACATGGATTTCATGGATGGACTATTCAGTGGATAAGGAATTGGTTGGATGGTCTCATCCAGAGGGTAGTGGTCAACAGCTCAATGTTCAGATGCAGATCAGAGACAAGCGGCGTCCCTCAGGGGTCTGTATTGGGACTGGTACTGTTTAGTATCTTCATCAATGACAGAGACAGCAGGATCAAATGCACCCTCAGCAAGTTTGCCGATGACACCAAGCTCTGAGTGGTGTGACTGACATGCTGGAGTGAAGGGATGCCATCCAGAGGGACCTGGACAAGCTCGAGAAGTGAGCCCATGAGAATCTCGTGAGGTTCAACAAGGCCAAGTACAAGGTCCTGCACCTGGGTTGGGGCAACCCCCAGTACCAATACAGGCTGTGGGAAGAAGCCATTGAGAGCAACCCTGCTGAGAAGGACTCAGGGATACTGGTGGATGAAAAGCTGGATATGAGGCAGCAATGTGTGCTTGCAGCCTAGAAAGTCAAATGTATCCCGGGCTGCATCAAAAGAAGCATGACCAGCAGGTCAAGGGAGGTGATTCTCCTCCTCTGCTCTGGTGAGAGCCCACCTGGAATACTGCATCCAGCTTTGGAGTCCTCAGCACAGGAAAAACATGGACTTGTTGAAGTGGGTCCAGAGGAGGGCCACAAACATGAATAGAGAGATGGAACACCTCTCCTATAAGGACAGGCTGAGAGAGTTGGGGTTGTTCAGCCTGGAGAAGGGAAGGCTCTGGTGAGACCTTACAGTGGCCTTTCAGTATTTAAACAGGGCTTATAAGAAAGATGGAGACAAAATTTTAGCAAGGCTTGTTGCAATGGGACAAGGGGTAATGGTTTTAAACTAAAAGAGGGTGGATTCAGACTAGACGCAAAGAAGAAATTTTTTACAATGAGGGTGGTGAAATACTGGCACAGGTTACTCAGAGAGGTGGTAGATGCCTCAACCCCAGAAACATTCAAGGTCAGGTTGGACAGGGCTCTGAGCAACCTGATCTAGTTGAAGGTGTCCCTGCTTATTGCAGGGGGATTTGACAAGATGACCTTTAAAGGTCCTTTCCAACCCAAACTATTCTATGATTTTTACCAAAAGGTGTCCTCTTACAAATCAAGTCTTTCCCAGAAGCTCCAGTTGCAAAACCAAAGGGGACACCAAAATGTATTTGCTCTCCTCTGCTGGATGCACTAGCAAGTCCAGCCTCCAGGAGGAATAGGAAAACAGAGCTGGAATCAAGTTTTTAAAAACCAGTTGTGGTTTCCACACAGACTCAAAACTCTTAGGAAGGAAGAGAATTGATTTAGAAAACACACTCAATGTCAAAGTTGTCATTTGAATTACTAATGTGTAACATATAGACTTTATGTGAAGCTCACGAGATGAAAAGTTATTAACCTAATAAGTTACACGCATAATTAATTTCTCCTGTGATATATGATTTGTGAAGTTCTAACAAAATGTGTCACAGAGGTTGTAAACAGGAAAACTAGCCTGAAGCGAGAAGAGCTAAGCATATGCTAATGAAGAGAACATACTAGAAATACATATTAAGAAAAAAATGGAGGAGAGAGAGGAAGTGCCAACACTGTATTTCCCTATGTGATGTCCTAGTGTGCAGTCATGAATAACAGTAAGCAAGATCAGACTAGGAAAGAGAAGCAGGCACACCAAGCTCAGGTAAAGGAGAATGGAGGCATTCAGTACTCCTGTTATCTCAGGTGAATGCAATTTCAGCCCTGGAATATAAACTGGGGAAAGGGAGGAAAGTGCTCAACTGACAGCTGAATACTGAAGCTGCAGAGGAAGAACCCATTCTTAAATATGAGAACAGCATACACTTTTCTTGAGCCTTGCTTTGTAACCAATTTTAATATTGCAATTGATTGTTTAACCATTACCTGGATAGAACAAATGAACTGGACATCCCCAGTAACAGCTTCTACTTGAGAAAGATGACAAACACAACAGTCTTGTCCTTTAGGAGTGACAAGTCACAAGGATCGTGGTTTGTCAAGCTCTTGAGAAAGTTCCCCTGTGCTACAGGTGGTTTTCTTTATACCTTCAGAATGGGTGCTGTGGCAGCCCCTCCTTTGGGTAAGAATCTCCTCTGTGAGGCTACAACCAACATCCCACTTAGTCAGTGGCCATAAAAGGTTACAGGGCAGCTGCAGAAACCCAGCTGTGGTCACATCATCAGCATCAGGACAGATTTCACCCCAGCATCTCACTGGTCTTCTCAAGAAAAATGGCTGTTTCTAAGACAGCTGTAAAACAAGTAACAGAGTGTGAACAGATCTTCTTAATGATCTGTTGGGAAGATGTCCTAGCATAGCCAAAGTTGAAGCATAAAATGAAACCCACACCAGAGGTCTGAGAGAGAACTGGCACCTACTTAAATGAAATAGCCACCTCTTCTCCTACCCACGCAGATAACAGCCATATTGAGCTCATATTAGCTAAAAGCTTCCAAGTACTAAGCCTTTCAGGAACTGCTGCACTTTTAAGTCAACAGTTAACAATGCAAGTCAAACCCTTTGCTTCCTCATTTTGCTGCCCATGCGAGAATCTTCCCAGAGGTACAAGAGCAAAAGTCTGGGAAAAGTTTGCCATCAGAGCCTGGTCCAGATCGTTACAGTGGTTCTTCCAATCCAGCTGCCCTCCTAGCATTTCATGGCAATGTTTTAGTCACCTCAAATGTTCTGAATTCCACTGCCAGATCTTTTCTCTGAGAAAAGTTCAGAAAGCATCAGCATACTTATCTTCACATCTGTTCAGGGCTTGAAACATACTGGAGCACTTCACAACCAAACCAAACCGGAAAACAAACACTGGAAGACAGCTGAGAAGCAAGATCAGAATGGGATGGATTTGACGGATCTGATCAGCCTTCTAAAAACCACTGGCTTCATTCCCTGTTGCTGCTACTGCCTGCTGGTGGCAAGTGCATGCAAAAGTAGACTGTCTGTCTACCTCCTGCCCCAAAGGAACGTCTTGCCTCTGGCTGGCATCTCGCTGCATTCAGCTGCAGTAAAAGAGGGAAATCTCAAGGACAACCAATCCAGCCAGGACATTCTGCCAAGGTTGCTGTTCCTAGCTGAGGAAATGGTCCTCTCAATGTTTTCT
Source organism: Chionis minor (assembly GCA_013398295.1). Lineage (NCBI taxonomy): Eukaryota > Metazoa > Chordata > Aves > Charadriiformes > Chionidae > Chionis > Chionis minor. Next base: position 512,440 of record VZSF01010051.1, read on the forward strand.
CAGCTAGAAAGAGGGAGAGAATATACCCCCCCACACACACATTATCTTAAAGCCTGCAGGTGCCAGCAATCCAAATAAACGTAGAGCAATTAACAGAATTAACACAGCTTTAAATAGCTTGGCTCACCAGATGTGGACTCCTAGCAGGATTCTATAAAATGTAAAGTTATTGCAGATAAAACCATTAATCATCTGTTCAGAGACTTGTTCTAGATGCAAAACCCATTCCACTTAAAATGGCTAATAATCAGAAAGAAAGGCACAGATTTAACAGGAATGATTATGCCATTCTCAAGCCCCATTTCTAAATGCCATTTTCATCTCTGCCACCACTCACAAACCTCTGTGTTTCCTCTGCTTGCTAACGCTGATACAGTAAGAAAGCTCTGCTGGCATCACTCACAGTTATCTCTTGGGGTGCTAGAACTAAGACACCATCGCTCTGCCCCTTCCACTCTGGCCAGAGGAGCTTGGTGGCTTGCACAGTTCGTCTCACTGCTTTCCTGGATGCAGTTGTTACCGTTCAGTTGTGTGTCGTCAGCCCCACACAGCTCACAGATAACTGATGCTCTCCCTGAAGTGTTAAATGCTCAAGTTCTAAGATTTGTGCTTAGGAAGTAGAAGCATTTGAGTTTCCCCCCTTCTGGTGACGCAAACTCACCAGTAGCCACAGTATGCAATACAGCAATCCTCCCAACGTTCCCCTAAGACCTGTTAAAACAAACACCATTCATCTCATTGCGCTACTACATGTATGGCTAGACAGCTACAAGAAGCAGTGGCGGGGGGCCAACCCTAACTCATCTTTAAGCTCTGATATTATCATTTCTAACATCTCCACTTAAGGAACTGTAGCTCAAAGAGTATAAAACCTTGTGATAAGCATTTCAGAGCTTAAATTGCATCTTTCTACATACCTATATTATTCCCATTAACTTGCATAGGAATCTAGATACATCTACTGCTAATTCTGAACTAAACGAATTCTGCCTGTGCAATTTGAAGGAAGAAGGGTGAGGAAAAAAATCCCAAAGCACATATTCAGTGCGACAGACAACATCAACAGGCGTAGACCAAAGCCCGAGAGCAGAAATGACAAAGAATTAGAACAGAAAGAAAATGAGAGACATATAAAATCTGGTTGTATCATATTGAGTCTGCTGCCTTTTCCATGCAGCTCAAGTAACAAATGCTGCCCATTAGTTGCCTGCCTCCTCCTGTCCTACTCACACTTGACAGCTGGCTGGCTCACTGCTACAGAGGAGTGGTGGACCTGGGAGGAGTCGTCCAGCCCATTCGCTCAACATTCAAACCTCATCATCTTTTCTTGCCTCCCTTGTTGGCAGCTGTAGCAGCCTGGCTTTTTGTGGTGGGTAGCAGCAGCTCAGTCTTTCCCCATCGCTCACAATACACATGCACGTTTCATAGCAATAGTCTAGTCTTCAGGGTCAGGCAAGATTTATAGAGTGACTGCTGCTCCCAAAGAGATGACACTTGTCAAGTGGGAAATAAGCTACTACAGCCAAAAAACCCCGTCTGATTAAAGCTCTAAAAATCTAGATCCAGCCCTTGCACACTATGATCGAATGACCACAACCTACCTGAAAGCACAGCTAGAGTGTAATATTCGCCGCTGGGCACCTCCACGTTCAAAGACTGCAATAAAATTAAAAGACCAACAGGAGAAAAAATAATTACCAAGGAGGCTGAGAACTCACTAATGATCCCAAAGTCAGACTGAAATGGGGTTAAGATAGCAGTTCTAGCCTCAAACCCAGTGGTGCCTGGTTCCTGCTGGTAAAAGTAGCAAAAATTTTCAAAAGAAGCGTAACTGGTTTCATTAAGAGAAATTGTGTTGGGGGCACACAGTTGCATAGGAAGCAGAGTCCTTCTAATTATTGAGCTTGGACCAGGTACTAAAATGCAGAAGGAAAGGTGCTTCTCACATCACTATTAGAGCTATGTCAAGAGTCAGAGGGCATATTATAGCACAGGAAAATACATTAAGCTCTGCATGCTCCATGTTATTAGCTCTCTGCCTACCAAGCTTTCAAACCCCACATGCCAAAAAAGTACATTCTCTCTTTACCTTCCTTGGTGATGAGCATCCCACTCACTCCTAGGCTGAATGTGCCTGTTTTAGACACACGTACATAAACAGCACAATTTTGCAATGTCTCTCTCCAATAATTTCATTAATATTAGCATATGGCAGGTCTTGACTCTCCAAAACTATTCTTGTCTGCATTTCTATCTGACAGCATAAGATTGATCCTTAGCAGCCTCTTTAATACGACATAAGGAGTGACAAATACAATTGTATCTCCTATTTCTTCTCAGTATTCACCCAAACCAAGAGTCTGCTTAGCTCAGTGAACTACAAAGCCGAGCAAAGCAAAAGAAGCTCATTTGCTTTCATCATAAGCTGAGAAGATCAGGCTTTGGACAGACGGAGTTAAGATCACAGCATCCATTAGGATGGAACCACATTTGACTAATGGAGTAAGAAAAAGACAGGCAGAAATCTTTGCCACAGTAACCTCTGTGAGCATCACCACTGCTCTGCTGATGACTTTGAACTCAACTGTGTTTGTCCATCAGTACTCTGCATCCTGTCTTAGTTTGCTCATTCTTGAATGGAGATGAATTAGATCACATACATATGCAAGGATTGTTGCTTTAATAATTCTGTTTTTTAGGGCCTGGGTTACCAATTACCTTTATTATATGCCCGAAGCATAGGATATATTGCTCCAATCCCCATTACATTTTCTGAATTTGCCTATATGAATACAGTTCTACACTTGTAAACACTCGCTTTTCTGAACAGCACCCCATGGGACATCCCTTTCAGGTACAGAAGCTCAGCAGGAGTCAGGGTCATTATGCAGGAAAAAAAAGCCCACTTCTGATGGTCCTACCACAAAAGAAGCACAGATGGCCACAGCACCAGGACCGAGGGTCACACGTGGATGGCGCAGTCGGGATTCAGTGCAGTGCTCTGCTACCAGTGCGACACAGCAGCCTGCTGACCACACTGCCCAGTGGTGGCTCCAGCCTCGGTTGCTGGTTTCCTACCTAGGTACCTGCTCCAGTGGCAGCTGGACAGAGTTAGACTGGGTGAGACCACACGTTGTTCTAGCTCTGGGGATTCTCTTCAGCTTATGAGCATGGTGGCAGTACATAGTTCAAACAGCCCTGCAAAAAGATGTCTCTTATGCCTTCTGCATAGAAAGTTTCAGTATCTATGTTTGCTCATTAATGCTTGCTTTAAAACATATGCTCAATCTACACATACATGTTATTAATCAGACTTTGGCCATTAATTACTTCCATAAACTTTCCAAGAGTGCACTGACTTTAGGAGTTCAATGACACTAAACTGTTGATACATGAATTATCCTTTAAATTAATCCCCTGACAAAATGTGTGTGCTGGGGCTGACCTAGAATGCCTGCAAGCTGCTGTAAGCCTACTGATAAGAGTTCCAGAAGACAAGATAGTATATTGTAATAAATGTGATCTTAACTAGAACCTGTGTTTATTTCATTTGTGGATAGAGGTATCAAAAATACACCAAACAGTTTGTACTTCTAGGTTCATTATGGCTGTAGGAATCTAGAGCCTTTGCTATATGAATTTCATTAAAGAAAAAATTGTAGGACCCTAGTGATTCTTTCAGTACACAGATGATAAAATAACATCTCCTCCATCTCCTGTACCAAAGTCAGCTGAAACTTCATCTTGTGTCTTTGGATCTCCAATATTTTACTAATTGAAAAGTAATTCTAGCACTTAATTTTCATACTCAAATTCCTTCACTAAACACTGATTTCATGAGGCAATTTCAAACTGTTTCCTGCTTAACAGAAATGCCTTCCCATGGGTATGTTGACAGGTCATGAGTTAACTTTCTATGGATATGTCACGAGTATATTACTCTTCTGCATCCTATACGGTCAGAAATATTTGATGGAAGAGATTGATCAATCACTGAGGTTAGCTTATGTTATTTTGCAACAAACACTCATCCAATATCATTATGCCAGCAAAACTCTTGCTATGGATGCAAATACGCCAGGTTGATAAAGTTCTTTTCTGTCACACTGAGGCAAGGCAATAATGCTAGCAGAAACCTTTCTTCTATAGAGTATGCAAGGGCTAAGCTATGTAAGGAGAAGAGGCTTTGAATAACTCCCTGGCTAAAGCCAAGCTGCAGCACTGGCAGCATGCTAATGCACCTGACGAGACTACTGATTTCAGTTCCTGTGGGCAAGCCAGTAATCCTTACTAAAAATGTGAGAACAAAAGAAAGTGAAATATTAACCTTTGGAATGCGCAGAGCGACATGTACATCATTCAAGAGTGTCCCCAAATCCAGCAGAAGTTTAACGGGATCCATAACTGGAAGATCATTTCCCATTCGGGTTAGACATGGAAGCAATTGCCTAAGAAACAGCGCACTTATGACACGCTTTTGACGTAACCTATATATGTCCCATGCAATCTTCTGAAGTTTGTTTTTCACACTTATCCCCTTGTCAGCTTGACAGGAATGTATAAAGAAAGCAAGGAAAAAACAAGAAGAATATTGCTAGTAAAGAAGAAAATTGCCCAGAGAAACAAAGTCGCAGTAATTCCAGGAACATCTAGTACTCTGCAGTAAGAACATAGGTCAGTCGTGACTCTTACACAGTACTGAAGACGTAGGCTCTCCCTGCCAGGAAGACAAGCAACAAAAAGAGATGGAGCAGTAAGTAGAATGTCCCTCTTACCTATTGCTCTAGCAGTGGCAGGCTATATCATGTTGACCAAGTGACACCACATGTGTGCCTCAGTTGCCACATTTGAAGGAAGACGATCATGACGTTTACTCCCTTGGTACTATATTTTAGCTGACAGTTTGAAAGAATCCAAAATCTTTGAGGCTGCTTTGAAAAAGCCACCTACTGAACTCTTTGGACAAAGGCTCCTATGAGCTAATATTATCAATCATTATGAATTAGACTTTTAGTACATGCATTTACTAAGTATACGGTTATAGTGCATGAAACTGTACCATCAGATTTTCTGAGAGAGATCCTTGTCATTCACGAGAATCACAATTTAGAAAAAAACAATGAGACACTACACAAATATACTCCAAAACCAAAGATCTGTCCTGTCCAACTGACTAGGACATTCTGATCCACGTTTCTCTGGGGACCTCTCAATCTGGGATATTCTACTTTCTTGGTGTTTAGGAAGTGGGGAAAGTATAAGGGAATCCACTCAAAAGGGTATAGAAACAGACTCAGAGACTATACAGACTTCCTCTACACCCAGACTCCTTCAGATGAATTAACTGTAAATAGTTGACATCGGATTACTGTACCACAGGATACTTTCCTTTCTGCATGCTCTGTCTGCATCACAAAACCTCACCTCTGACCCTTCATCTCCCATGACTCATAGATGCTGCACAGAAATCTGCATCTTCTCTCTTCTTTTCCACATGGCTCACTTCCCATGTTAGGAGGACTGCCTTGCCTTTGCTTCACAGAACAAACATTTCTCCTCTCTCCCATCCCTGCTAAATGATTCCCTAAGAAAAAAACTACTAGCAAAATCAACTAAATCAAGTGCCTTCTCCAGAGAGGCTGACACTTTGCTAAATGTTAGTATTGGACCATGAACCACAGAAGACTTACTTTACTTATGCCTGGTTTGACATAAGTGGTATTATAGATTTTCTTCTACACTTGTGTGTAGGGTAAATTTCACTCTAGTAGTTACTCCTGAGAAAAGAGGCTGGGACGATCCAATCTTCTACGGTTATAGGATGGTGTGAGCACGTAAAGATATAGGCAAGCAAAACAAGGGAGGCACAATGCCACTCCTTCTAGCAGCACAGCAGAGGTCTCGCAGGGCAACAGAAGTTCCTCTACTAAGATAAAATGCTTAAGAACAACCCTTTTCAAAACATTGCTTCTTTTTCAGTGCTGTCAAAAAGCCCAGAGATAGGTGGGAAAGGTGGTCCAGCTTTCAGATGCTCAGCTCAGAGGGCCTCTTGCTCACCTTGGCTTCCTGTCATGTTCCAGACTCATAACACAAAGCACCAGGTGTTCTTCCCTGTGTACCACACAGTCTTGCAGGATTCATGCCATGCGCAAGCATCCAACATGTGTTAGCAGTCAGCACACAGCCTGGGAAATCATCTACTGCCCAACCATATATCCCTTTTGACTCTGAACTCATATAGAAATACCAAATGCAAACCAGCCCAGGAACTAAGCTTATAAGCCTTACTTGATGAGAAAACACTACCATCTTCCTTCTCCCTGTCTACTGGTCTATTCAGGATTCTTTCAGCATCTTGCCTTGTATCACATTGCTCTCAGTTTCCAAGCGCCTCCCTTCCCACCTCCAAATCAAATCCTTCCAGAAGTATGTTTTTTCTTATTACCTTCATGAATTTCAGCAGAAGCTGCTCAAAATGTTGGCCAATGTTTCCCCTATTGTGTCTCCCAAGCCACGGTATTGTTATGTTTCTACAAAAAGGGCACTCAAAAATATGATGAGAGCCTTGTTCTGGATGTTCTGCAGATGCACAGAGAAAACGCACAGACATTCTTGACTCCCAAAACAGACAGCCTAGAGCTGCAGCAGGAAGTTTATCCACCACAGCAGCAGTAATGCAATTGGAAATTTAAGAGTGAGGGGCAACCAAAAACTTTACAGGCCTCTGGATCTGGAAGTTTAGTAATCAGGGTCATCACCACCAGGGCTATTTGAGATGCTCTGGCAGAGTATAGTAATGGGAGACCAAGATCAAGAACAAGACATGTTTTGAGGAGAGGAATCATATTCAGCTTTTGGCCATGCTTTGTCTGCTTCTATGCAGTACGAACTAGACCCTCCCTTTGTTTTTCAAATATTAAATTCACTAGAGTAATACAGATAGGAAACAGACTGGTCCAAACACAATATAGCAGCTGGACCAGCAGTGTTGGACTAACGTTGTGTGCAATTAATGCCATTCATGTGTAACTTCCTCCACAACTCATCAGCAAAATTCGCCATGATGTTGATTCCTGACTCTCTTCATGCATTCCAGGGGCTCCATTAAATCACTGCTGTGGAAGGGGATTTTGGGCACCCCAAAAGCCTTTTGGGCTATCTGGTCTCCCTGTTGTGGAGGGGCTCTTACAACTGCAACTCCCTCCGTCTGCCCTCTTCATGCTGAGACTGTTTTTCTTTGCCTCCGTGTTTTAGGCCTTCATCTATCTGCACCTTCAGCCTCCTCCCCAGTGTGACACTCCAACCAGAAAAACTCATCCCCAAACAGAAATCACATCATCATTACACATGCAAATAGGCCTGAAAAAGACCTGGCTTGCAGACAGCATCCAAGATGTACACACAGCAACTGGGCACACTCATGAACCATTTGGAAATCTGGCTCCTAGCAGTTAAATTGCAGGCAGAAATGATCTAAGCTTTCACAGCTTTCTCCCATCGCGGCCAGATGGTGCCTGACCCCTGCAATAATTTCTGCCATATTCTGCCCATATGCAAACCTCACTGCTTCTATCAAGCTGTTAGTACCAATCAACATTTTTCGGAATTGAGATTTTAATAAAGCATTGATAGAAAAATGTGAAGATTTCATAAATTCTCTCATGCACATCCATTCTCTAGGGACCACCTTAGGCTCTTCTAAAGCACCTCCATCTGTACCATCAAAGTACTGCTCCAAGTAAATAAAATCTGAATGGCTGGCTCCCTAATAGAGCCTAGGAAATACTCTAATTCTCTCCCTTCTCTAGCAATTGGAGACTGAAATTCAGTTTGCCTATACAGCTAAATTTCCCACCCAGCCACCTTTCATCTCCATACCTGACTACTGGAACCTTGTCCCTCAGACTCCTGCATACTTGCAAAATAACTGTTTGTCATTACCTTTCTCATCCTACCTCTTTCTGACCACATGGGTGTCTCTAAAATTAAACTATTAACGTATCCTTTTCCCCTTTCTACCTCAGACAGTGCTTCTCCATGTTTATCCATTCACTGACTCTTAAAGCACTGTCACTCCTTCCCTGACACCCGTTAAAAACAAAACATTCCTACCCACTTGCCTCAGATGTGCTTTTGCACTTCCTCCTATCCCATCTCTAAATCTGGTTTCCTCCACGATAGAAAATATACCAACTTCTCCTCAGAGTTCCTCTAGAACAATTTATCTTAAGACTGCAGGTCCATAAAGCCTTAGATTTTATGCAAAAACAATGCAGCGCCCATGTTTGATGTCTGTGTACTGCCCTATTTGCTTATTGTGCCTTTTAAAATTTTCATGGAAAAAATGACTTCTATTTTCCAATCTTGCTCCCTCATTACAGTGTCAGGTATAATGCAACACTGCCAGGATGGCTACGGAGAAATGCAAACCAGACAGTGCTACCAGACATTGGGATGTCTTCAATTCTGATGAAAATGGAGGAAAACACCAAACCTGAACCACACATTTAGCACCTGGATTTATGATTCAGGTATATTACTGCTAGCAACTTAGCGGAATCTCTTCAATCAGAACCTGTAGCCACAAGTGAAAGAAGAGGCAGGAGGATCTATTCTGTGGTGAAAGGAGGAAACATTAACTCAGACAATTCAATAAAAACATGGTTACCTTCATCGCAGCTTATTTAGATCCTGCAGCAGAGGAGCCCTGAGACCCTTACTTAGTTCCTTGCCAGGAACACACTCTTATGCACTCCAATTCTTCCTAGTCAAGGCTTAGACTCTGACCATATGAAGCATCTACCCTGCCAGAGCGGCCCCTCCTCCTGCCACCAACCCCAGCTGAGTGGAGAAGTCCTTCCCAGCTGCAAAGGGGCAGAGAGGGTCATTAGGCACTCTGCCTCATTGCACTTCAGCACCTGCATGTAATCTCAGAGGAAGTGGGAAGGCAACGCTCCACTCAAGGAGCCCTCTAGCTCCCACTTGTTCTGCTTGCTGTACTGTAAGGTTGACACAGTCCAGATGAAATAATAGAGATTACAGGGGGAAGGATGAAAGTTTCACCCCAAAGTCTGCATAATCCCTTTGCCTTCCTAGGAAAATGAGACATTCCTAGGGGAAGTATTCAATAAATGCAGAGGAGTAGGAATAGACCATTCTGCTTTAACACATTCAAGAGATCAGAACAGGGCTTGGCATGATGTTCTTCACCATTCCAAACAGCAGTGCAATCCACTTAGAATGTTCCTATGTCTCTGGGAAGAGGCGATTACGTAGGTAGGACTTTGATAGGAAAAAAGAGCATTGCTCTACCAGAAAGCATGAACTGAAGGGAACAACATTTGCCATAATAGGCAAAGAGACCATAATAGGCCTATCCTACCCCTTTGACTAACTTTCTGAGCTTAGAATATTTTCCTTAAAAGTTCAAGCTCCTCCAGTACTGGCTGCTGAGAGACTAAGTATCCTTCTTGGCCACAGAGACAAAAAAAATTAACACATAACCTATAGAGAATGATTTATGAAATACACTGTCATGCTATGCAGCGAGCCAAATAAAGCTCCCTGTAGCCAGTTCTGGATGCAGAAACATTATAGACACACAAGCACTGCACTAACCCAGTTCTGCCCCTTCAGGGATCAAAGCTGGCTGCCCCAGGGGGTCACGCTGATCCCCACAGGCATTCTAGCATTCTCAAGCCAGCTCAGGTTTCTTTCATATAATCATAGAATGGTCTGGGTTGGAAGGGACCTTTAAAGGTCATCCAGCAATAAGCAGGGACGTCTTCAACTAGATCAGGTTGCTTACAGCCCTGTCCAATCTGACCTTGAACGCTTCCAGGGATAGGGCATCCACCACCTCTCTCCAAGCAACCTGTGCCAGCGTGTCACCACCCGCATTGTAAATAATTTCTTCCATATATCTAGTCTAAACCTTCCCTCTAACAGTTTAAAGCCATTACCCCTTGTTATATTGCAAAAAGCCCTGATAAAGAGTCTCTCCCTATCCTGTAGGCGCCCTTTTAAGTAGTGAAAGGCTGCAATGAAGCCTTTTCTCCCTGAAGCCCTCTCTTCTCTAGGCTGCACAACCCCAGTTCTCTAAGCCTGTCCTCATTGGGGAGGTGCTCCATAGCACGCTGCATTGCATTGCACAGATATACCCTGGCATTTCAGAAGCAAACATACAGAAAACAGTCAAAAGAACCACCATCAAATTCCAGGTGGATCTCAGGTTGATTTTGCTACTTTTGCAATCAGTGTTCTCACCCCTAGCAAAAGAAAGAAGAGGAAACCGACACTGGAAAGGATTTCAGAAGGCAAACTATTTTCTGCTCAGCTCATCCAAAGTTCCACTTAATGAAAACATTGCCTGCTTTGATGTCTGGGAGTAACTTGCTACATACGCAGTAAGAACGCTTCTCAGCCCGTACAGGCGATCTATTCTGGTCAGACCCTGCTCTGTGCAGGTATCAGTGCTAAGGTGGCACTTCTGGATCTTGTCAGGTTTCTGACAGTTGTCTAGGGCTGCTCCTTCTCCATTAATCACAGTTCCCTATCACCTCCACTTCCCAAAACCAGAACTGAGCAAAAAGACAACGGTCAGCTTCCTTACTCTTCCTCGTTACACCTGCGGTAACTCATCCTGTGCCCTAAGGGGTCTGGAGGAACAACAGAATGGACATGCAAAGTACTAACCAGTAACACTGCTTTCCTTTTGAAATATTACATTTCTCCATTCACCCCATTTCCAGGTGCCTCCCCTGACAACCCTGCACTACACTTAAGTCTAGCAAATAGTGTATACTGGGTTAGTCCTCAGAGGCCAGGCAGGTACATTTTGGGCACCTTTTGACAGCAGCTGGAAGCATTACTGGACCATTAGGAAGGGCAGGTTGCTACCAAGCAGACTGTAGCTCAACCTCAGCCAGCACCAGCCTGTCTTTGAGACAGCTGCTCATACACATCTCCTGTCACTGCCTAGTCAAGTGAAGATTACAAAGCACATTATGATTATCTGTTTTCTTCCTCTTCCTCCCATTCTGAAGTGGCTGCTTGGGTTTTTCTTCTCACAGAGCATTATGAGCCTGGGACAACTATGTAAGCGGCTCTTCGCACATTGTGCAAGCTAATAGAATACAAATGATTATATAAATAATAAAGCTGCTGAAGATTTTCTTGTCACTGCTTTCTCTGCTCCATTGGCTTGACTTAAAGCACACATAAAAATGGCTTCTGCTAAGTGTTATGTTCATAGCATCCATAAATAAAATTAAGATCCTGATTTAAAGAGACACTAAGAAGCTGTATCTCCTCTTGATTTCAATCAAACTGGGATGCTCAGTGCCTATGAAAATCAGGCCCAAGGCTCTATAGAGGAAAACAAAAAAAAAAAGATCTCTGTATGACAGTCTGTATTCAGCAGGGCAGTTTCATTTCCTAAGTAAGATGCTCACAAGCTCTTTTCCAGCATATGCACAACTCCTTAACTAATCCAGAGGTCAGGCAGGGGAGCAGCTCTAGAGTCTGACAGCCATTGCTCACATCAAAGGACTGGCACATGACAGGCAACCCTTGACACCACGAGTCGAGCATCAGAAGGATGGTAACTCGTCAGGCAGTTACAGCCACAGAACAACCTCTAGCTCAGCATCGCCGTTTCTACGACTCCTGTGTGAAAACTCAGCTCTGTCTTCCCTCTGATATTAAATGTTCACACAAAGAGGATATTATGACAACCCTCCGGGCTGCAAATAAAATTAGACCCACCCAACCACACCCTCTGAAAAAAAACCAGTATTAGTACAGAGTTAGTACAACATTAGGGAGAAAAATCTTGCAAAAAACCTCTTATTCTGGGCTAGCTAGGAAGCTGACTGACAGAAAACTTAAGCTTGTCATTCAGTAAGCTTTCTATATCATGTTTTGGGGGTGTCAATATCTGTAATATCTGTATCACCATTAATCACAGTGATCATCACAAATTCTATGAGAAGAGATAGGAAAGACGACAAAAGTTGACTGCAGGGCATAACATCTGAACAGCAACTGCACCGAGGTCCAGATTTGCACTGAGGCTTCACCTTTTTTTCGCACCCCCCCCCCGCGAACACTCCTCTGGTTCCTGCTGCTAGCCAGACAGTCCAATCTCTATTCCCCGTGTGTGGATTTTCTCAAAATTGTTGATTAGCTACATGAAAAGGGCAGCCAGCCAGCACAAAACAACATCGTTTTGGAAGCCCGCTAGCTCTTCCCGACCAAAGCAGCGACTCTGCTGCGTGAGCTTACCAACACACTACGCGTCAAGTCCACACACCACATTATTGCCACATCTCCAATATACCCTCATGCTGCATTCTCCTCACCTAATTTATACATATTTTATGCTCCCTTCAACTTTCATTTTTCCGGCTTATACTACCTCTGTATCTTCCTGGAAAATTGAAAACTAACTACATTCCCATGTGGAATCCAGGACCTTAAAAATAGATCCTAAGTATGCTTCTGATTATGACCTTTTCACCCAAAAATGCTGCTCAGTAATCAAAGGCTGTTTATCTTCTTTTTTAATGGCTATTGTCTTAGTGCCTAGAAGACTGTAATGTTTCCCTCTGAATGGTTAACAGCCTACAAGAAGACACGTCTCCCACTAACACGGGTAGTTTTTCTGTAATCCAAGCACTACAAGTCCGATTCTGGCCATAAGCTCCTGAGTTTTGCGGTTGATGCCTTGTGTCGAGCTGAATGACAAGTTTATCCTTACAGAGCTGTTGCAGTATCAGCGTAAAACTCAGCAACAGGGAAAGACATTGAGTGTATAATGAAAGGCAGGAAAGAGCAATGAGTTTGAGATACCAAAAACACTGAAACAAGAATTAATCTGAAATAGTTACCTCTTTGAGGCAGCCCATGAAGTTGTTGCTTACTGGAGAACCAGGTAAATCGGCGGTACTGGGGCTCCCTCCCACGTAAAAGAAGTCATCTGAGCCCAGCATGGTGTAGTCCTCTTGTGTGTAGCCCGTGGTGGTAAGGATGCCATCCACAGAGATTGTCACCTGTTCAAAGGACACAATGGACAAAGAAAATCCCAGCAATGACCTTGCAACCCTAAACAGAACAAGTTACCTTCCCTACGTCTTTATGTCAGTTTTATTAAGCATTTTGTTGAGATTTGGTATGTATTTTTTAGTTCAGCCAAGCTCCATTTTCTGGTCTGCTTTACCCTCAATGGAAACACTCCAGCATCTGCTTCTCCCCTTTCTGGTGTATCAGCCCTGTCAGGCTGACCCGGCAGTCTACCCATCGAGATGCTTTCCATTTATTCAGGCCAGAAAATGGAACCGTCCTTGAAATATATGTCTCGTATTAGCTGATTTTATGATTAATTAGTATTTATTTTAATGATTACAGTTAGTTATGGTTGTTAGTAAAAAAAAAAACACTAATGAAGACGAGGTTGGTATTTTTTATTTTTTATGTTTCTTTTGCTCACAGCACACTGACGATCATGCATTCGGGGAGGGAGGAGAGGGATCTCACTTTCAATACATTATGGATGTGCATGCCATGTACCTAGAGAGACACACACCCACCACCCACCACAAAAAAAAACAAAACAAAACAAAAAAATTACATATTACAAACTAACTCATAACCAAAACATAAATAGGGAACAAATAAAAATAAAATAAATCAAAATAAATCAACCTCACACCAACAAATGAGAGAGAAGCAGAGATGAAAAAGAAAGAAAACACAAAGCATGCACACTTTGACATGTCATGCCAATATATCTGGAGCCCAGAAAGATGACAGGAAAAAAAAGATGTAAAAGAGAGAGCGCAAGGAGGAGAGAGAAAGGAAACCATTTCACACTTGCATGCAATCAAAAATAAAAATACCAAACAAAACCCATAACAATAAGAAAACTGAAAACCAAACAGAAATGTCCCAAAAACCTCTAACCCCAAACACATGGAGGGTGAAGGAGGACAGAAGGAGAGGGAGGGAGAGGAGCAGGTGAATTTGATGTGCTTTGCTTAGATGTTGTTAGTGGCTTAAAGGGAAGATGGAGGAAAATAGATCGAGGCCAGGAGGAGACGGGCGAGTCACCAGACGTGGACATGCCATGCAGAGTGTGTACTGAAACAAACAACTGGCTGAGCTCCTGTCGGCCACGGCAGGTGGAGGTCAGAGAGAAAGAGAAAGTGAGAGAGAGAGCAAGAGGGAGGAGGAGGAGAGAAAGAGGAGGGAGGGAAGTGAGGGAAAATCAGGAGAAAGAGGACAACTCCGGCCAGTTTGCCTGTAATAGCCGTTGCCACAACAAAAGGATGAGAGAAAAAGAGAGCCTTCACCACCACGGACTAGAGGCCCTGCAATGGTTCTGATCTAGAAACCTTCAGCGTAAAAACCAAAAACCAAAAGGGGAAAAAAAAGCAAAATGAAAACCAAAGCAAAAGAGAGAGAGTTAAACTCAAAAGCAAGGGACAAAAACCCCAACGATTTATCACTGGGATGGAAAAGAAGAACTAAAGAGGGAGGTGAAGAAACCAATGAAAGAAATGTTCGAACCCCATTTCCAGAAGACTTGTGTTAGTTGCTTTGTTGCTCATTTTTCCGTTAAAAGAGCAGAAAAGAATTAAAAAAAAAGGAGAAAAAAAAAGTGTTTTCAATGAATTCAAAATAAAATTAAAGGAAGAAGTATAAAGGAGGGGGGAAAAAGAGAGGGTAGGGGAAGGAAAAGGCAGGTAACACACGGCAAACCCAAAAAAAGAGACAATAAGAATGATATCTACCAGACAATGTAGTTTGTTTACCATAGCGTGTCCAATGCCTGAGTGCTTTGCGGAAAAGGGGGAAGAAAGGAAATTAAAAAATTGTGAACAGAACGATTGTTAATTAAAATAACTAAAAGCAAAGATGAGTCGTTAGGGTGTTAGTACATTAGTTGGTTAGTAAAAATGACACATTGCATGAATGGTCTAGTGTTAGTCTTTCAAAAAAAGGCGTGGGGCACCTGAGACACACAAAGTGAGAAAGGACAATATGACCAGGACTCTATGGGGAACCATGCCATCTAGACTGTAAAGAAGAAGGGTGCTGCCTAGTCTTCCCACCCTGGTATTAGTCATTAATTTCAACCCTCATATACATTATCCAGGACTGAAGCAAAGTTAAAACAGAGCAATACTTACTTTTCAAATGCCCCTCAGGGTGCTTCCCTCAAACAAGAACCTTACCCTCAGAGATGTACACGCACAGCACGCAGTTCACCCCTTCAGCACAAACCCAACCTTCTACCCACCACCACCCACCTACTTTCCTGCTCCTCTTCCAAGCCTCACTACCCTCAAATGTTGCAGAGTATCACAAGCAGGCCAATATTTCCTTTGGCTGGAGCACACAGATGAAGATGAGCCCAAGACTCTGAGTCTTCCTTCCAAGTTTCCCAAATCTGCAGGTTTCTTTACAGCAGGCGAGTTTGTTACTTTCAGAAGCACGCAAAGAGGCCTGTGCTTGGCTGTTTGCCTGTAGCTCACTTCTGTCATCCAAGAGTACAGGAGTTGAACCTCTCCTACAGTAGGAAGAAACGTGTCGAGGAATTGTGTAGCAAGAATTGTGTCGCTTGTGTCAAGGTTGAAGACAGAAAATTGACAAGATTTAGTGTCTTTCCTGTTATACTGCCCCTATATTATGAAGGAACTAGGAGAATTCACCAGTCAGTTCGCTTAGCTGAATCTAGCAGAATTTTTCAGATGTTTTGTTCATCCCTCCCTAGGCACACTGATGCCAACTGTTCAAACCTACACATTGTTTCTTGGTTGATTTTTAGCAGCTAGCGAACTCAAGATCTTTAATAGCAGATTTTGCCTGGCGACTAGCTTCAGCGTTATAGGGAAGTGCAGCCCGTGGAGGCTCCAAGTCCTTGTTCCAGTGTGATTGAAGTTGGCAAGAACTATCCTAAATTACAAAACCAAGATCTATGATGCCGCTTGCAAAAACTATTCGCTGGCAAATTTCAGAGAGTTAGGTGTTGACTAAGGAAATCAGTTTGTGAAAACTTCGTGATATTGAACATAATGTCCCAAGACTATTTTGTCTATGAGAATGAAATAATTATATTTTGTATTTGGGTGTAACAAGCACAAACTCCTGATTTCTTCATCAAGGAAATTTCACTCTCGGTGATATGTCATGTTAGTAAATCCATTTTTACAAACAAGGGAGTTAGAGCCAGGGGGGGAAAGCATGCTAAAAGTGAGCAGCAGACGTGAAGACAGACACAGAAAGTCTGACCTTCAGTCTCCTCTGCTGCTCCTCCTCCTCCCACTGTACCACGCTGCCTCAAACATGCTCTGAAAGCCCTGGTAAAATACAGCCATGATCCTATTTCTAGTAAAGGTTTCTCACAAGGCAGAAAGAGGGCTTAGTTTTAACTGAAATAATAAGATAAATAAACAAGGAGATTTGCTTTGACATTAACAATCACTACTCAAGGGAATCTGCGGGTTCACTTGCTTTGTCTCTAAGGAGATTAACTGCCGTGATAGTCATTTGATCTAAAAAACCCCAGCACTTAGTACTTTCCTAGCTTAGCTACAAAACATTTAACAGTTCCAAAAAGTACTGTGCAAAAGTCCAGCTATTTAAAGTTCTGCTCTAATTCTATGAACAACCAAAAAATTACGCAAATCCTCCTCCCCCTTCTCCCAAGCCCATAAAGAGCACAGGAAAAGACTAAATGGCATCCTGAAGCTGCTGATAGCTCATTTACCTGGAATTGTTTTAGCTTTAGGTCATATTCTTAGAATGTCTAAATTATTTTTTTTAAAGTTCATTTTAAAGAGAAATATATTTCTCTTTAAATATATATTTAGTTAGTTAAATGTTTTCAACCAATTACAAAGAAGCTACTGGTTTCCTTATTATGCTTCAATATTCAGGGGCAATTGTTTTTGTTGGGTTTTTTTGTTTGGTTTTGGGGTGGTTCTTCTGAGGAAGCACGAGCACAGCTGGAAACAAGACTTCCAAGTGACAATGTTATGCTTCAGCTTTACAGGTGAATTTATGTCAGGAAAGATGCAGAGTAGATAATTTGTTACATGCAAAGTTATTGAGGATATACAAAATTATATTGGATGCAATAAAGGACAATATGTGTAATTTTATAAATGGTAAATAATCTTTATCCTTTATTACATCTTTGATATGAAGATATCAAAGGACTCCACAGGTTCACAGCCCATCTGAAAAATGGTTACGTATTTTACAGATAAGCTCTCTCTCATGTACATACAGACAAAACCAGGAGACATCAGCTGCTGGAAGCTGCTGACAGAAGGGAGAAAAACAAAACTCCTTCATCCTGTGCCGTATTTACAATGGTGTCTTTATCCTTTTTGCTTGTTTGTTAAATGAAGCATTTATAAGGTCAAGGTATATAGTGACTGTTCTTAGTTGTGTCCTGAAAAATGTCCATAGCAGGTATTAATTAGTTATCAGTCATTAGAGTTTTCAATCTTTTCCAAACTCTTCATCCTGAAGGGTTTTAAGACTTCTTCATCCCTAGTAATATTAATTAAAAGAAAGAAAGCGCAGAACCTGACAGGAAGGCTGCAGCATTCAAGGTTTCCTTTTATTGAAAACTGTGGTTAAACTTACCAATAATTTTTGGATGACAACTTTCAGGACTAGCAGGATTGCTTCTCCTCAAGGCTTCATCAATTCCAATTTTTGGGCAGTTTTAGATTCTGGGTCAACGTCTTAATTTTGAGACTGAACTTGATCAGAAGTTAAAATGGAAGTATCCAGGGAATAGATGACTCAAAAAAATTCCAGCCTTATTGATATTTAGTGATTGAACCATATTCTGTCATGCCTATCTCTAGAATTGGACCCCAAATCACCTCTGATGCTTATTTTAAACTTGATTTTAAGACTAGCTTTTCTTTGGAAAGAGCACAGCCCTCTTATTAAAACATCCTCTCTCTTGCCTAGTTAGGTTGGATCCTTTAAGAATTCAGGATCGCGTGAAAACATCTGTAGTGAATAGAGCAGGATTAAAAATTTGCAGTTCTGCTTAACTGGCAAGGGACTCATCTGCTTTCTAATAATCGCCAAAGCACTGTCTTGGTCTAATCAAAGATGAAGAGGCATAGATTTATTTCCATTTAACCATGGACCCAGAAAATAAATAAAAAAATCACTAGCTGAAAGATTAGGAAAATAAAATGAGAGCTTCCCATCCACAGTTTTGTCTGTGACTCTTCCCCACTTTCTGCTTTTTCAAGATTGAAACCAGTCCTGGCATGAAGCAAGGATACATTTTGCTTCAGGCATGTTTTTCCATTGAAAACTGATTTCTGACAAAAATAAAAAGTATGATTAACTAAACTGACCAGTAAGCTATACTGAGATATTCAGAGACCAGCATTCTGAAGCCATCTAAAAATTAAAACCCACATCAAATAAAGCCACATATTCTGACCCTTCCAGACCGACAAACCTCAACCAGTCAGTGCATCTCCCTCTACTGGACTGATGGTAATATCTGAACGAAATAGGATCATTAAGACCTATCCACTGCATAAGAAATGAAATTTGCATCTGCATATAAACTATTGGAAATGTTGCCATAAGAATGAATCCTACAGCCTCATGAAAGTTTGATGACAGATTTGTGATTATGTAGAAATACAGCCATTCACATGGGAAAGACAAATATCTCCAGTTCCAAACCCAAATATTTAAAAGAAAGATGCGAAATTCCCATAACGGATAAAATATCCACTGACATCTCCTAGTAGAGACTGTTTCTGCTCCCTAGCACTGATAATCCTATAGTCACGCAGATACATTTTATCTTAGCTACTGTAAAATGTTACCACAAAAACTGTTTTCTCAGCAAATGAGGTTGTATAAACTTAAATAAAACTATTAAGAGCTGTGTTAATACATTAATGAGCAAATAAACAGATCATATTGTTTTCACAAATTGATTTTAAAATCTTAGTTTACAAGCTATTTCTGCTGCCTCTACCAATCAGCAAGACACCAAGTAGCTCTTATTCACAGTGTAAACCTCATTTATCATGCAGCGGATGGGCCTCAGTGACTTGATATATTCACCAGCTTTCAGAGCAAGGTTATTTAATTTTATCTTATCTATTTATGTCTGAAATTATATTTCATGAGGAAGGCTTCAGGATTTTAAGACTATCCTACTACCAAATACGTCACCTGATAGAGTTGTCTGCTTAGAAAAGCAGCAGGCAGATGTGCAAAATTACAGTGGTAAAAACAGAAAAACTTTTCCAAAGTGGAATTGTAGGGTGCTGGATTGATCTGGGTTTGCTTGGCTTTTTTGATCCTTCCACTTTTCCAGTCCACACAGCCAACAGAAGAGTCTCATAGGCAGAGACACAAGAAAAAGTAGAATCTCATTATAGAAAGAAAGGGGAAAAAAATCAAAAAGAAGAAAAGAAGAACAGAGAATCAAGAAGATTCAGAAAGACTCCAGCCAATTAATTCCAAAGCTCTAAAGTTGAAATAATTACACACGTACCCACCAGCCTGCACACCTGCATACTCACATGCACACACAAAAGAAGGTAAAAGAAGAAAAAGGAAAGGGAAAACAAAAGACTTCCAGAATTAGAATTATGACATCATGGCAATGGTTAAACCAATTAACAAAACTGAAAGAAAAAGGAGAGAGGTGTAGAGCATTGGCTGTTGGAAAAAGACTCTCTTCCCACAGTAATTAAGTGCAACAAGAATATTACTGATAAGATTGAATCATAATTAAGGAAATAATAAAATAAAAAAGGGAGAACAGAAAAAGAGAAAAGGGAGATGAAAGTAAAGCTGTGTCTCAAATTTTATTATTAAATCAAACCGGAAAGAAACAGAAAATTAATAAAGTGGAAATGAAGATATTGCAACAGGGATAAATTCCCATCAGGTAACGTTACTTCACTGTCATTTAGATACCAAGATCCAGAAAAGGTGGAGAAACTCTAGCGATTCCATGAGCATCCCCATTTCTCCACCACTCTCTCGCATCTGCCGGTCCCCAATAAAACAGAACGAAATTTTCCCCAGCATTTTCTCCCCTTCACCATTACCTGCCGCAGGTTGCGTGTCACCTTAACGTCGTGCCATGCGTTGTCATTGAACTTGCCGTTGACTGGCTCCACAATGGCCTCGAAGGCCCCAGACCCCAGGTTAATGACCAACGAGACCGCACCATCTTTCAGGGCCAGGTTGACATAATCAGCCGACTTGCCGGTGTGCAGAATGAGCCCATTGCGTTGCCACGTCTTGAAGGAGAGGGTGATCTCATCGCTGCTGCTTTGGATGGGGTTTTGCGACAGGTCATAGCAAAGGTATTCGGAACCACGGAAAGTGGCCATGTTCTCATCTCGCGCTGGAAAAAAAGGGGAGACAAAAGAACTATTCAGCAGTCAGCCAAGAAGAGATTTACCGTTATCGTGAAATTCCTAAGCAATCCCACAGCACTGTTAACGCTCTATATGACAATACGTCATGGCATGCTAATGACTGTGCAGCTCCTCTTGTAATATGGCTATCCAGAGAATTAACGGCAGGGTTCTTGGTACCGAAGAATTTCAGTACTGTGTTTTTGGTTTCACTGCAGCACTGTCACCATAGGGACCGTTCAAAAGGATGCAGTGGAGTCTAGGAAAAGTACATTTAAAGACACTGCTTTAAGACACTTCGCATCCTTTTTGGGAGAATGATAGGAAACACTACTATTCCCAACATGACCATCATATATGTATTGTTCCAAAAGAAACTTAACGTTTCCCGAAGATTAGTATTTAGATCCATCACTAATGTCTTCTGAATTCATCTTAACCCATCAACCAGGCAATCCAAGACAGGCATTAGAATATAATCCTGACAGAGCTGCCCCTTTCTTTCAATTGAATGACAGAGCAAGCAGACAAGATAGCCACATGAAATATCCTATAGATTCCTTCTCTGAGAGCATGAGGGAAGTCCACATAAAACATTTTGTCCACAGCTGTAAGTAATGACGTTGCTGGTAAACACATCTCAAAACTTCGCCTGCTTGATCAATTTACCCAGAAAATCTGTGCTAGACAAGCATATCTTTTTAATACAGCGAAAATGAACGCGGAGGAATTATTTGCAGCACCTGACACGAAGTATTTCCTCATTAAGAATAAAAAATCTCTTCGGTACAGTAAGGAAAACCACTGAACTAAGTTCTCAGCAACTGGAGCCAACATTTGCATACCATAAAAATCCTTCGTGTGAGCTGGAAGCCTGCTTCCCAGTACCTGGGCTTGCACAATCCCTCAGAGCCAGCTCTGCCGCCCTATTGCACTCACCTGACTCCAGCCCGCTGGGTACCCTGGGTTTGCCCAGTGGAAGAAATACAGAACGGTGATGGTAAAGCTTGCAGGAGGGCTGTCTGTAGCCCATTCCTAACAGTGACATTTGGTGTGAAATGGTAGTTACAATGGAGCCTATACAGATCCCCCCAACTCTGTGTTGCAGCACCTTTCTGACTCCGAGCTGCGAAAGCAAGTCTGAGCATGAATAACTAGATGATACAAGCAGTCAAGCTACCATTGCTTACAATCCGCTGCATAAAGTGAGTGCTGGTGCTATTGCCATTGAAGTTAATAGCGTTTTTCTGCCTCATTCTTTCTCGTTTAGTAATCCTAATACAGATTAGCCAGAATTTATTATGTGAGACTGAGGGGAAAATACTTGTTGTCATAGACCTTCTTGAAAAATAACTACATGGTAAAATCTGTGCCCTCACAGCATGAAACAGGGGTGACAAAGCAGCACAGTGTTGCAAAATGAACATATATCATCCTCAAGTGATAGGTCTGCTTTAAGCAGAGACTTTTGCAATCTCGATTGAGGGTATCACAGAATGAACTCATTTAAAAATCAGGGCACTTTGAAGGCAGCAGGAGTGTATGTTTGTACTTATGTATGTGAACCATGTGTCCATACACCCCTGCAAGCAAACAGTAAGACAAATTATTCCATGCAACAGTACAGGTTGGGAGCCAACTGGCCCGAAAGCAGCTTTATAGAAGAAGACCTGAGGGCCCCAGCAGACAAGTTGAGCACAAGTCAGCAGTGCTTGCCCTTTCAGCAAAGGCCAGCTGCATCCTGGCTGTATTAGCAAGAATGCAGCCAACAGGCCAAGGGAAGCGATTCTTCCCCTAATAGACACTTGTGAGATCCCATCAGGAGTACTCTGTTCAGTATTGAGCTTCCCTGTATAAAAATGGCTTCAACACACTGGAGTAAGGCCAGCAAAGAGCTACCACAACACTCAATGTACTGGAGTAGGTGATATGCATGGAGAGGCTGAGCATGCTGCATTTGTCCTGCCTCAGAGAGAGAGAGCGAGCTCAAGGAAAATCTTGCTGCTCTCTGTAATGATTTAATGGGAGAACATAAAGAATAGAGGGCCAAGTTCTTCTCGGAGGTCTGCAGAAGCAGGATGATAGGCAACAGACACAGCTGGAATACAAGAAATTCTCATTCTATACAAAAAAATGTTTCATCATGAGGATGCTCAAACGCTAGAAAGGGCCTCAAGAGACTGAAATTTCTGTCCTTTGAAATAATAAAACCTTTATTATGCACAGTCCTGAGCTGCCTGCTCTAACTGGACCTGCTCTGAGCTAGTGGCTGGACTACACGGCCTCTGGAGGTCCCTTCCAAATTACTTTGTTCTGTGATTCTATTCTGAATACATTTAACTACCACCAAGGATTACATATGCTTGTGTCAGTGTTCAACCAGCCTAAGCACAGAGGGGTGATATTGACTGCAGTTCTGGAAGTCAGAGCCGAGCACTTAACAACCCTCTCCACGATAATAATTCCCCTGCCTAGTCACTCCTGATCCATTGGAAGGGAACATGTTATAATCAAGTTGGACACATGCTCTATGTACCTGCAGGTAATTCCCATCAAATAGCCGGTGTCTGAGGGCAGGAGTCAAACACAATCATTATGACTGAGCCTTTTTCCCACAGACGTAGATGTGCAAAGCACTGAATACACATTTGACATCTTTGGGAAGGGGGGCGTGGGGGGTTGATTGTTCACTCAGTGCAAGACATATTAATAGGGCTCATTTACACTTTCTCAACCACTTAGATGAAATCTCACTGGTCTACTCAGTACAAAGGAGAAGGCAAAGAGTAGATTAGAAATCTAAATGGTAATTTAAAGCAACCACTGCAGACTCATCAAAACCGAGCAGAGAAAATTCAGAGATATTACTCTTACTTGTACCACTGTTTTTAATCTAAGGTGCTATCAACCCACCCCTGTGTGCAACTACATCATCTGCCTGTTCCTTCCCGTCATCTGCTGCTGACCTTTGTCACAGATGAGATTCTGAACCTGATCCATCTTTGTAACATTCCTGTTGTTGAGAGAAAGCTACCTATTTCTGCCTCATATGTTGCTAGGGTGTTGTTTTTTTTAATTCCTCCTGTGGCTGCTCTGGATAGACATTCAAATTTGCAGATCACCACACACTAAAATCTCTCTAGGGCTCACTGGCCAATCCAAATTCACGCCTATGTACCCCATATCTCACACACAACTCCCAGGGTCAACATACTCTCTAGAACTGTATTCTCCAAACCACTAATTCCTAAACAGTTTACCAGTGGCCGTGTGGATGACTGATTTACCAGTCTCATGAAAGGCTTTAGTGTACAGATTAGACTCCAATTGACTGTGTATTCCTCCAAGCTACACAGTAGCCTGTGTCACGCGATATGAAAGACTTTTTACCAATCACAGCCTTTCCATGCAGTCCTGCCTGTTACGACACACTGACATATGCAACGGCTATGACCACAAAACACATGAGAATTACCAGAGAGCACGGAGGGGGAAAAAGCAATACAGGTTCTTTTCACAGAAGAAGCCCTGGAGTAAGCTACAGCTCTCAAAGTATCTCCATACGCTTTCAGGCACGGTGTGCTGCCATCTGGAAGACCAGAGAATGGTGAAGCGCTTGTTACTTCTTAGCTCATGACTCTTGTGCTGTACATTTCTGAAGGCTCCACAAATTGTCCTGTGATATTTATGGCTTCTATATCCTTTAAACAGTGGTAGTGTACCAAGGAGCCTCTGCATAGCAACACAACGAACCTAGAATAGCTAAACTTAAGGCCCAACTCAAAGTCAATAAGAATCCTTGGTTTATATTACATGGAGCAGTAGATCAAACTCTGGTTTTGGTGGGATGTGAAACCCTGTATATAGTTAAGTGATATTAACTTGAATTGATGATCTAGCTCTTCAAGTGTGACAATGCAACTGCATAAAATGACGTTTACTTATAACAGCTTTTAGAATATGTTTGCAAACTCTTGATTTATACATGATTTGCAAGATTTAATTTGTAACTTAGTTAATACAAGACAGACTTACAAAAATCAGAACCTGAAAGCAGGTTAGCACATGTAAGCAATTAAATCTTCCCTTTCACTTGTTAATATTAATATAAACACATTAGTTATTTTCTGACACATTTACATATCTAAATTCTCTGCAACAGCTGGGATTTGCAGAGATCCAAGGCCTGTACAAAACTCCACATTCAGACTTAAACTCCTGACATATTCAAAGCCTCACAGAAATAACCAGAGTAGAAGCAAAACCCAGGATCTTCCAACTGATCAACACAAACCTTTTCCTGGAATGGAGTCACCCATCACTTTAAGAAGTGGGAAAAGGTTATCCTGTTCTGATTAATCACTGACAGGCACAGCTAGCGCATTAAGCAGTTACCATCGCCACCCCACAGCATATCCAAATTGCAAATCTTATATCAATACCTGTTCAAATCCCCAAATCAGCTATCAGTACATACTGCAGGCTGATAGCAAGAATGGAAACAAAAGCACGGCCAACAACTACCTAAGCCAAGCTCCTGGATCTTCTCATCCCTGCAAAAACCCAGAGCTTGCAGAATTTCAGGTTCCCAGGAGAAGTAAAGGCTGGGGGATCTTTCCATATTTTATAGGGGGATGCTGCCTTTTCAGGAGAGCCAGATGGTAATTTTAACTTCAGTTTTTATGTGCAAAGCTGTTGCTATGTGTTCTTGTCAAAGCTCTTTCTACAGAGGACTCAAATATTCAGAATTCACAGCATCACTAGGAGGTATAGAAACCTTGGCAATTTGATTTATGTCTGAGGAAACCAATGCACAGACACATTAACAGATTTACTCATGGCCACCAAGAAAATAGTGGAAAATAGTAGAGGAAGCATTTGAGTTCAGGAGCTCCTAGATCCCTGTCCTGGGCTCATTCCACAGGTCCTCATACATTTGTGGAAGGAAAAACCAACCTCCAATTTTTCTCCAGTCCTACCAGGAAGACACCCCAGCAAAGAGTGTAGAGCAGAGGAATCTCCAGACTTTTGGATGATGCCTGAAAATAAACGCTTCGTGACTGTGAAGCTAAAACCAGCAAATCCTAGAAGCACTGATTTTGCCCAAGGGCATGACGTTTAATACTGAACAAAAGCAGTATCTCATGTAACAGAATTTCTGGCTTCAGACACAATTAGGAAATACTTAGAAAAATACAAGATGGACAGTGACTTTCCTGAAGTCTCCTGAAGAAAACTTCAAGTAGCTCTCTTAAAAACCGAAGTCAGGTGCTCACCCTCTCACCTTCTGTCAAAATCTACTGCATTACACCTGCACTCTGAGGCAATCCCTATCTCACTGCGGTTTGGTTTACAGCCAACATTGGAGCATGTCTTCTGTCAGTGAGAAAAGCAAACTCTCTGCACTGCTTCAGAATGAATAACTACTCCAGTGGTTGGTGGGATTTACGTTATCTGAGTGGTTTGCTGTGCTTTGCACAGAAGAGCTGGTGCTGTCTGATAATCTAGGAATGGTCTAGCACTGTCAAGCATCAGGCTTCTCTGCCAAAGCAGCATGCATTAAGGACAGAGGCAGTAGAACAGCCAGGGACTCCCTTGACCTTTTGTCAAACAGAGGTCAACAAGGAAAATAGTATTTACAGGAACCTTTTATCCCTAGTCTGTCTTAAGAAAAAAAAACTGCTTTCAAAGTTGGCCACTGACCTCAGAACTATTATTAAGAGGACTGCCATCAACCATGGAAGGAAAAAAAACCCCAACCAAACAAAAAAACCCCAACCCAACCTCATCATGAATCCAGAACACAGAAGAAAAAATATCAACGCACTCAAAAGGTATTGTGGATAGATAATTAAGGTAGCGCAGTAAGAATATAACAACAGTGTATATATATGTGGCCTCACCAGGGCAGAGTAGAGGGGGAGGATCACTTCCCTCGAGGTGCACCCCAGGATGCCCACTTGGGCACCAGCTATGCTTCCAGCAGCATGACAAGGAAACTATCTAATTTATTTCTGATGGAACAACTGGCTAACATCATGATCCTAGCAAGCGCAATTGAACTCGGTGTTTCTGGGAAGAAATTTTGTGGCAGTCTTCCTGCACTGTTGAAATTAACAGATATTCCTGCTTTGTCACCATATAGCTGGGTATGGACATGACTACGTGTCTTTGTGCCAGTGTGTGTATCTTTGCCTCCTTTATATACTAAGTCTTACACCGTAAATGATAAATCTAAAGTTTTAAAATTCTAACTGAGCTGTAGGAAATCTTTTGACCCAAGGTACAATGAACTCTGGAAAGAATAAATTCTACATATGAACCACGCGAAGTAAGGGGAAAATAGACTTAGAAACTGTTCTGAGATGATGAGCTGCGAGAGATCAAGACATCGCCTCCGAAAGGATGGGGCAGAATTCCAGTGTGGGCCAACGACCATGAACTCTGCTAGGAGATAATACTGTTCTGGGCAGAAGGGTTGTCCAGGCGGTCACTTATAAAAGCTATGATCCTCAACAATGTTACAGAACAGTAAACGATTTATGTTCCAAGTCGCTTTTACATGTAGCTGATGTTCCCGCAGAGGTTAGGGGAGGAGAAACTGTACATCAAATGTCACAGAAAATAAGTCAGCCAACACCTCTGAAGGATAAAAAAGGTGAACTATCTCCATCACCCTCTGAAATAGTAGTCCAGCGACTGAATGCTGAAACCCTAATGAAAGCCCTCAGAAGCAGTCAAAGCAGCTCACCCAGATTCATGTTATTAAAACAAAGCTGGATAGTTTAGTAACAATCAGGCTGTTATTTTAAAGAGATGGTGACAGACTCCAGTAATAGCTAAACAGCAGATTACTGCATCCTCCATTAAGTTGTCCAAATCCTTTTGTTGCATTCCTCCTTTCTAGCCTTTGGGAAGGAAAAATAATACATCCAAACAGTTGTTTTTTCCAGTCTCATGATTCTTCACACCACCTGATTGAATCAGTGACACCACTAATCAAACCCTCTCACAAGGTCCCATGCTCTCTCTCCCATACACACTTTTGTGCTCTCAATAGTCAAAAGCAAATATTTGTTTGAAAAGTCTTACAGAGCTTATGTAATTATTTTGATTCAGAAGAAATAGCCTACAAAACATTCTTCTATGCATGAAGCATCTTCTAAGCCATCACCAATAGTGATACTGACATGTGGAAGCTTTGCAGTCATATCATATACTGCATTTATACTCCACAAACCATGAAGAACATCTAAGTCATCTTAATGTCGTAATGAGATGACTGAACTGATTGCATTGATAAAAAACTTCTAAAAAGAATATTACTTCTAACTTGAAGGAAATTATGGGAATAAGTTTTCAGAAGAAAATTAATTTTTGCTGTTGGGGAAAAAAAATTGTCTGTAAAAATCAAAGAGGTTATAATGGAGAAGATTAAGTTCTGAGCTGGAGTTCTAAAGTAAAAAAAGTAGTTTCCCAAATGCTTACTTCCTTTAAACCACTCTGGGTAATGTTAGATTTTCTAGAAATAGCATCATTTATTGTTTCCTCAGGTCCTTCATTCTCACTTATTTTATCTACGTATTTTGTAACTTGGAAGGAGAGAAGAATCACAGTAGCATCATCAGAAACTGCATAGGTAAGCATCAATGGAGGACAACATCTCTCATCATGTTTAAGAGATGCAAAGAGCAACATTAGCCTAGGAGCCCAAAGCAGTGGTGAGATGAGCTCAACAGTCCGTGCTCTTTCAATGCCAAACTCAAATTTTGCACATAGTTTAGCAGCTCTGATCTTACCCAAACAGCTCTTTCATCTCAGCAGTAAGAGCAACGGAAGCATTATGTTACACCAGAGAACACCAAGTGCCCAGCACGAATCAGGCCTCCTCCTCCATTATCTGCTGCTTTACACATTACCCTTTGAGTCTGAAGGAAAATGCTTGTTAAAAGGTCCTAAAATTTAAGCCCAGAAGAGATCAACGAGACTTGGCAGTACAATGAATGTCTGTCTTTTTGTCAAACCTGACTAATCTATTATTTCCCTGAGCGCCAAAGCTCTTAATGAAAACAGGAGGAAGAACTGCTTTCTCTAAAGATACTGCACGAGAGCTCCGGAGCCACAGGTTCCACCTCCGCTTGCTGCTGCCCGTGTCCTTGGACGAGGCTCTTTGGGGTGGCTCCAACACAGAGGAGGCTCTGATCCCCTGGACTGCAAATCATGCCTATAAGAGGTCCAGAAACAGCCCCGCAAAGTGACTTAGCTCGCCCGATGAATTTGGGCTGCTGCACAGCAAAGACTGAGAGCAAACGGAGGGAACAGACATGACAGTACCTGAATCTTTAACCCAAAGAAAGGAGGAATATCCCACCAAGCTCCTGATGCTCAAACAGTTGACATGTACTATCTAATGGAAAACATACAAAGCAGTTGCCATGTATCACTTTCACTATCAGTGGCTGAGCTAATACCTGTTAGAAGCATGACTGCTTTAAATTTCTGCACTATGCACCTATTAAACATCCAGGTGAAGTTCATACCATCTAAACAAGTGAAAATTCACAATAATGAAAAGCTAGTTTGCTTCTCAACCTTGGAAGACTCTTGTTCACTCAACATTATATTGCTGTCATAAAAGCATGGAATTGTTAAGGTTAAAAGAGGCCTTTATGATCAAGTCTAACCATCAATCTAACACTGCCACAGCCACTGTCCTTTCAACCAAATCTCTTCCGAGAGGAAAAAAAACAACAATTAGATGTATCACAGACAATCTCCTTGGTAGTCCACATATTCAGCACAGACAGAGATTATTTAAACCTGGTTTTATCGATAATACAAGCCACAGATTCCCTACCGACTCTCTAAACCACCTCTTCTGTCTTTTTCTGAAGGGAAGCAGAAAACAGAAGGGTCTGAAAAATAATCTGAACTACTATTTGTTACAGAAATCGCCCACCAGCATCATTTCCTCCAGTACCACACAAAACAGCTGAAAAATGCATTCATAAAATCTTTTAGCTAAAACGCTTTGATGACAAAAGTAATAGTGCTACAATAATGAAAATGAATAAGTAAAGAGACATGTGTCTACACAAGATTATAACATATGGTTGGGAACATTATTTTTTAAATTGCTCACCAAAATTGATCTAAATGACAAACTACAGGTGTAAAAGTCAGAACCTGAGCATTTTATCTTCAACTTTGCTACTGATTTACTGTGCAACCTGAGGCACTTAATTAACCTCGGCTGCCTCCATCTGTACTACAAAGATAACAAAAATATAGGTTAAGTCCTTGAGACCTGTGGGAAAAGAACGCTCTATGAGTTTAATAAAACTTTTCTGCAAAACAAGAAACGTTCCTCATCTGTGAGGAGAAGCCACATGCCAATCCAGTGTATATGCAGTGTACAGAGTGTCCTAGGCATCCTTTTCTCCAACTATTTTCCATTGTTTGCTAAGTAGAAACAACTGTATCAGTGTGTGATGTTGCATTCTCTGCCATTGACAAAGACACAATAAACTCCAAGTATCAGTCTGACTGTGGCACTATGCACTTAGAGCTGTCCTTGTTATTTATGTTCTGATCAACTGGCCAAGAGACAAAAAAGCTAATCCGGTGACAATGTCTTGCTTAACCCGAAATGAAATTTAACAATTCTGTTTTACACTTCCTTAAAAATATATTTCTTAAAAAACTAGAGCTCCGTTTTAAACTAAAAGCATGAAACATGGTTATTTTGAAATGAACGATGCCGAATAAATCAATTTTAAAAAATAATTTGCCTGAAATAATTTAATATCTTCATGTAAATTAACAATTTGTTTTGGATGGAAAAAAGTATACTTTTTTCTTTTCATTTTTCTGAACAATTTTGCTACTCTTACTCCCAGCTCCAGAAGGTGCAGGAAAAACATGGTGTTGCTACTAATTTTGTCAAGAGCTCAGACACCATGATGATGTGCTGGGTATAAGAACTCCCCTAGACTCCTCACTGCTGAGCATGGGTGAGGACAATTCCCATTGCTGCTGTATTTACTCTTTCTTTTTTATTTCTGTTTTTATTTTGCCCTGAATTTCTTCTAGTTGAGCTATTTTCCTGGAGCATCATTCTAAAAAATAAGGATGCCAGTGTCAGAACATACCACCCCAGCAGAAACGTTTCCTTACAGACTGAACGTTCAGTGAAGTGCAAGTGGACCAGAGAGAGAACATCACAGCACCACAAGCACAAAACAAGATTTAATGTGTTCACCAGCCCTGCTCTCACAGAGGTATCGCTGCTGCTGGGTTGTTACCCAGCCCCTCTGTCCTTTTGCATAGAACAGCAGGGTAAGAGCATGCAAGTGTACAGCTAAGCTTTTAATTCACCAGCTTTTTATCTTGCATACTCCGCTGAACAAAAGTGATGTTGTTTTATACAGATCGTGGTTGGTTTTTTAAAAACTGAACCAACCTGTATGCCAACAAGTTGTTGCGACCAACAAGATTACGTTCACCACTTAAGAGAGATTTACTGTTCTTCAGCAGCAACCTGTACCCGAGTTGCAACCCCCAGTTTCACAGTACTCTCACTACTCCATCCTATTAAAAAAACAAAGTCAAACACCAAATACTAATCCTGATGCTAAGTATTTAGACCTGCTTATTATTGGGTGTAGATTCACGAGCACTAACATTCAGCTAATCAAAGAGGATGCACTTATGGCATTTTTGTTCCTTACCATACCGAAGACAATGTCTTCCCCAAACTTTCTGACCTCAGTAAAAAGTCACAGCGTTAGGGAGAAGAATGTTAGGTAGCTATCGCAGGCTTCCGTACATATGTGGTCGTACTGGGGAAAAAACATGGGGACTATTGGTGGGAGTTTTCCAAGACTGACTGCAGGAATGAATGAAAAAAATGATTTACACCAGCACTGAGAGAAAGAAAGTCGAAAAGCACATTTGGAACAAAAGCGCATCTAAGGAGTCCAGTGGGAGGAGAAATTCCTGCTTCTATTGCAGGGCACTATTTTAGAAAACTGCTGGAAGTTCTTAAAGAAAGGGGCTGGAAGGACAGGAGCGGAGAGGCAGCAGTGTAAGAGGCGTCCGTGTGCGCTTGTGCATGCACATGCGCCTGTGTTGGCAGCAGCCTTCCAGCAGGCGTCCCGCTTGCCGTTGAGCAGGCAGCCCTTTGGGCATCCTTCCAGCGTGAACTGTGAGTAGAAAAACAGCTAACGCTAATCACTCTAATAACACAATAATCATCCACAAAATTATCCTTTTCGATACCGGCGAGCGGTATTGAAAGCCGTGCCCGCGGGAAAGGGGAGATGCGAAGGAAGGTGAAGAGCAAAAGTGAGGCGGAAGAGAGATGCAGAGCGGGGCAGGGCAGCGCATGAGATTGGTATCCTGGAGGCTGCGGTAACGTCAGCTCCTCGCAGCGTTAGTATTAGTGGAGGGTGTGCATGCCTGGAACCCCAGTACCGCCACAGTCTGAAAACACACTGCCAAACACTACTGCCGCCCTTCATTTATGCTCGTTGTGAGACATCATTAAGACCATTTATGCAAGTAGCGGTATCCAAACCCAATTTGAGGCGCAATGATTCTTCTCAAAACAAAGCCACGGGCAAGGGACTGTTACAAGCTGGCAGAGCAGCTTTGGCCAGTAATCATTTGGGGGCAAAAACACATGCATTTGTATGCAGTGAGAAACAGGCTGGGCTTCTGCTATGTCCATACAGCAGCAAGTTCATGTGTGTTTACCAGGGCAGCGGACGTGTATGCACAGGGACAGGCAGTGCAGTTGCACAGCACGTTTCTGTGGAAAGACAGACAAAGTGCATCTGAACAAACACGATAGATATATACATATAAAGAGGAGATGTGCTCCTTGTTACAGCATGAAGGGAAGCAAGTATTAGCGTGAAGAGATTTACAAGAGAGTGAGAAACACAAAGCCAGCTTGGGGTAGTTGTGCATGCATATGTGTAAAATGTGGGAGAATTAACACCCTTGTACACCTTACACAGCGTACATATGAAAGCAGGAATGAAACGCATCTCCCCTGTGTAACTTCAGGGCATCCACACATGAGGACTTACACACACATATGTACACAGAGAAAATGAATATGTGTCTTGAGCACGTGTGAACACAAGAGTGAACACACACAATCGCAGGGTGTAAGCACAGATGTCCATGTTGCGTGAGGCTGCAAGCGTGGTGGACGTGTACCGAGCTCTGGCATTGCACGCAGGGGCGAGAGAGGGGGTGTGCCAGTGTTTCTGGCGCATGCTCCAACTTCATCCTGGGCTTTTCCCCTTCCTGCTGTAGGTTTTTTTCTGCGGCAGAGCAGACTCCATGTCTACAGGGAAGGTGCTTAATGAGTCAAATCCAATCTCTCAAATGCCTTATCAGTTGTGGACAGGCCTGTTTCTGACAGCTGACCTTTCCCACTGCATGCTGCTGAAAAACCCACACACCACAAACAATTAACACAATGCTGAAAACATAAAGCTGAAGGAAGGGAAGACTCTAGACTATTACAGACAACATTACAGACAGAAGGGAGAGAGTGATGCACATAAAAATGACAGAGCGCGGCTATACAAGGGGTTGATTCCACCTTATTTTGCCATGCACACAGTTTATTACCTTCTTTACAGCTTGGCTGTAGCAAAGCTATGTGCAAAAGCAAGGCTCATGTAAAACAAGAAAGGAAAGCAGAGAGGACAGGAAAGACTCTTGTGAGGTACGTAATGACATTAAGCCACGCATAAATAAATACATGGCTGTGTAAATATATGCAAAGCTGATAGAAAGAGCAAAGATCCTTACTAGAACACAAAAGCACACAGACCAGAGGAGGTGAAGACAAGTACCGCCCTGCCATCTTATACCTCTGCTGTTGTGGGACTAACTCCTAGCAGCACATAAACACACTCATTAAAAGAACCAAACTGCACACATACAATTAAGAACCTCGAAAACAGTAAAACCTATCAAACAGCCTCTTCTAATAATGACACGGAGGCTCATCCCATGAAGAGTGCAACTCCAGTTCCAAGTAAGCAGGAAACTGCTTCCCTTGGAAGGCACAAACACCTGAACATAAAGTGGATGGTCTAGTCAGTTATCCAAAGGATTTTCTGCCCAGGAAAGGCTTGGAGAAAACACACATGTTTTCAGTTTTGCTACCAGCTCAGTGCAAGACATCGGCAAACCACAGACACTGCATTTTCTGAAGTCTAACATGATTTTCTGCAACAGGTGCATGCCACCAACATGCTTGAAGATCAAGACCAACATATCTCAAATTTCAAGAGCAAATCTTAGGCACACAGAATTTACATAATTTGAAAAAGTAGATTTCAATCTTCTGTGCAGTAATCTCCCTGTATGTATAAAAGACAGCACGGCCTACTGTTATCAAATAGTTTGGGTTTTTACCATTAATGCATTGCAATAACATGCTCTAAAAGGGACATGCTCTTCCATTTTACTACCTCCCTATATGTACAGAATAGGAGCTGGATGACACTGAGGAAAGTTCACAGAATAAACATTTGCCAGAAGCTCCACAAAAGTCATCTGGACAGAGCACGTAATTCATCTAGGCACTTGTGGGAAACTAAGCACGCTTTTGAAGATTTTTACATGCAATCCAGACAAGACTGAGAAATAGGAGTCGGTTTAAGAGGTACAGAAAGTCATCTGGGGTCAGGGAGCAGGGGAAGCTCAACAGCAGTGCAATAAACATTTCAGTTTACTGTCTCTATCTGGTAAAGATGCTGATGAACAGACAAGGTACTTCGTCAAATATATTCCAGCTAATCACTGGAAGTAAACAAGATCTCTTCAAACCCCACCAAACCAAAGAGATTTTGAAAAATAAATATTTCATTATGGTGGACGGGCTTTGTATTCAATTGAAAAAGTTATGTCATGATTGTAATTGTTCCTTGGCTATTTCCATGTGGTCTTTTTGATATGTACATATTATATGCATTTATTTCAATGCAATAAAAATTCATGCTTGGTATATACTGTAAATCTCTCAAAATAGCTATCAGCTCACCTGTTTCCATAAATTTATGAAATTATCTCTGCTATTTGGAATAATAGATCACAGCTATTCTCTCAGTTCATTCAAAATCAGTAATTTCATACCATCAATGAAATGGCTTTCATATCTTGATGTAACAGCACCAAGAATGAGCCCAGCTGTTTTCATTATTTCAAGCTACTGGGTAGCACAATCTTATTAGAGCCATGTACAAGTTATCAACACTGGATACGAGGGAGGTCATCCTCCCCCTCTACTCTGCCCTGGTGAGACCACAACTCATGTACCTTGTCCAGTTCTGGGCTCCTCAGTTTAAGACAGACAGGAAACTGCTGGAGAGGGTGCAGCAAAGAGCCACGAAAATGATGAGTGGGCTGGAGCATCTTTCTTACAAGGACAGGCTGAGGGAGTTGGGTCTTTTTAGTCAGGAGAAGAGAAGACTGAGGGGGGATCTCATCAATGCTTACAAATACTTAAAGGGAGGGTGCCAGGAGGAGGGGGCCAGTCTTTTTTCAGTGGTACCCAGTGACAGGACAAGGGGCAATGGGTATAAACTCGAATATAGGAAGTTCCATCTGAACATAGGAGGAACTTCTTTCCTTTAAGGGTGGCAGAGCACTGGACCAGGCTGCCCAGAGAGGTGGTGGAGTCCCAGACTCTGGAGACATTCCAAACCCGCCTGGACACCATCCTGTGCAACCTGCTGTAGGTGAACCTGCGCTGGCAGGGGGGTTGGACCAGATGATCTCTCGAGGTCCCTTCCAACCTTTAACATTTTGTGATTCTGTGATTTCACGTGGATCCCAGAATTCTTTTCAGCACACTTATATCAACAAAAAAAACCACCACCAAAAAAACCCCAAACCAAACCCCAAAAAACAACAGTGAAATCAGTGCTTCTCTTCAGTACTACAAGCCAAACTTCGAACCCACTGGCCCTGATAAAAATTAAGAGTAATTTTATGGTAATCAGTGCAGGTATACTGCTGGATGTAAAACAGCAATCATGCTGGTATCCGTGTTCATGTTACCTTTTCTAAGCCTGTTGTTAGAAGGTCAGAACTGATGTAATGCTTACTCTTACAAGCAAAGCCCAGCTGCTGTAAAAATGACTTTTCAAATCTCCCTGCAGGAAATGTGACACAGCCCTCGTGTTACAACTACGGTTGAAAAAAATCTGTGTTTCTCTTTCAGTTCAGGAAGGTGCTGCCGTTATTTTCCTGGAAATGAGTTCGTCCTGGAGGTTTTTGATTTCTGTGGTTTTGAGGGTTTGGGAGTTTGGGTTTTTTTGTTTTATAGCAAAGACACTCATTCTAATCTAAACACCAGGGGGACTTGTATGTTTTATAAATATTTACCAATCCCTGTGTTACCAAAGTGTTGTCCCTCTTCAAGTTGTTCCCCGCACTTTAACAACTCCATTAACCCACCACCACTGGGGTCTCGCTGTTATGGAACTGAAAGCGGGTCAGAGATTTTAGGAAGGAGGGATGGCAATTTTGGTTGAGATCTACAGGACCTATGCCCTATACCCTTGTGTATGTACGTGGCCAGGGTGAAGGGTCAACGAAAACCCTGCTGTGTGATAAGGATCTTCTATTTTTAAAATATAAGACAATTCTGAAAATGGACTTGGCCAAAGTAACTTCTAGAGACTCAAGGTTAATTATCTCTTGACAGTTACCTGCTTAAAAGTGCTCAGTTCCAATAAAAATAAGTGCATTTTTTTCTCTGTAACTGCTAGGTGTGCCACTACTTTGTGGAGTCACAAACAAGCTGTGATCTTTTAGCACGCTATCTCTAGCAACGCAATTCTGGCAGACCAAGTTCTATGCATACCTTCATAATGCCGTGATCTTTTACAGGTCTGCTGAAGGAGGACTGTTGGGAGAATTTGGCCTTGACATTGCAATTTAAAAAGCTACTGCGTTAATACACATATCAGAACAAGGTATAACTTATTTTCTCAGAACTATCTTGGTTCTGCAGAGCTAAGAAAAATAAAGAGTGCGGAAATGATATATAATTATATTAATCTATATAATCGATCTATCTATATATACATATATATGCAGTGTTGTCCTTACACTCAGGCAATTGGACACAAGAAAATAAAGACGCTCCATTAAATTTTTTTTTCCCCCAATTTACACAACTTTTTCTTCCTTGTAACTATACTTCTATCCCACAAACAGAAGGAAACTGCATAACTGAACTACTCGGGGAGCACAAAGGAGCGAGAGAACTCACTGCTTATAGTACATACCAATACTGAAAGCTTTTGTCCAGTTACCTGACAACTTAAGACATTCAAGCTCCCCCATCTGCAGCCCACAGAGGATCACAATTTTTCCTGCTGCTGTCTATACACATTTCTAGAGCATCACTTTCCTGTTTCTCTGTCCTACAGATGACTAGCTAGATTTCAAACATCTGCGATCTGCTTGGCTTGACCATACCGTGATTCATAAACCATAACACAGAGTTGGTGCCCCCCTCACCAGCAACATCTCCTTGAATGGCCTCTACAAGGAATGCTAGTTTTAAAAAAAATTCTCAAGTTGCAGATGTATTAGCAGACAAATGCTACTGCTGACCTTGAGATTTCATAGTGTCTCGTAGTACAAGCTTCTTAGCCCTCAAGATTCTGTTTCTCAATGGTGGTGAATTAAGAACTCATTTTCAAGCTCTTTCAAGAACTATAGCAACTCCATAAAATACCTTTAGTCCTGCGTGATCCTAGTGTGGTTTATGAGTATGTGAAATATGAAATTGCTTCATTTGGCAGAACTGAGGCTGCCAGGCCACAAAAGACAAAAAATGATTGTAATCATCAACCAACCACAATTTCTGATAGTCATACAAGCGCCAGTCAGAACAGGCTGTGATGAAGGACATGGGCAGCGTGGCCAGTCCTGCTTATCGTTCAAGGTGTTGCAGCCCTGCAGGCATAGGAGCCTCTAGACTCCACCTCTGCCTCATTTTTCACATCTATAAAAGGCAGAAATTGCTACAACCAATACATAAAGAGTTTTTTTTTTCTAGAACTGACTGTGTCTTGTGCATATAGCTCTGCATCAACATTACATAACCACTGAGGACTAAAAGGCAGTTGGGTAGATGATCTTTCTCAGCGGCAATGGGAGTTTAAAGGGCCAGAAAAAAAAATCACAGCAATGGGAGACCTGGCTTTTGCACATCAAGCAGTGACCCTGACTGAGAGGCCGGACGCTCGTGTTTCTGTGCAACAGGCAAGTACGTAGAATACATCACATCAGCTACTTCATGGTAGCTGCCCACATGCATCACCTTATCTTTCAGTAAATGCAAGACAGCTCGCACGTCAATGTGAATATGCTAAGTTCGCTTGCTTTCCCTTAGAATTACAAATGTACACACATGGTAGTTTTGGAATAGGTAAATTCATAATCTACCTTGCCTTAGAGTGATTTGTTACTATGGCAATAGCCCGAGTCAGCTACCTCCCTTCCAGCACTACCCACCTACTATTATTTTAAATTCTTTCAGCATTTGTTTTTTTCACTAAAGTGTTCTGGGACACTTCCCAAGCTCCCTGGGTGCTAAAGATGAACGCACCGTTTCCCAGGTTGTACTTCAAATGTCAACGGCTCCAGCCCTCTTTCACCTTAACTCATAAACACAATCCATAACCTGTAACATCTGAGTTTATCAGTTATTTCCCTACTGCTGCATCTGCCTGCCTGAGCTGTTAAGCTTCCATTGGGATCGACATACACCTCTGATAAAGGAATGTTTGTTTGCTTACTGCTTCATATTGATGTGTTTACAGTGAACATCACAAAGGGAGGGGGAATAACAGATTAGGGACCAGTTCAAGCAGGTTATTTTTATAACACAATATGCACGTGGTTACAAACAGACTTCACGGCTGTATTTCAATGGGCAGAATCACAACAGGAAAACTACTTTTTTTTTTTTTTTTTTACCATCTGGCATCACACCATAGCAATCAGATTTAAAGGCAGATATGTGGGAAATAACTCATGTTTGACGTTTCTTCTTGATTCTAAATAAGTCAAAATGCCCTTATGAAGTGGCCAATAGAAGCTCAGAATATGAAATCAACAGATGACCACAAGAAAGTATGCTCAGAAATTATTAGAGCATCATCCTCAATGCAGATTTTGCCAACCAATTTGCTAGATGCTACTAACAATCTGCTGGAGGTCTCTAACTTTGCCTTCTGCTCACTAGCATTCCTGTGGCCCACGCAGTGCAACGGGTTGCCTGCTTTGGAACAACCACATGGCTGTGTGGGAGCAGATCACCCGATGGGCCAGATAGAAATGATGCATACGTGACAAACCTGTATCACAAAACAATCAATGCAACCTGATGATTGTCTTAGCAGAAGCTAGCAACTGAATGAACTATGGATATGAAATTCTTCTCCAGAGCAGCTTCCTGAACGAGGCAAGGCTCTGATGCACACCTGTTAGCCATCTATATGGCATTTCAGTCAACAATGCCTCTCCTAGCCTCAGACTCCTCTCCTGCATCTAAGTGTTTTCTATTTAGGCTGGTAATGATGGATAGGGAGGCATGGGGGGGAAAAAAAAACCCACCAAAAACACCCCCACAAACAAACAAAAGGTGAATGGGACAGAAGAAGTAGGTAGCGATGGAAGTCATTTTAACAGCCAAAAAATGAGCCTGCCTTATTCTCCTAAACATAAAGTCAGAGGAAGGGCTCCCTGTAGAAGACCGTGACTCTGTTTTTCACATGTGAATATGCCACTTCACATGTGCAAGCACAACGGGCAGCTGGAGCCTCCTCTCTCTGGTGGAGCACATCGTGCCTCCAGGGCAGTTCTCATTAAATTGACATTACTGTCACGCTGCGTGTGGGCACGCAGTATGCTCAGCAAAGCGGGGATTTGTGGACATGCAAGGATGCTACGTACATAGACATACAGTCATTACAAATGTGTGCAAGAGTTGGGTTTGCACCTGTACATGTGACATGTCTGTACATGGAAAGATACATGCATGCTGACATGCATGCACGTTGCTTGTGTGAGTGCTTTTGAACACGCATGTGTGAGCAGTGGCTTTGC
Source organism: Chionis minor (assembly GCA_013398295.1). Taxonomy (NCBI): domain Eukaryota; kingdom Metazoa; phylum Chordata; class Aves; order Charadriiformes; family Chionidae; genus Chionis; species Chionis minor. Next base: position 552,036 of record VZSF01010051.1, read on the forward strand.
ATCTACATGGGCTGGGCAAGGTTCCTTTCTCTCTCTGTCTCTCTCTCTTTTCTTTGTTGAATGGGAAAAGGCTGTCAGCAATTTCCTTCTGTCAACAGCTGGGAGATGCTTTTCTGCAGTTAGCTGCAATTTGTTTCAATTATGTGTATTAATCATAGCCTGCTCCTGATGGTATTCTTCATTAAAAAAAAAAAAAAATCAGGGCTTTTCTTTTTAACAAGCTACTTCCTCTCTCACGATGGCATATAATGATTGTAGTTTGTTGGGAGAGGGGGGGAAAAAAAAAAAAAGAGAAAAAAAGAAAAAGAAAACCCCAGACACTTCCATGTTTGCTCATTTCATTAATAAGCACCATGGCTCAAGAAGCCAGTAGGGCATACAGTTGAAATGGGGGTCAGTGCACTGGCATTTCAATAGTGGGGAGATGGCTCTGAACAGGGTTTATATCTAAAAATCTCCGAGCTTCAGAGAGGTGGATGGAATGACATCAATTAAGGGTTTTTGGACTCCAACTTGCTTGCTTTGAAACCTAAAGCAGAAAATCCACTAAGCTCCTTGGAAATCAGTTCTCCACTGTTTTAATATCTTGCAACAAGGATGAATTTTAAAGACACTGGGAAAAACAGTGAAAGACTGGGAAACCCATAGCCACCCCAGAGCTATTCCCAAAGTCTACTGGAATATAACCAAAGTATCAGTGAGGATGAAGGGTATTTTACCAATCAACTGCACATCAAGCTGTGATGTCTCAAAGTTGCCTGTTTCATGTGTGAGTTCTAACAAGACTTCTGAGGAACATGCTCTATGTTTCCAGCAATGCCATAAATAAAATCAGGTGTGTAGGGTATATGCTGACATTCTGGAAATATTATAGTTAAGTAAGCTCCTTTGCAGAGATATGATGGTGTGCAAGGACATAAACCCAAAGGATCTTTCCTTCGTTCTTGTTACCTTCTTTCCTCTAGCATTTATTATCTTACCTGCTATTGCATTAAGGATTCCTCCCACACTCATTTGTCATTAAATACAGCAAGGGCTGGCTAGCTCAGCGAACTTAGGAGTCATTTTACAGATTTTACTCAGAGATGTAAACATTTCTGGAAAACTGCTAAGACCCAAGCAACGGGCACATACTCCACAGCCCTGGAATGATTATCCCAAGTACCAAAAATCTAGATGATTTGCAAGACAGGATCAATGTATTTTATCAAAGGTTGGGTTAGAGGAACCCCTTGCTAGAATAACAAGAGAGTCTGCAAGATCTGTACTGCTTAAAACTGTATCGCATAGAGTCCTTGCAAAACTCGCTTTCTAAGAATCTGCTTAGCTAGATTTGCTGGCTCCATCACACTTAGGGAAAAGAAGAACGATCCTACTGTAAGTCCATATGGTACAATGTGTATAAATACATCACTTTGAGAATTCAGGCCTACTCTTACCTTAAGATTTAATGGCACAGATACATCAGTTGGGTGTACAAAAAGACATCCAACATCTTCTGTAATCACCATATCAACAATGACAAAACCGTGAGGTGAGATGTCACTATACTGGCAGAAACTTCAACTTTGCTGGTATGATTTCTTTTGATAAGGGACGAGGCACACTAGCAAAAGAATTCATAAAGGACATCTGTATTCAAATTACCTTTTTTGCATGTCTAGGTCAATAAAGCCCTCCAGGCACAAGCAAGGCCTAGAACAGGTTCTGCATCACGCAGGTTTTCCAGGACACCAACATCAAGCAGGGATGAAGTGATGTGATCCTGAACATAGATAGGTTATTAACTGCAGCACGCAGGGGCTGGGCAGCTGCCAGAGCTCTGCCACATCGTGCCACTCGGAATGCAAGCTGCACAGATGGTGTACATTTTATGGGATAAGATGATGCTATAGCTCCCGAACTCTACCCATCAAATGCATGTCTGGACACTGACGACCAGCAAAGGTCACTGACATAGGTGCAGCTACACCCACATGACTATAGATCCGTGAGGATTTCATGTTTCTTTGCATGAAGACGCAGAGGAAATAGGCTCTACTGAAAAGAGGATGCTTTTGCCTGCATGAACTGCATCCACACAGACACCCTTTGCTGATGTCAGAGCAGCCTTTGAGTCAAAGCAAGGAGTTTCACAGGCCTCGATTCACTCCAGCTAAAAGGTAGGTACCTGAAAGTTCATCGCTTAGTGCAGAGCTGTATCTGTTGAGGGACAGGTCTTACAAGACCTTAGAGAGGACCACTTGCTATCATCAGTGCCCCTGGCTCTGTGATTTGGACACGCAGGACATTTAGAGAAACTAACCCCACAGCAATCACAAAGTGAAACTAACCCTGGATAATTAAGATGTGAAAGAGCGAAAGTGTTAGGAACTATTTAGAAACCAACATGATCCACAACTCAGACACAAACTACCCAACCTCTGGGCATTCTGTGGCCAGCTATAAATAAAGCACACAAATTCTGGTGCCAGAAGAAGTAGGAAAACGTCCCTTTCATTAGCGCTTTCCTCTACATTTCCAGCAAAAAACTTTCATTACATTGTGTTGTACTTGTCAAATTAAAACACAGCCCGCAGAAATATGTTGGCTGAAGGCTCATCAAGCAAACTTCATCCTTACTAGACTCATATTGACATGTGCACACAGACAGAAGAGAGAAGTAGGTTTAAACTAGAAAGAAAATAGAAAGCCTGAAAGGAGCAAAAAGCTTGGAGCTTCACAGAGCTCTTGGGCTTCAGACACAGCACACCCCAAACACCAGGAAAAAGAAATCCAGTGTAACATAAGAATTAGAGAACGTGACAGAGGAGGTAAGAGAGAAAAGAGAGGTGGGGAAAGGAGAAAAAACAACGAAGAAGGAAAAGACAAAATAGCAGAAAGCAAAGAAGGGACAAGTGCAGAAACAGGCAGAAAAAGGAAAGAAGAAGGAGGAAAAGAAGAGGGAATGACAGAAAGTGATAGACAGAAGGGGAGAGAAATCTCTGCTGGTACAGTAACAAATAAATCCCTGCAGCATGACAGGCGTCTGCTGAAGCATTTCATTTACCCGCAGCATAATGGTGTGTTATTGCCCATTATCTGTTCTGTCAGTGCCAGAGTCGATATTAAATGAGGGGCAGCTGCATTTAGCTGCCATTTTTCAGCTGTCTCCCCGTTACCATGGAGACCCGCTTGTTTTTTGATGAACCTGGCTGCGAGCGGAGGGGTGCGTGCATGGGGGGGAGGCAGCGAGTGCTGCAGAGCGGTGGGAGCGAAGGCCAGAGGGAAGCAGTGGAGGAACGCAAGAAAGGGGAGGGCAGGTCCCTCGCACCCGTGCCAGCACCAGCCAGCCATTTCAAACACCCAGTTAATATGCAGAGGGGCCGACAGCCAAGCGTATGTGCAGTCCTTTGACTTTCACAGGTTCCAGCGATTGCCCCTTCATCCCTCTGCCCTTCTGCCTTCCCTACACCCTCCATACCATAACAATGACAGCAATCCTCCCCTTCCCTCTACTACCTCTGCAGCAGCGCCTCTAAGGCTATTGAAAGCAGTGATGAACTAAGCCTCTCAAAGACCATCTTAGCAGGTAGAGAAGCACTAATATCCCTAAAATACTAATCAGGACCCTGAGGCACAATGAGACTGGGTTTGTCCCTCTCTACCACCAAGGTTTATGCAGCAACCTGCTGGCACACACAGGTGCTGACGCCTAGAAAACTTTATTCACCATTTTCCTGCTTTAAATATAAAGAGTTCCCTACAGGGCAGGGAGTGGGAGATGGCTACACAGCAAACTGGAACCAAATTAAATATGTCCCATTTCCTTTTCTTGACTTCTTAATACAAAGGTTCCTTAGGGGAAAGATAGGCTGGGCTCTCCCTTCACCATTTACTTAATGGTGGCAACTCCAAACCTCCCATCTAGCAGACTCCTGTATTTGATATCTAACACTGTTGTTTTAGATCCACTAGCGGCATAACCTGGAGTGGTTGGCAAAGGCCATCTCCCATTCTCCAGTGGCATCCCAATCACACCAGGACAAGGAAAGTTGCCTGCTTGAAGTGTTGACTGTGCACAGCACCTAAGCTGAGCAGTCCAGTTCAAATAGGAGTATATTCAGTCTGCCTACAATTAATTGTTTATATCTCCTTGAGGGCCTTGTTTCTCTTAACAGCTTGTGAAGGGTTTTAGAAACACTGGAGATACTGACACAGTGAAAATCAAACTGATTAGACTATACTTATGTTAACAAATGAAATGGAGCCTGGGTGCACTCCCAGACCGTGAAACATGAAGGTTTGCAATTTTAAACTATTAGAACAGTCTCTGTTACAATTTTTCTCATTTTAATTAGCACTCTTCCAAATAATTCCTCAGCACAGCTCAGAAGTTAGGCTATCCCATGACCATTCCCCACTATCCAGTTTGCATACAACCAACCTGTTTTAACTGTTTATGAGCAGACAGACCGTCCTGCAACAGCCAGCCTCAGTGCCAGGAAACATTCCAAACCATGCTCCGCTGATTAGTAGCGACAGCCCGGCAGTCCAGTCTGGAGACAGCCAGGATAGTACTTTGTCCCGTCCCAAACTACAATGATAACTGTCTTGCTGGTATGTCCTAACTCTGTCCAGTCTAACTCTCCATCAAAGGCTGATTTGCACAGCTCTGCTTATCACGCAGGTTGGATGTGGGCACAGAACAACAGAGCCATAACTTCTCTGTAAGCTTCTGAATACTCGAGCCATGGGTCTGCTGAGATATATCCTCCTAAACAGATAAACAAGACCAATAATCCCACTCAAGCTGATAAGGATAACAGGATGCCTAAGAAGAGAGTCACAGCCTTAACACATGTACCGATAGCACTTCCAGGGTCTCAAGACCCCCTAGTACTAGATGGGAATATTCTAGTATTACGCTCTGAGCTCACAGGAAGCCTCACTTCTGCATCAACTATCACGACAACAAAAAGAACCCTTTGGTGTGTGATACTTGCAATTAAGGATGAAGATGTCCAGAGGACTTTTACTTCTTGAATGTGAATTTATGATGCAGAGATGATATCAGATTCTGAGAGCTATCAGCTTTTCAGGAAACAGCTTTCTCTTCAGGTGCTTTTGTTATCTACATTTGCCATGAATTCTGATTTACAACTTTTCTAGTCCATCCTTGGATCATGTTTCTCAAAATACACAGCATCCCACTCTCTGTCCCATCCCTTTCCCTCAAACACTCAGGTTGCCATGGAACAGACTTAAAACAACTTTGTTAAGAAGTTCCAAGCAGAAGACAGAAAGCTGCCCAGACCCAACTCTGATTTGCAGTGGAGTGTCCCATCTCCTTTGCTGTTTAATCTCAATGCATGTGAAACTGAATTAACGTACACGGATAGGAAAGTAACACCAAGAAATGCAGCAACACTGAGCTTTCTTAAATTAAGTTACTAATTTGCTGCTTCTTTTTAGCTTAAAGAGCCCTCCTCGTTTCCATTTTTCCTCTCCTTTCCACTCTCCTTGCTTTCCCAGTCCTTTTGTCTAACTCTTCTCAATCATCCATGCTGTCCAGTATCACACAAATAACCATCACAATACTGATAAATACTCAACTAGGGAAGTGTTCTTTTAATAACTGTAAAAAGTGCCGTCCCTTACAATGGCCCATTGCATTCTCTTCCAGTGACCTGCTAGTGCAGACAATTCCAGCACCTGACTGTGGAGGAGCTTAATTTATTTATTTTTAGATGCCATTTAAAGGTCACTGTTTATCAAGCCCTGCCTAGCCCCTCCATGTTAAGAGACAGTAAAAATAAAGGGCTTTATTATATTAATGCTTAAGTCAAGTCCTCATCTCCTAGTAGGATGTATCCATACCTTGACATTTTCTCATCAGACCCTCCTACTCTGATGTTTTCAAGTGTAAAGTAGCTTCACCACTTTGGGTTTTCTGAAACTTGACAAACTTTTAAAAGTAGATTCTAAAGAAATCCCTTGAGTGACATTCAAATAGTACAATGCTGTTGATCCTTCCTGTGACTGACATCTGCTGCTCTTCTACATCTCTGTGGTAGTTGTTCAGCATAGCTCTTCATGCATCTTTTCTTATCTTGCTGACTAGTGATTTCTTCAAAATTTCTGACTTCCATATTTTAAAAAAAATCTGCCTAAATTGCTTATATGCTAATCCTTCCTTTAGCTTCACTCCACTCTCATGACCTTTTGCTTTTGAATATCGAAATATCTTAAGCACCACATTGAGCACCACACTGCCATCCAACTTGCAGGGTCTTGTTTTTTCTCTGGGGGATGCCTAAGTTCAGAATGCCTGATCAAAGCTGTCTTTGTAGTCCAACGGGATTTTGCAAACAGTTGTAGAAACAAACTGCTAATGTAGATGATTGAAAATATGAATGCTAATGAACATTTTAGCCTGTTGGGCCAATGACACTAGTTTGGGGTTCAGCAAGTCAGGGAAGCTGAAGGAAAGAAAGAAATTTGCCATAAGATTAAAGAGGAGATTTTGTTTTAGTGTAATCTCTGGTCAGCAAACGATTATGACAAGAACATTGACAGAGTAGTCTGAGACAAATGGGGAAGCAAGAGGGAAATTAATGCTGCAGTGCTCTTACAAGCAACTATGTGTTCATTTCAAGGAGTTTCTAGAATTGTGATGCCTGTGGTTAGACTTAGTTTATATGGTACAAATAGGCTGGTTCCAGGACCTCTTAAACTGTCCTATTCAAGTTAAGGAATACATTCAGAAGAACAAGGGAATTTACCATGAATTCCTTTACCAAACTTCCCACACCCCACAACCATGTCTAAGAAACAAAACAAGGTAACAAAGCTGTAAAAGGAACTTAACTGCTAGATGCTACAGACAGATAGTATTTATTCAGCAACAGGTTTTAAACAAAAGTATTGATTTCTAACACTCTGGGGATGGTTTGTGGAAAGCTTTCTGGCAGACAAAACTAGCACTTAAGTTTTAGGGAGAGATATATCTACTTTTTGATATCTTTGCATCTTTATATTTCCAACTTTCTCTTTCCAAAATCTACAATAGCCATCATCTTCCTTTCTACAGCCTACTGCCTTGAGTCCAGTCAGCAAAAAACAGGCATGTCATGTTTGGCTCTATTTATTTGCATGCATGCAGTACAAGGCAATGTAGACGAGGATCAAATCTATGCTCTATATGTCACCAAAGCCACTCGTATTTCACTGGCAATGCTGGTTGACTAAAAAGTAAGAATTCATTAAAAGGGCAGTCACATCCAAAACAATCAGCATACTTGGAAAGTGGTATCTTTAAACCACTATACTATTTTCATAGAATGGTTTAGGTTGGAAAGGACCTTTAAAGATCATCTAGTTCCAACCCCCCTGCTGTGGGCAAAGACACCCCCCACTGGACCTGGTTGCTCAAAACCTCATCCAACCTGGACTTCAAGGGATGGGACCTCCACAACCTCCCTGTGGAACCTGTTCCAGTGCCTCACCACCCTCAGAGTGAAATGAATGAAATAATGAAACTTTACCCCTGCGTTTGCCTACTACCTCCCCTAAGACTCTTGGAAGAGTTTCCCAGCATTGACCAGGCAACAGAACCAGCTTCAATTGTCTGTTTTTTATGAAATTTTCCATTTTACATGGAAGGAAATCAAAGCCTACAACAGTAAAGTCCCTCATCTCCAGAAAGCTGCATTTTGAAAGCATGTAAGGATGACTTCATTTGTTCAAAGTGATATAAAACATATCTAAATAATCCAGCGGAAGAAGGGAGAGAAACACCATACTTTCAACACATACCTTTACAAAATAGCATTCCTTAATTTGCCTGTCTATAGCACACCAGTATACTGCTAAGGAAACAACTCCCTTACTGTCATCCTCCTGTATGCCATTCTTCAATGGCACTCACAGAGCTGCCCCTTTACCTCTAGCATCCAGGGGCTGGTGCTCCTGGTGATGATACTCCTAAATATCATTCCTACTACTGATGGGGAATGGTGTACATCACTCTTCCAACAGCAGGTCTGTTTTTCTGCACATCAAACCAGGATCCAACTTTGAATATTTCAATAGACCAAATACCAACAGAAGCTGGGAGAGCTCAGTTCATCAGAATGCGGGTCCAAGGGGCAGACATTTGAGAAGATCAGAGCCTAGTATCACAGCCAGCTCCCTATAAAAAACTTGGCCCCTGTTTCCACTATTCAGGAACAGATCTTCAGACCTCTATGTCCCTGGTGCTGAGCACTGCTCATGCCTTGCCTGTTCAAAGGTCATCAAGTCTTCCTACTGCAGAGTTGAGTCCTCCAGATGCAAGCCTTTGGCACTGAAGCCTCTCCTTTCCTATTCCATAATGTCCCAGGAAGGGACATTAGATTTTGCAGAGTACTAAAACACAGTCATGAGGAAGCATAAGCAATGAAGTGAGCTTTCATGTCACAACAGACTTTATTAGCATAATTCCTAATTGTGACTGTTTAAAAGCCCCGTAAGAGCAGGAATAATTATGTTTAACAGGTAAAGTGATAGAGAGACAAGATTAGTCAATTATTCATCCCCCCTTCTCTCTAACTGTTACAAGATCCTTTTCCTTTCCTCTACTGTTGAGAACAGTACAAGGGAATGTATTTCACAGGAAAAAAGTGGCCATTTCTAGTGTTCTCAGGAATCTCCTACTTGTGACCTCCTAATCCTAGCTGCCTTGAGTGGGACCTCATACAAACCTCTGCGCGGCAGCATAAATCAAAGATAAAATTTAGAACCCCACTACAAAAGGCAAGATGCAACTAAATGGAGGGATAGGGAAACCTAGAAGTATTCCAGTATATTCTGGAACTGCACACCGTGAAAGGAACCCCACATTTAGTCACAAGTTTGCAATACATTTCCACCATGATCAGTAAGAACGTTGGGGACAACCACATTTAGTGCCTTTTCCTGAGCAATCACTTCCTGCCCTACACTGCTGCTCTGAAAAACACATCAAGACTGAGCCCTTCTGGTACAAAACTGGTCAGAGGATGTTTCGGGGGGTTCTGTAGAGACTGGAGCACAAAGCATTTCTTCTGCTGTGGTTGGACAGGCTTCCAATGGGGATTTGCAAACAGCCCAGTTCTACGAGGGCCTATGGACAGAGGGAGCTCCTCTTTCCTGAATCCAATCCCATCACTACAAAGACAGTGGTTCTTGCAACAGTGGCCTATTTTGGATACCACTGACTTATTACCAAAGAGGAAAACACGCAGAAGACTCAGCAAAGGGAGTCTGTCTTGGTAAGACAAGGATTTCTACCAAGGACAGCAAGTCAGATTCCCTAGTACCCTAACCACTGGGCTGGGGGCTGCTCCCTCCTGCCCTGCTCCCTCTCTGGAGGCAGTGGGACATAGCCTGGTGGGCGAGGTGCCTGCCTGGCCAGCCCCACAGCTCCAAGTCCCCATGGGGCCCTGACACAGCCTTTAGATCTTTAGATGCCAACTGGTACCATCCACAGCAAACCGAGCGCTGCTATCCCAACAAATGCAAAATGCTGCAGCTATTCCAGCTAGCAGGCTTCAGAATACCCTTTTAATATGCATTAGCCATTTTCATTACAGTCTGGGGACAGCTGAACAATTTCACCCCTCTCCTTGTGTCCTTTAACTCCTCCAAATCTTAAAAGAACATTTGTTTTCAAGCTGACTTGTCAATTAACTTCATCCACTCCCACAACTATCTGCAGTTTCAGGCTCAGACTAGGTCCAGAACTGTCACCACAACACAAGAAAAAACGCTTCTCTCCATTTAAACTGCATTTTACATAACCAGGAGATTAAAGCAGTCAGAGACTCTGGGGTTTAATTCAAACTCAGACTTTCAGGTGTGATTCTGTTTTGCTGCAGGTATTTCAGTCTCCATTAGGGAGAGAAGAGGAACAGAATCTTACATGGTTTCATATGGATTTGTTTTGATTTTTATAGCTGGTGAAAAGTGCTATATTAATAGCACAGCAAGGGCTGAACTGAATCCAAAGACCTGGAAAATAAAATATTCTCAGTATCCATTATTTCAGTACTTGTGAATTCCAACAAGATGAGACTTCTATACGCTTATCACGGAAGACAAAAAAACAGGCATGAATTAAAATAGATAAAACCCTCTATTTATTTATGGTAAATAAAGCATATATATTTGTAAACTATAAAAGGCATTACTCTTGGAGTTCTCAGAGATTCTAGTGTATTGGAATAAAAAGTAGGCATGCCCAATTTAAATGCTCAAAGAAAAACCGGGCAAGACATTTGCAGTCTGATACGTGACTGCTGAAACCAACCTGACGCTGACAGCAGAGCTCTGAATCCAAGTCTCAGACATCTGAGTTTTTACAAGAGGTCTGTCATGTCTCATCTTAAATCTATCGTGAACCTGATGTATGGACATGGTTAAGTCACTTTACCATCTCCTTCTTAAAATTAAGACTCTGATATTGAGCCATTTAAAAGTGTCATAAGGTAAATTGCCCATAGCATTGCAAAGCGATAATATTGCCACTTAGTTTTGGCTAGTATTAAACAAAAACTCTTTGGGAATGACACACCCACTTTTGGGAGTCTAAATGCCAGAAATAGAACACGTCACAACAAACCAGAAAAATCGGAGTCTTCTGGATCCCTCTCCCATTCCACCTTTGGCTCTGTATCACTTGAGTAAATAATCCTTATTTAAGCTAATTACGAAAAACAGGAGTCCTTCAAACAACTGATCAAGAAAATATTAAAGAAATATGGAGGAAAACATTTCCTTGAACTAAACCCAACAAATGCGCTAATGCTAAAGGGCTTCTCACTGTCAGTATGATGAGCCCCTGCTGACCTTACAGGCACAGATTTGGGGTGGAGGATTGTTGGGCTTCACAGATGACGTCCTGCATAGTGCCCTTGCAATGTTAAGGAACCACTCTCTACAGGCTCAGAGGTTCTGGCGTTGGATATCTTAAGACGAGGAGTCACGATCACGTGCTAGATTTTGTGTCTGATTCAGGGGGTTTTTTTCCTACAACCCTCATCTCTGATTTTTTTTTTTTTTTTATCCAAAATGAGTAGGTCACCGCTGTCCTAAGACAGCACTATAACATTCAGAGAAAGCAAAGGGAGATCCCACACAGCTTAAACAGGAGAAGGTGGGACTAGAGGCAAAGGTTGGGTCACATTGGCTTGAAGAGGCAGCGAGCCATGAACACGCCTCTCATAGGTGAGTTTTCAGATGCTGGAATGAAACGCAGAGGAGCAGCTGATCTGCTCAGGTCTCCCGTAAAAGACTTCGGATACTTGTGTTGTTTTAGCCACAGGGCAAGGATAATTTAGGAGCAAACCTCGGGGAATTAATTGCCCAGGCAGCTCTGTGTTGCTCTTCTGCATACATCCTCACGGTGTGGGGCCAAGTCCCCTGCTCAAGGCTGACCCTTTCACACTGCTCCTGTAGCTGCAGTGAACATGCCCACAACCTTTGCAGATCACCCAGTGCGAGAGATCATGGGTCTGAATCGCAGCTCTGGAGGCTGAAGTTTCTCTGCTTTAAGAAAGGTGTTGTCGTGACAGTAGCAGATCACGACCTTCAAATACTCCCGCACATAGGAGCGTGCAGCATGCCAACTAGTTAGGGAGGAATCCTAACCTCACAGACCGCCAGTCTGTGTGTCAGCAACGACTGGCACCCAAGCACTGAGCAAGGCAAAGTTTTCGGTAAAGATCTGAGCCTTTCAGGAACTGGTCTGACACCCCCAACTTGTTTCACGCCAGTGATAATTTCATAGCTGCTATTTAAATGTAGCAGCAAGTCTAGGGCCACTGGGCAGAAGCATGTGTTTAGTCTGGCAAAGGGAAGGGTACATCCTCTACTCATGTCTTGTAGCTACAATCAGTTCCTTTATGAGCCAAACACAAGGATAACAAGGGCTAATCCTCCTATGCAACCAGAAATAAGTAAATAAATATGATGCCCAGCTACAAGCACAGTTTTTAATAAGATTACACTGCCAGTTGCTGAGAAATCAGTCTACTTCTCTGTCAGACATCCAGTCAGTGATACAAGATTGTTTGACTTACAGCAGAAGATAAACTGAGCATTAACGCTTTGTGCTGATGATGTAGGAAACTAAAGAGTAATAAATATGCTGCAAGGTTCTCCTCATTTAAGGTTTCTTTCTCAAAATATTCTGCTGAGACTTAATAAATATTTGGAAAAATAAAGTTTAAAAATTAAATAGTAATTAAGACCAAACCAAATTGAACAGCCTACCACCACCACCAAAAACTGGCCTTTTACAATGGTTCCCTTTCACCTCTGGGTAAAGCACAACTCTGAACTGTTGTGGTCTTTTTGATTAAACAATTAAAGTCTACACCATGAGAACTGTTTTTCAACTTTTTAATTGTTTCTATATAAAGGCCTATCCAGGTCTCTAACAGCAGTAGAAATTCTGTGTATTTGTGATGATCTGTCTATAAACTACACATAAACCAGGGTTTATCTACTAAAAGAGATTCACCCATAACTTCAAATCAACGAATTTCCACATTACAATTAATTTGCCAGCAGAAAAATAGAGTGGCAAAATGTAGTGAACAAAGCATCCCGTTCGCCCCTCCCTCTGCTCCAGCTGGAGTGGTGTGGGGCTTGAAGCTAGTGGAGAGGTCTCCAAAACCAAGTGGGAATGGTTCCCTGCTGGGGTCTGTGAATCAGGCCCTTCTCTTCTAGTCCCTGCCCTTCAGACAGATTACAGCTTTTTGTGGATAAATCATTTCAGCTTTTAATTCAGTCTCTCCTTTTGTAAAATGGGCCTAATAGTGCTCACTTATCTACTTCACTAGGATGCTTCAAGGATTAAAATTGATGCGTCCCTGCTGAAGTAATGTGCTATAATTACCTTGTTAATGTGCCCTCTCTTGGATAGAATGAAAATTGCTTAGCTGTGTGTCACACATCCCACACCGCCCGCCACCTTTGCCCCTGAGCAAGCTCAGGCAATTGGATGATGTTCCCTCAAGCTGGTTGCTCTTGTAAAGCTGAAGCGAAAAGAAAATGGCAGCCCTGCAGCCAAGGGATGCAGCAAGTACGCTCTACTTGACAAAGCAGACTCAAAGCCACTAATTATGTAGAACAGTGCTCCTTCACAGAACAGTGGGAGCCCAAGACTGTTTTCTACCTACATTTGGGTGATAAAACAAACAAAAAAAAACCCCCACCCAACCACAAAACACCCCCCAAACCTGTTGAAATCCTCCTTTTCACTGAACTAGATCCTTCCCCGATGAAAGCAGTCAAGCAATTGTTCCCTCCTTTAAACCCATCTGCAATATGCATGTCCCCACCTGTGCGCCGACCACTTTTTCCCCTCCTGTGTGATTCCTCCCAGCTAAGTGACCCTTTTTCCTCAACTGCTCTAACTTCTAAAAATGAGAACAGAGCTAGGAAGTTATGCAACACTAAGGGGGAAGGGTCTAAAATTCTCTGAGGTAAGTAGCCAGAAGAATCTTTATTACAGATCTACCCTGGCAACTGCAGGTCCATTCCTACTATCCAGAGACGTACATAGCCTCATCTGTTCCTACAGGCAGAAAGAGGCGAGGCTGGCAGAGGGGATACATCCCGGTCCCTGCATCTCTACTTGCACTGCAGGGCATTACCTCACTTCCAGCCAATCCAGCCTCCGCATGCCTCAGCACTCTCCTCTCCCCTCGCCTGCCCCCACCGCCGCCGGAGTAGCTGATTGCCATGGCGAGCACGGGGGAGTTCAGAAAATTATGTATGTCCAGCAGTTAGCATTTGCGGAAAGGCAAATAAAACAGCACAATTTAAAAAAGGGTAGGCAAGAGCTTGACAGGAGTATCTTCTGCCTCCAAAATTTAAAGAAACACAGAGCAACATTCACATACTGAATAGCAGAAAGTTGCGTCCCGATAAATAGATTTTCCTCATTTCACAGCCCGGTTACAATAATCAGGAATAAGATGACCCTCCTGTCTCAGGAGCAGTTCTGAATGGCAACACAAACAACTGTGTTTCAGACACCAGGCCAAGGCCTCTCACGCAAGTAGGTACAAAGCCAAGACTGCAAAAACTGAACTTCACTCCTTTGCTCTTATTCAGCTTGGAAATCTCAAATATCCAGCCTCATACATGAGGATCCTTCCTAATCAACCCTATTTCAGAGATCTCCAAGTATTATCATCGTATGAGTCTTAGAGGGCCTGCATATATTACAGATGTTATCTTAAAGGAGTTTCTGCTGAAGGTACAGTGAATACCGCTGTTGAATTCCTTTAAAAAATTAAGAAGCCACCATAAATCTTCGTAAAGTATTGACCACAAACTCAGTGATGCCTTAGCAATGACGACTCCACACATTCGCAGTGTGCATGTACTGTTTAAAGCACTGCAGACATCTAGGACTGGTTTTCCTGTCATTTTTCAAGGTGGTCAGAAAATGCCAGCAATACTAACGAGATGAAAGATGCAGGATTGTGGCTCGCTTGTCTCCAAGCGAGTCACAGCTATGCTGGGAACAAGGGAAGCCCTGAGACTGAATTCCGCAAAGAGCAACTTTGTGCTGAAACCAGCTCCGAAAAAGCCAGAGGAAAGCTCAGCTGACAGCACTGCTATGACCTCTGTCTATCACAGAAGCGATGCTTTAACAATGCCATCGCATGGCACTGAGCCACAAACTCACTGCGGCATCCAGCTGCTCGCGTGGTCATCTCAGCCTGCCTCTGCCTCCGTACAAGTGGTCCTGACAAATAGCCCACGCTATGGGATACAACAAATTTTCCAAGTAGTTGCACACGGGATTATTTATCACTATGAAGATTTTATTCATAACCCTAAAAGTAAGAGCTGACTTTAAACTCCAAACTGATTCTTTTCAGTCTTCAAAAAACACATATAAATATGCATGATATTCATGTTATTTCTATAAATACCTAGTGTCTTGTTGGATTTTTACCAAGTTTTTCAGTTAAATGCTGCTGTGCATTAAAATCCCTCAGTCTAATTACCAACTGACAGATATATAGGTATACATACCTATAATGCACATATATCTATATATCATTCAGTCCATAAAATTTATGCGTGTTTAACGGCTTTAGAGATCATGTTTTCATTTCAGAAGCAGCCACAACCAGTCTACCTTCTCTCAGGTCTGTTATGTTTTCATATACATTCTCTGGACTTCTTTCCAGCCTTTTCAAACTCCTTATAAATGAGATAGTTACCTGTGCAAATTAATTTACATAGTTTCATGTAAACGGTCAGAGCAGAGCTTAACCAATTAGGGCTCCAGGTTACTGTTCCCATTGACTAAAAAGAGGATTAAACAGGGCACTCATCCATGTTAGTGCTGAAAATCTAATAACAGTTCATGGTTTGAGCTCTTCTCAACCCAGGCTATGACTGAGCCTGAACACAGTCACACAGAAAAGCTCCTTTTTGTACATTTATGTAATATATCTGAGGGCCAAATGCAGCTCCACAATTCTGCGGAGCCTTCAGTCATGCTGAGGCCAGCAGAAGTTCACACTACCTCTAGTGAACATTTGCAGAGGTTTTCAGGCAGCTTGAATGAGCATCAAGGCAGGGTTTCATGTCCTCTTGTAAACTTGGGGATGGGGTGACTTACAGACCTTGGTAGAGGAATGGTAGAAAAAAAAAAGGTTATTGGAAAGGTTTTGGCAGTTGTAGAGGGAGCATGACTATGGGAGCCCTCAAAAATTTCCCACTCCCTCAGGAGCAAAAATAATCTTTGTCTAAGGCTTGGGCAGCAAGCAATGTGTCTACACCTACATCAGTTCAGGTTCACGCTGTATCAAACACAGACACCAGAGACAGCAGAGAGGAGTTATGTGTGTTACGACCTTCCTCATATCATGAACCATCCTAAAGAACGACAGCCTTTCACAGGCAGGCCTTTACGCAGCCACTTCCCGCACATTCAAACTTCTCCTGTTCCTTAGGCCACTCAGAAACATCAACCATCAGTCCCCACTTCAGTCTTCTCAGACTTTTCCAAATTTAAGTTCTGTGACTTAAACATCACCATGCACTAGGTCACTCAACCTGTACCTACAAGGCCTGTAGTTTCCCTGAGGCAAAACACAGGAGCAAAACCCTCTCAGTCCTTAACATGACTCTGCTTTACAGAGACTGGAAGGGGGCAGCGTGTACTGCTTCTTCTATCCAAGCAGTATTGCCTACCCAATGTCTGTAAGCTGCCGGTGGTCTCCGATAGCTCCTGCTGTCCAGTTCACCAGGCTTCACTGGTGTTTCCCTCCGGAGTGACTATGTGCTGCTTAGGACTCTTGCTGGATAGACCTGGGAGTCTACTCCACCACACCTTCATGTGATAGCACCAGCATATCACTGTGTTGTGACATATGGCTGCCTTCCTGCCTCTGCTAGTAAATCTGGTACATTACAACATTCCCTGTGTGCCAACTGTTTAGCAAACACACATGTTGGCAGCCAGAGCATTCCTGGAAAGGACACATGTCTTGAAATGAAGCTGTGCCAACTGCTGCTCCGTGTCATAACACAAAAAGTGCCCTGATATCCGAGTTCAGCAGTGCCGGCTAAGAATGAATGCCATCCAAAAAGCAGATCTGGGAAATCACCACGGAAAACACAAATTAACACATTTTGAATACATCTGCTCCAGAGGTATCTTCTGCTCTTTTCTCATTTGACATAAGAGATTTCCATCAACAGATACCTTGGAAACGTTTGGCCCGAGGTCAAAGGGATAACAAAGCAGGGGAAATGAGGCGAAGAAAGTCAAGTAATTTGTATAAGAATATTGAATTGGTGCCCAAAAGCCAAGAATGCTGGTATCAGATCTTCACATAGTTCAGTGACCAGTATGGCATCAGTACCTCTAGTTATATAGAGCTACACAAATACTGCCACAAGCTTCAGAAGCTGATGTCCAAGAGAGAACTTCTCCTTTGAAAACATAAGTGGGGAGAATAGAGATAAAATGCTTAAGAAATCCAGAAAAACTAATAACTGAGTATTTGGACTGCAAAATGCAGATATTAACATGACGCGTACTACAGAAACAAAACAATCCCAAATAAATCCAAATCTTATCATTTACGCATCTGATCTATCTGGACTCTTGTTTCAAGAATCTACTTCTGGGAGTGACCTGACAGCAGTTCTTACCCTGTCCTGTTAAGCTGGCTCTCATCATTTTCCAAATATTCTCAGATATTTATATATTAGCAAAATTACAACTGCTAAAGATTTCATCATTTACATTTGTGTGGATTTCATCAATACTACACTGTGAGCATTTGGAAACTTGAGACAACTGTAAGGGCAGAAGTAACATCCACAGACTTAAAGATAATTCTCTGACACTGCTTGTGAAAAAGAAGCATCCCCCTAATAATCAGCAGCACGGGGATTGTGGCACACATGACTCTTAGCAGTTCTACCTCATCATAAACAACAATGAAACACAAGCATCAGCTAAGACTTTACAGTTTTATAGCACAAACTATTGATTACATGCTCATTCAAGGAAACGGGAAGAGGGAGAAGAAGCAGGTGGGTTTTTCTGCATGAGGCAAAGTGTGGCAGGAGTTACAAGCAGGCTATAGATAAGTTTTTCGTGGAAGTGCAGAAGATCCTTTCTCTCGTTACCTAAATTGTGTTATTCTCTCTAGACATTTGCCGAGAGTTGAATTAAGCAGCTTATAACAAGCTAAACGCTGCAAGAAACATGTACGTGCACTTTCTGCCTGCTGTTAGCTGAGAGAGTGACAGCTACTGTTTCCTGCATTTCAGCACACGCAGCTGCTGCTGACTTTTAATTGGGGCATTTATTTTGGAAAGCTGGGTGATAGCATCATCAAGAAGCAAATACTCCAAAAACAATGAGAGTAGTGGAGTTTCAAGGATGGCAGTGTTTATCCAAACCATCTTCATCTCAGGTACACAATCGCTTGCTGAACCTTCTGCCTCCACAAAAGGCTACCCTGGTGTTTCTCCTTCCCAACTGCCACAGGCAACAAACATCAGTCCATGCTGCCCATTCCTAAATCTATTATGACCACTGAGATTCTCTTTTAATTACAACCACTGGAAGTTTTTGCCAGAACTCTTAATCCAGCATACATACTTGTTAGGAACTTAGAAATCTGTGCTGCCGAAGTTTGCACAGTTTGCCAGAAGCCTGTACCTGATGCGTGTGCCTTCATAATACAATTACAATTGCATTTCAGATTGAAACATTCATGCTAAACCCACTAGAGTTATGTTTTTCTAACAAAAGGAAGAAATTGCCTGATGGCTGAATTCACTACTAATACAAAAACCTCCTGCTGGCATCATCTTCACCCAGTGCGTCTCAGGATACTGCTTATTTTACCACCTAAATTGCACCCTGCCCCTCCCTCTTAAGTAAAGGCCATTAAACCTTACCAGAGAAATGCAGGTATTAATCATTTGTGCTTTCCCATTCTTTCCACTATCTATGCAAGTTGATTTCTCCTGGCATTTCAATTGCGAGAGAAAGATCCATAGTTTTAAATATTCCCCTAGAGCTAAAAGAACACTTGGAGTATGAAAACTCCTCTAAAAAAAAATCACCTTTTGGGCAGTAGAAAAGAAATAAGGTACCTAAAATCAGGTGACAGATTATTAGGAGTTAGCTAAAAGTGCATTAATTTTTTCTCTGAAGGTGTCTGCCTTTTAACAGCACCTTCCAACTGGAATATTGTAGGTGCTTTTAAATATTCATTAATCTAGTTTCATACAATTTACACTACCCATGGGCTATTGAAGGTCAGTAAAAGTATTCACATGTGAAGCAAAAGGAATATACCAAGACAGTGATCTGCCCAAAATCATAAGCAGAGACTCTTTCAACGTGGCCAGAAAAAGGGCAAAATCTTTCCTTGCCCCAGAATGCGCCTTAACCACAAGACTAACCTTAGATGCAGCTTGGGCCTTCTCAGAAAGGATTAATCAAGTAATACCGCGCTTCCTATATTAAATGTCTTTCACTGCAGTGGAACTTCATTGCACATACATCTGTAGGTAGAGGCAAGTTATAAATAATTAATACGATTACTTACAATATGTATCAAGCCTGTGATAAATTATGTATGCCAGTCTCATACTGCATCTGCTGGGATACTGTAATGTGATTTAGCAGATAAAACAGACTGATTATTTAAAAGGGTTATCAAATTTTGGAGCTACATTAAATTATACATTGAGTCATTGTGTTTGTGAAGGTGCGTAGACTCCTATAGTTTCTGTATATGAATCAATCATATTGTCTGTTAAGCCCCTACATGTGCATAACTCAGAGCACTAGACTGTGCAAGGAGTCAAAGCCCAATACAGCACAAAATAAATGGGTTTTAACATGCACTCTGGGCTTGGCCCTAAATGCAGGATAGATGTACTATGTAAATTTTCTAGGAAGAAATACACAGTTCAGGAATGCATAATATACCAAATCTGCTCTGCTTGACTGTAAACTGAAATAGCAGCTGAGTGTGCGTGTGCGCACGTGCATGTTCCTCGGAGCTGTCACCCATTTCTGCTGCAGACACACTGCATCCTCGCCAGTACATCAGGTGTTTGGACCTCACTGAGCTGTTCGGCTGGCTCTTCAGCATGGAAGCAACACAGCAACGATCACTCAGGAGAGACCGAGCACTTCAGACAAAATACAACAGAACACTCTCTCCTTGTGCTACCCATTCATGGTGTTTCTGATCCATCTCACACTTTATAAGGCCCAATGAAGGCTTCTCACACACAGTTCTGCCCATGCTCTGCAGTCCTGACCTCCATTCCCAGTGCTATTTTCTCTAATGCAAGGAACAGTCTGTCAAGTTTTCTAATATGGGCCAGCTGGGACCCAACAACCTTTTTTTTTTTTTTTTCCCCTTACTCACCAACAAGAGTTTTTTCTGGATACTTAGGTCTTCCGATAATAAAACACTTAACTCCCTGTGATACCGTATCTTTTATGCTGCTGGCTGAATAAATGAATATTGATTTAGTCCGTTCACATCATCACTACAAAAGAACATGAAAGATTCCACCCTGAAGAAGTATCAAAAACAGGAGTCCCATGCACGTCTGGTGCACCACAAAGACACAAATCCCTATCATAATCCCATTAACTGACAGAACAGTTTTCTTCATATTATGTTCAGTATCTGGTCACTCAATTCTAGAAGGCGCTAGTCAGAAAGGAGGCTTAGGAGCACATGGCGGGGGGGGGAGGGGAAGGAAAAGAAAGAGAGACAGGAGAGATGACTTCCATACAAAAAATCCTTCTTTTCTCCAAAATAAAGCATAAGGTAGAGGCACAAGAGACAATGAAACATTATTTAGCACATACCCATCACACCTTCATGTAGTGGGAACAAGAAAACTAGGCTATTTTTACATGTTGAATAATAACCTGTGGAACTCACTGCCACAGAGTAACACAGAACCCCGAAGGCACAGCAGCACGCAAAAAAAGACCAGGCATTTAGGCAGACAACAGAAACTGCTGCAGTCACAGCATGTACTTATTAAACTGTGTTTACGCATTTCTAGAAAAAACACATAAACCTCTAAAACATGTGCAGAAGTATTAAGTAAGAAAAGATGACTGTCAATGGAAATGAGGTAGTTGGAGTGGGAACCTGCATCTTCAGCTCCCCTTTTATACGTCAATTGTAGTAGTTTTACTAATATACTAATTTTGATATCAATCTGAGAAGTACCACGACTGATGGTCTTCACGCCAAATTGAAAACCGACATTTTTCTTTCTTGAACGTTACCTTTGCTACTGACATTTATTGTGTATTCCTCCACATAACAAATGAGAACGTCAGGTCACAGCAGCACGCCTGTTTTGGCTCCCTGTTACTTCCAGGCTTAAAGGGAAGGCTCTCCTTGTTAATTACTATGCAAAGGAAGATCACAGAAAGATAACAAATAGCACAGAAGTTAATACATTTTGCTTTTTTGCTAAAAGAGACCCACTGGGAGGTTCTGCCAACTCTGAGGGCTCTGAACTACCACTAACCTTTTCAGCACTTGAGTTCAGCTACGACTTTCCCCACTCCACATCCCTCCCCCTTTTTCTGCAGCACCTTGCCTGTCTTCACAGCTTTTCCTATAGTATCTTTACTTGCTCAGAAGAAAAGGGTGAACAAAAGTTACTTAATCATTTCCCAACTGACTAGCTTGTCCTTTAGAATAATCATAATCCCATGGGAATTATGGACCGGGATCTCCAGATTCTATGTTATTCACCCACATTGATCACCGAGATCCGCTCTCACCACCACAGGACCCTGTGAGCGGAGAGGATGATATATCATATCTATTCCTAGTTCTGCCACTAATCACTTCACCTCCCCTTAAAAAACATTTACACATGTATAGAAATGCTCAAACAGTTCCCTCTAAGTACAATTCCCAGCAGAAATCCTGAAGTCCCAGTTTTGGTTTTGTCTGATGACAGAGGGAATTTGTATGAGCTTGATCTATCAGCTAGCAGAGATCCGTGCAGACGAAGAGCAACTCCACTCAAAGGCACTGATTCATCATTGTCCTATTTAGTCAAAGGCGAGTGAATTTTAATTTTTTTTTTTTTTTTCTTTTTAGAGTTTGTTTGGTTTAGGGTTGGGTGTTTTTTGTATCCCTTTCTTAATTTGCAGAAACCACCCCGCTCGTGTCTCCCTGGGTGGGTCAGATCTCTGTGAGCTTGGCCCACCAGTCATCTACCACGCCCACACGAAGCAGCACCAGATAGTGCTACGGACCCCGCTAAACAAGTCCTAAATAACCACGTCTTCAGATTAACACTCCTAAGCATTCCTGAAAAGCAATTTTCTTATTCACTCAGTGGTGAATTATCTTGCAGAGTTACTAGATGGAGCTGGAGCACATGTAAGAGCAGTTGAAGTTATGTAGATTTAGGATAATACCTTAAGGGTGCACGTACAGCCTATCAGAAAACAGAATTTTTAAGCTTCAGAAAATGATTTTTTGGCAAAAATTATAATACTGACATATTTATATTACCAATTGCTGCCAGAGGAAAATCACTGGAAATCAGATCCTTAAAAGTTCAGTCTTAAGGACAGACTCCTGAAGCACGTATTTCACGATACATCACAGTCTCTCCTCTCGGCCAGAGAGGTAGGGCAGACTGGGAGTCACTGGCCACAGGGCACCAGAGAGATGGCTGGCTGGCTGCCTGTCACATACCACTACTATAAGAGGCCACCAAACAGCTGCTGGTCACTGTCATGCCACATCTACACTGCAGTAATTACATTATTAGTCAAAATATATTTATTTTTTAAAGAATCAATTCAGACTTTCTATGAAAAAAAGTGTTTTTGTAGCTTTTTCAAGAGAAAAGAAATATTGGGTCAACAGTGAATATTTTTACATTTTTCCATTGTAAAACAAGTTTCTCTAAAATCTCGAATGCCATTAGCTCAAGCTCCTGAATATCTCCCTATTTATGCTGGTATTACTGCTTTGCCCCATATTAAACTTAAACAGCTGCTAGGTGTAAGCTTCTGGTAAGCTAGGTGTAAGACATGCTGGAAGAGGCTGATGGATCGTTCTGGTCCAGAACCACCTCTGGGTTCTGTCTTGCTCTTTGATTCTTTTGTGGGTTTGCACTTGTACAGAGGGAAAAGTTAATTTGGTGAAAACAAAGAGCAGTTTCCTTCAGGAGGTTCTACAAGCACTATTCCTCAGAACATTTGGAATGAATTGAACAAAGACAAGGAACAGAGGCAAAAAATGAGACCAGGTGATCCTAATGACTCTGCTTCGCACATGTTTGTATCTCCATGGTACTCGTACTTCTCTGCTGTTCACATTCATGCTCCTTCCACACTCCTGCAGCACCAACAGTCCTTGCATCTCTCTCAAGTGGCCTTACAGTGCCTCAACATTAGACACTGCACCTTTTCCTTTCAGGTTACAGGAAAGAGCATGGGCCTTCCATACCACTGAGGCCAAGCTTCCCATCTCTCTTAGGAGCAAACCCACATATATCACTGTAAGAGGTCAGTAACTTCTGTACCTCTTAGAAAGATCATATGCTGCTATTTTGGCCATCATACAGAACCTCAACCTAAAGAACAATGCAGTGAGGTGACGAGTGACCTCAATTCCTTCCAAGTTCATGGTTTTATACTCAAAAGAAAATGAGTTTCCTGCTTACTCAAAGTAATGTTATTTCTGTGCTTGCGGAGGTATGCAAGAGCAATTAAGGGAGTTCAGCATCTCTGAGGAGGAGTCTGGCTTCAGACCTTTCAAGCTCTGTGGACAAGGCCTATGTGTCCTAATTCCTGTACTAGGATGGACACACTTGGGATAACCAGCAAAAAATAATAAAAATCATAGAATAACAAGGGTTGGGAAGGGACCTCTGAAGATCATCAAGTCAACCCCCCCTGCCAGACAAGGTTCGCCTTCAGCAGGTTGCACAGGATGGCATCCAGGCAGGTTTTGAATATCTCCAGAGTTGGAGACTCCAACCGCCTCTCTGGGCAGCCTGTTCCAGTGCTCTGCCACCCTTAAAATAAAGTTCTTCCTCATGTTTAGATGAAGCTTCCTATGTTCAAGTTTGTGCCCGTTACCTCTTGTCTTATCACTTACCCACCTCTGAAAAACGACGTCCCAGGAAGCGTTAGATAATGCTATTTCCTACACAGTAATCTAAAGACATTTTATCTGCTCAGTAATGGACCCAACCCTCAGAGCCTTGTCCAAAACCTAGCTAACTTCTGGAAATGCTTGTTTTAACTCCGAGTGCCTCTTTTACACTTTTCTACTTTATAACTTAGTCACCCTCTTTCTCCTATGTCCCCCTTGGCTGAAATATTGCCCACTATTGTAGCAATGCCATGCAAGGTGCTGTGGGTCAGTTGTTCAGCGCTGAAGGACAGGAGAGGAAAAGGCCCCAAATTCTCTTTAAACAAAGGAAGCTTAAAGAGTGATTTAAGCTTTATTGAAAGTTTAAGCTGGGGCAGGGCACTAGACATTTCATTTCTGCTTTTACAAAAAGCGGTGGAAGACTTTTACCAAACAAATTTAAGCACAAACATATTGCACACCTTATCCAGTCTTGAATATTTTTTGCACATAATCACAAATTCTGATTAAAAATCTCACTGAGGGACAGGAAATATTATTTCTGAAGCCTGTTAAGGGAAAGTAGTTTCCCTACAACAATCCCAGAGGCCAGTGGCAGAGCCTGAACCATTCCTTACTTCTACCAAAGCCCTGCCAGAGATACAGCTTTATTTTTCTTCCCAGCAAGCGGTTGGGATTTTGGTTTGCTAATTAATGCTGCAGCATTTGCTCTTGTAACGCTGCAGATGGTGCAGGTTGAGGCTACAGAGTTCAACAAGTCACACTGCACAGCACATTGGAACTTTGCTGGAAACCTGCAGAAGTAGCTACTGTGCCAGGGTCTACTCAGCTTGATAGATTGGGCATGACCAGCAACTTCAGGAAGAGGAACTGAAGACCACAAACAGTACCTTCTACCAGTGCAAAAGGTTTTCATTAGGAAACTAGAAAAGAAACTCATACATAGATTTGAAAAGCTATGGAATAAAGTGAGCCACCTTTGGTGGAATTTAGTGAGTTCAGCTCTGTCAGGAGAAACGGCAGCTATGAAGTGTAATTACCTCCCCCCCCCTCCAAACTCTGCTCATGTTTTACAAACTAGGACTGACACGTGAACAAAGAGACTGAAAAAAAGCAGGCAGGAGCTATGCAAATAATGAGCAGTTCTGTTTTATCACTACTGCTTGTTTGAAAACCCTGTCTACAACTAGCTGGAAAATGCAGGGGCTGCTAGACTATGAAGCAGACCTGCATTAGCAGCAAGAGCAATACCCTGCACAGCCAGTTTATTGAGGTTTATTTACAGCCTACTTTTTTTTTTTTTTTGCAAAAAAAGTACCTGTCCATGGAAACAAATGCCAATACTCAATTGTCTGCATTATTCTGCATCTAAAGGCCTCATGGCATTTTACAAAAAAGGCAGCACCATTAACTTTTTTTTTTTTTTTTTTTTACAAAGCAGAAAATCTAAAACATAACAATTCATCTCAGACCAGCAGTAGCAGAATTCAGTTCTGTTGCTCTAGCCCTTGCTCATGCTGTCTTTCTCTAATCTCTCTCTCCCTTTTCCAAGTATGAACAAAAATTATTTCTTCAGTGCTTCAGTAGAAGTGAGCAAGAGATAAATGCAATTTAACCTGAAGAATGCAGGACATAAGATCTAGACAAGTTGAACAGATTAGTTAGCCACCTAGCTGCTAAGCCCTATAAAGATTTGTGGCAAAACATACCCAACAAAAGGAAAATATTATGCTGCCAGTTAAACATAAGATACCGCATTCAGGATTCTTACGCAGGTGAAATAACCACAGGAGTCACCAATATAGGAATTGCATTTAACTTAAATAGCTCTTTAACATTTCTCAGGAAATTATAAAACAGTCTTAGTATAAATAAGAATCATTCCATTGGGAAATCCATATCATTGAGGCCTCCTTAAAAATTTAATATGGTATTGAAGATGTTATCCACAGTATTTGACCAGGACGGTGAAAAGACATCGTAACTGACACAAAGATGCATCTGCTGTGTTTAGAGAGCACCATCACAGATCACACAGGCTTGCCATGTTTCCTCCCTCTCTCCTAGCCTAATTTGGACCTAATTAGAAAGTCTGAGTGTTGCCAGAACAGCTCCCACACACTGAGCTGCTATTACTGTACAACAGTTTCTCTTCATCCCCTGTAGCTCGGCTTTAGCATGCTGCAAATCATGAGCTCACTACTTTCATCTACAAGCCCAAACAGCAGCTCAGGGAGGCAAAGGAATTATGAGCTATCCAGGACTATGGATGCCCAATCCCTTACATTATGAGAACTTACTTTAGGTCATTTCTCAGTTTGACAAGCTATGAAAACATGACTTGGTAGGTTCTACAGTTCTCTGAGGAAGTTCTAGGACTCTCCTGCTTGGAACAACCACGTGAATGTAGCAGATGCACAGCACAGGTACCCAGGACACCTCTTGTAGGCCAAGTTCTTGTATTAGAAAACAATTCTTGGTGAGCATTGTAAGTATAATGCTATTAGAACATAGCTGCGCTCTAAGATGGAATTCTCACAGCCTTGCCTCTGGCAAAATTACTTATTAAATATCTTCTTAGACCAGAGAGAAAAATTAAGGTAGCGTTTCACACAGACTGTTGCCCAAAGTTACTCCTTGTAGGTTTGACCACACATCTCCACCTCCCTCCTCTGCAGAGGACCTGGCAGTTACAAGGCTGCCATGAACTAATTAACATGAAACCTCACCATGAAATTTCAAGTCCAATACTTAGGATGCTCATTCAGTATGGCGAATACTAAGGCCCAATACTTCCCCTAAATCATGCAAGGCTTTGGTGCTCTGTATGAGAGTCATTACAATGCAATTTGCTTTTTCGAGGAGCGCAGCCTATGTCTGTATCTCACTACTTCATCACAGGCAAGCACGGCAGCTTGTCTCGCTCCTCGGGAAACGTTTTACAAATTCTTTCCTTTGCAATAATGCTAAATGGGAACGTTTTTGAAATTTCAAGCAAATTTAATGGAACAACAATCTTGCTGCCCATCTAGTCATCTGCAGCATTTACAACAGACAATCTGGGGAAACAAGTCAGGTATTTCCACAGCCAGACAATGAAAAAGGGTAGAGCCTAGGATGAAAATACCTGACAAAGCATCTTGGTTTTGTGTATGTTGTTCTTGATAGTAAAAGATAGGTGGAAGGCATATGCATTCAACTAAATAGAAAAGGAAAAAAAAAAAAATTAAGAATGATGCTGTAGCATTCTTCCTGGAGTGTATAGCATCCCTGTGCTGTGGATGGAACACCCAGAGCTACATGTGCGCATTTTTGTCATGTTTGCTGAAGTTTACAGAGCAGGAAGAACCAAGTTCTTTATGCAGCCAGGAAAGGAAATCGAGACTTGTGACGTGTGACAGAAGCAGGGGGTTTCAAGCTGGTGACACTCTTCCAGGTGTGTCAAGAGAGTGCCCAGGCTGTCAGTGGGACACAGGTACTCCTTCCTGGCACATCAGCCCCACTCTGTTCATCTCAGACCTGGCTTCTCCTCCACAAGAAGCTGCTGACCACTTTCCAAGGCACCCTGCCTTCAGGGCATGGTGAGCCTGAAGGCAGCAGAAGAACGAGCATCAGTGACACAAGGCCCTGAAGCCCTGGCAAAGGGAGAAAAGACTGAGCAGCTCTCTCTGATCCTCCAGAGCTGCACTTCAGCGTGTCCCCCATCCTGATGCCTCAGAGTCCCTAAGAGACTAAAAACAGCCCTAAGAATTCTCTTCAGAGGTGTAACTAATTAGCACGGACCCTGCTACAAGGTTTAAAATGGACATGCCAATACAGTCAACTGCCAAAACTCACCATCACCTTCCTGCATCTTCACACCCTGGCTCCTAGGTGCCCAAAAATTCAGCACCCCCGTCTCTGGTTCACCTCACTTCTTCAGACCCTCATTGCAAAGAGAGAGGTCTGTGTTAGTGAATTAAAGAGGACAGTTTAGTTGTATTTGGCCTGTCAACTTTTGTCACTCAAGTAGTCTCTGTACAAGGCTGGAAACACACATTGACATTTACACTGCCACGAAAACATGGAGTATTGGAGTGCTTTGAATGAGGAGGTAACCTTAATAGCTTTCAAAGCTGAACTAAAGCACAGGAAAAGAAAACCTCTTCATTAAAACCACTTAGCTGTCAGTACTGGCCCCAGAATTCTTCTCTCTCCTATTATTATTATGAAATTATTATTAATAATACAATTCTCATTAAGGTAGCAACTGCCACTCACTTGGTTTTAAAAAAAAAAAAAAAAAATCAAGAAAGCAGGGAGTATTTAAAATGCTGCTGCAACAGTAAATATCACCTCTGGCATATTTGTCCTGGAAGAACAGAGCACGATTTGGAATACCTAATTGAAATGTGCTACAGGAGATAAGGCTGGCTACAGAGACTGACATTTAAAAGCAGGAGACACCAAACAAGACATGAAATATCACTGTTGCTGCCTCAAAGCAGAAAGCCACTTTCACAGAAATGAAGCTTTTTCCTCCTCACCCCTTCCCCCTCCGCAGCTCTGACAAGACACAGCAACCAATTAACCCCTTCCCTGATGTCACCAGTAATACCACCCCCACAAAAATACTCAGCATTGCTACGATTTCATGGAGTTGTTCCCTCCTGCAAATCATGTGGCCCTGCACGAAGCAGCTTGTCCTCCCTCTTCCCATTCCTACTGCGCAAAAACTCATTTCTTCCCTGCCACATCAACATGTCAAATTCCGCCATGCGAGATGCTGGCAACCAGGCTCTCCTCCTGCTGAACCCTGCATGGCAGCCCATGCACCCTGATCTGCTTCTGCCTATTGGCCTCTGAGAAGAAGAGCTGGGAAGCTCCTTCTCAACTGGAACAGAATCCAGCAATGGTGCCAGAATACCAGAGCTGAGAAAAAACCCTTGGCACACAAGTGAAATCACGTAGTGTTTGTCTGCTGAGGCTTTTGCTGCCTTAGTCGAAAGGAGCGCTGGTGCCCTTGAGCCATCTGATCTGGTGTCATGAGCAAGCAGCAAGGGAAGTAAATCCAGTAAATTCCATAAATACACAGGTTACACCAACTGCACTTCAAGCAAGGACTTAATTAGAAAGTTACAGTTCATTAAAAGAGCACCAATTAGTTATTTCAACTGCACGTTTTTTTCTATGCCAGGATAGCAGGGCAAAGATTGGGATGCGTATCACAGCCAAGCACCTTGTGCTGCTTAGTGAAACATCCCAGTGGCGTTGAAGGAACAGCCCTGGTTAAAACGCTGTTTTGGAAAAAGCTGTCAGAAAATGTCCTGTGGAGTTTCTGAGCCATTAGACTGTGCATGCCAGCACACTGATCGCCAGTCTTGAGCAAAATGAGAAGTCCTAGCCCAACAGAAGTGAGATATTTTCAGATTTAAGATTTAGATTTTTGCTTTTGGGTTATCAACCAATATTTTCTTTCATACAGCTGCAGCTGGTATCTCCTTGCTTCCCTGAAACAAGATGGGCCAAAGAAGGAGGTTCCTTTCAGTTGAAGAATAGATACAGAGTGTGAAAATGTCCACTGGTTAACCAAAGAGACTCAGCGAACTTTTTTTCCTGAAGCTCTTCTAATCGCTCCTGAGCCGGCAAAGTGGCACTGCACAGCACACCCTACCAAGTGAGAAGGTTCTGCTCTACCTTATAATTATCAACATTAAACAGCTGTGCCTTTACATGAAACCAGTTTGGAGATCAGCTTGTGTCATATATTCCACCCTCCCTTATTGGCTTTCAGTTGCAGGGTCAAAAAAAAAAAAAAATTTGGAAAGGTTTGTGGGTCTAATGAACTGGTTTATCTCCCTCTAGATAGTCACTGAGCTCTTTGGGGTAAGTTCTTGGCACCATTCTATGTGCAGAGCAAAGCACAACACATAGAGGACAAGACTGGAGTCAACAGGAAATAGAGCAATACAAATAAAGCGTCAAAACAACAACAAATTTCAAAAACATACAATCAAATGGTGAGATTTCAGATCCCACCTCACTGGAATGAGAGAGGAATGGGGGGTAAAAATAGCAACTGAAAACATACACACAAAGTTAACAGATGAAACAACAGAAGACCCCGGTCCCTAACAAGCCAACTCTGTGTTCTTAAAATAAAAAAATAAAGTAAAAATAATTTAAAAAAACCCAACAAACACACACAACCAAAAAAACCAGGTATGAAACTTCTAAATGCCTCATTTCACAGTTGGGGCTTTAAAAGAGGATTTTTGCTGAAGCACTGTTGCTTTGCTTTACAAAGTCTCAGAAGAGCAACCGCTGATCTGTTCTGAAGAAGAGCTGCAACAACTGCACCACAAGCCAAGTACATTACCAATGCAGCAAGGAGAATGTACATTCAGCTGACTGCTTACATGCACCAGTTGGAAGGACGGGACTGTCTACGCTGCTGTCTATGGTCAGCTTCAAGAGGTCTGTCAGACCCACAGGCTCATCTACCCTAGCAGTCCTGCTGCAGTGAGCCATAAATGGAAGTCTAAGAGTAAGAACAGGGCAAACAAATAATATTTCGATCCTCCCCCTGTTTACAACTCAGGCTTGCTGCATAGAGTATCATTCCTTTGCATTTTGTACCACACCATGTATATCTCTTCATACATCAAAACCCTAGGCCCGGTTCTTTTTGGGACACTTTTTTATGGACACTTTTGTCCATAAAACTAATGCACAGAACTAGTGAACTCTGTGGACCCTCAAACAGCACTTCCAGGTGGAAAGCTTGATACGCAACATAACACAGAAGAGAAACACTCCACAGGCTCATCAGCTCTTGGATCACGGCAGTTCAAAGAGGCATGACAGAAATACAGCTCATACAATAGAAATCTCATGATGCACTCCTATCTCATAATCAATAGTCTCACAAATCAACGGAGGTTTGTCTTGAGAATGCGTTAACTGTATCCCAGGAAGATATGCAAGACAACTACATGAAGACCAAAGACTTCAATGTCAGATATTGAAGGTATGCAATTCTTTTCACAAGTGATTACCTGGTCACTTAAGGATCCGTAACAGTGAACGAGTGCCTAATGGCTTATTTTCTTATTCCCCAGTGATATAGGTCACATTAAAAGCTACCATTCAAAGCAGGTGGCCAGCTTCTCTGTATGTGAGCTGAGCCCTGCCAGAATCGCCATTCTTCTCCTGCCCTCCTTCACCCTCCAAAATGAAGTGCTTCTGAACAAAAAACTTCAGTGTCTACCCTGTGGTTCACAGGGTTTGGATACGCTGCCAGCACACAGCAGCCTATTTCAAAATCACGAAAGGAGGATGAGGGGCAGGGTGTGTTCCACATGTCCCAGAACAATATTACAATGTTTGAGATCTCTGCTAGAAGACACCTTGCCAACACCAGCTCTCCTTCAGAACCAATTTCTGCCATTATAACCTGGCACCAGATAGAACACACTGCAAGACTGGAAAAATCTCTCTCAGGGGACATTTAGCTGAATATACAAAAGAAGGAATGACACTGATTACACAGGAAATCTGACTCAGGACAGAAACAAAATGAGTGCGGTGGCATCGACCAAGTCAGGACAGAAAATATTCCTCGGATTACCTCAAGTCATTTGTCTTGGACAGTTCACCTTCAGGAGCAGAAGTGTTAGCAATATTTCTCAGAGATCCAACTGTAGTTACACAACTGGAAGACAAGGAGGGGATGATACCGGGGTTCAGATACACTGGCAGATCAACAGTGTCCTAAAGTTGACTACAGAATAGTCATCTATCAGGAACAAGGTACAGCAGCATAGCAGGGTATACAGGAGTCCAGCAAAGGGTGAAGGGTGGGGGAAAGAGCATATAAGCACATATGCCTGAGCATGACAGCCTGCCTATATTTTACCCTATCTGCAATTAATATCACAAGCTCTTCATTTCTGCAAGTGATGAACTCAACCCATTTGAATTTGAAAAGTCTCTAGTCCTACAATGAGATATTGCTGAAATTGCTTTTGGGGCTTTACTGAGGCACAAGTTCACGTCCTCAGCACCCCAGTCTGTTCTCTTGGGCATCCTATAAACATTATTCTCTTCAACCTCTTCTATTTATCCCTTTCCTTTGCTTTTCTGTTTTCAATTAATAAAAATCCCCTTTGCCAGTCACATTGCTAGAAATTACCCTTATTTTAGGAATGGTTTGGAAAGTGCCCACAAGGCAGGTCCTTTTACAGGAGCATGAAGACAACCACACATTTTAGGTAGCAGTTTGAAGTATAGCTTACTTTCTGCAGCCCCTGCTTGATTCTGCATCCCCTAGGACCACTTCAAATTAGGGCAGTCTCAGCAGCAATGTCAGCCTCATGCTGCAGCATGGCTGGTGAGAGAAATATCTCCTATTTTAATCTCCTTGTTAATTGTGCAGGGAAATAGGGGTGGGGGGGTAGAGCAAACGTGCAAACATGTGCACTGTGCAGCATAAACTTGTCCACCATATTTTTCAGTAGCTTCCAGCTCTTCTTCCCCTTTTTTTGGAAGGGATGATTGATATTAGCAGGAAGGGAAGGCAAAGGCGGGGGGGGGGGGGGGGGGGGGGTGAAGAATTAATCACAGCTATATTTTTTTTCCTCTTACTAACTGAAGTCCTCCACAGTGAGACCATTTTAGATTGATGTGACTGGACAATAAAAATGAACTCAAAGTACTTTGAAGAAAGCAGCCCTCTGGAAGAGGGAGCTTCCTCTCGTCTCCAGACTTGCATCCCATTGAAGAAGTAAGCATCCCTGTACATCAAGATAGCCTAAAGGAAGGGGGGATTGGCTTCCATTATCCAGGAATTCTCCCTGTTTCCACATATCTGTACTGTAGTCCCTAATCATCTTTACAGAGA
This sequence comes from Chionis minor, assembly GCA_013398295.1. Classification (NCBI taxonomy): domain Eukaryota; kingdom Metazoa; phylum Chordata; class Aves; order Charadriiformes; family Chionidae; genus Chionis; species Chionis minor. The sequence goes on from VZSF01010051.1 coordinate 584,595, forward strand.
CTTCTCTTCCAGTATGTTTGACTAGAATCAGCCCTTTTTATTGCCTTTACTTCACGGGATGTTGGAGATTCTCCCAGCTGTGAGTGTCATTTTAGGTCTATGCAAAGCACACCCTAGCAAATTAACTTTAAGCGGATTCAGTGAATCACTATGGGACACCACTAATAGAAACAGTGCAACTGAGGAAGGAGGAGAACTAGGGAACTACCAGGCACTCCACAAGAAGCATGGAAGTCCTGTAACATCAGACAGAAAGAACCAGGGGAAGCCACAAGGGAACACTAATAAAGAACTGATAGGGCTGGTGGATTTTTTTGTTGGGTTTTTCTGTTTGCTGTAATAATATGGGATAAGAATTAAAGCAAGCATATTTCTGAGTGAATCAATTTCTCCATTAAAATGTACAGATTGTCCATCTCTCGCAGCCAGAAGCTCAAAAGCAACTAGTAAGCAGATGTCAACAGCACTACGAGGTTGCACCACATCGTTATTCGAGAAAATAAGTGGTAGGGTTGGCTTTCTGTTCTCTGCTACTGAAAGGCTAAGAAGCATCAAGAAAGAATCAACAGACCTGAGACGGCCATGGCATTAAGTCTCTTCTGGCGTGAGATGACCTTTCAGAAAAACACACTGGAAACACTGATAGTCACTGACCACAAATGCAATTACATGGTGCTGCCAGTCAGAACAAATACACGACCACACTGTATTGTGGTCACCGCAGCAGGTGAAGCAGAACAGACCCAGCCCGGGAGGCTAGGCCTTAACCAGCAACTTCTGAGCTCCGGCTGTCATCCAGGCTTTTCTTCCACTCCAGATGACCCAGTGCAAGTTTTCTGATATTCTAGGGATGTTCCTGTCCTCACCTTTAAGCTGGGCTTGTTTATTGTAGGATGTCTTTTTTTGCCCTGGGTTATGCCTGTGGGTTTGCTTTTGCATAGCAAGCTGTGCCTGTTACCATGTTATCACATTAAGGCTCAGGAATGCCTTAGATCCTTACCAGGGATGAGGGAGGACTTTGTTTAAGGACAGAAAGGGTGACGAAGCTCAGTCCCAGTTCTCAATTCCTCCTACGCTCTTTAATACATAGCCATCATTGTGCTGTCCATGACCTCCAGTTTGGCCCGGGTGTAAATGTAAACCTAGGTACAACCTGCCTTTTACCAGGAGACAGAGCGCAGCAGCAGGTAAAACAACATGAGGACACCAGTCGTCTGAGGTGCCTTCCTTCATCTCCACCCACGTCGAGCTGCTCAGTAAACACCAGCTTACACAGTCGCAACTGCCAAGCTTAGCAGGTTACTCTTCCTCCTCCCTTAGCAGCCTCCTTCCCAATAACTTCCTGTCTATAGGAAGAAGATTTGCAAGTGAAGCTTTGGCCATTCATTACGTATCATTCCTCCTTGTGAAGTCTGTGGCCAAACAAGGTCGTCCTCCTGCCCTTGGCCTCCTACCATCTCCCGCTCCTCACCATCACATTTTTCACCTGCATTTTATTCTCAGCAGTGTCTGTCAGGGAGCCAGAACTCACTGAAGTTAGTGAACAGTTGAGATCAGGTCAACAAATTCAGAGATTCTCTAAAGGAAAAGAGAGTCATGCAACAGAGCAGACCACCATCCCCACTGAAGTCTGACAAGTAGTTTGTACAACCATGGCCTTCCTCTACAGCCCAGGACTGGGTGCTAGGACACATGCCTTCCATTCCTGGCTTGGCTGAAGACATGCACAATGACAGAAAAGCCATTTAACTTCTCCCCATTTGCTTTTTCTGCCCAAATAATACTGAAAAAATAAAAGTGGGATCAGCTAAGACTTTGTGACTCGGCTGTATCTAGAAGACAGGTAGAGATTCATTGGGCACAGAAGACCAGTCCTCAGCCTTATTATTGCAGACACTACAGCGATTCCTGCATCAGCCAGCCCCTCCCTAGGTCACTGAACTCTTCATAGTGCTCCAAACAGCTGCAGACAGAGGACAACTAATAACTCTACTGTGTGCCACTGTAGGGTTTCCAATCTTGTTTCCTGCCAATAGCTCTTTCTTAGGTGGGTAAGGGTCTAATGAACACTGTCAAACTGAGCTGTACTAGGTGAGCTATTAGCAGTGCAGCCGGACAAAGCAAGACCAAATGGCTTCCAGTAATGAGTGTCCTGGCTGTCAGGGGACAAGGTCCCCAGAAAAAGTTAGGAACTTTAGAGAAACCCTAAGGTGAAGGTTCAAGCCTGTCCCTGGGTAACGTCATACAACAGAAGCCAGAACTGCTAAGAAATGACAAGTTCCTTCGGAGTCTCTTCTGGAAGGCCAAGAAGCTCATGCAGCAGTGTGAACGTGCACGTCATCACTTCCCTCTGGGAAGGCAGCGCTGCATTTTGTTATTTTGTTTCAGGTTTTGCTGACTTTAACGCCCAGAATAATAAAACAGATGGAAGCTCTGATTGTATAGGACAAGAGCAGTGTGTGAAAGTGAGCAGCAGAGACAAAGCAGCATGGCAGGGAATGGAGATAACTCATGGGATGACGTTCAAAGGACGACTCCAGGCTGAATGGGAGGAAGAGTTGCCAGAATCCTTGGTATGGGGGAGACAAAGACAGGAAGGTATTGGAGCACAACACAAGGAATGGGGCAATGAAATGAGGAAAAATATCCCTCTGAAAGGACTGTGCCTTTCAGAGCCAGCACTTCTGATGAAGGAGAACATTTCCACATCCATTCAAGCAGCTGTCCTCTCTCCAGGGCTGGGCACAGGTTCACTCGTGAGATAGCTCCGGCTGGACCTGGGTGCCCAGGCCAGCACCCAGAGCAGGGCTCATCAGGAAGATGAGAAATGATTTTTCAAGTCTCACGCCTATAATTAGCATTACACTATCTTCTTAGCAAGCAGGAAAATGTAGACGAATCTCTGCTACTTCTTCATAGTATTGGGAGTAGAAGTGGTGACTAAATCCCCAGCCTTTCCAATAAGCAATATACACCGATAGCACGGCAGAATTAGAGAGAATTTCTTTGCAGTTATAGTCAAGAAGATCAGAGCATCTGCCAGTTGAGTCTATGCAATTATTATATTTGTATTTTATAGAGAGGATAGTATAAAGTAACACTACAGATAAACAGAAGTACAAACATTTTTAAAGTCTAGGTACCTAAACTCAGAAATCTAACAAAATCTTGAAGGTCACCAATAAGCAAAGCTCCAGATGCTTCTACACTCTCAAAATGCAGCTATCATCATGGCTGCCTACTTACAGAATAACAACGCCAAAAAAAATATTCTGCTAACCTTCTCTAACTCGCTTCTACTTCCTTTCCCAATATTAGCAAGTGGAGTGTCTACAGGACACTTAACTTCAAAGAGGCTGAGATAGTACATAGGGCTCATTTAGCCTGTGTAAGAGGGGGAAAGAACTTACTTTTCAATTAAATGATAAGACAAACATTTCAAGGAATCAACTCTTTTTTCCTCAAATTATAGCCCTAATTTAGTCATTACACATAATTATTAAATTTGCTCAAAATGATTAGATAGGCTTTACTTATAGAAGAGAAATAAATGGGGCTGCTGATGTTTGCATGTATCACTATTTAAAATAAAGACCAAAAGTTCTCCTTGGTGTGCAAGCCTGTTTGTGGGCACATGTACACACATACCCATTTCATGCGGTTACATTTTTCAACGCACTGAGTAGCAAACAGAAGATGCTAGGTAAGCGTACCCAAGAGTTTTTGATGGGTGCTGTCCACAAGGACCATCTTGAGTGACCTAGTATACATATGTTTGTTCAATTAAAAAAAAAAAAACACCCACAACCAACAAACAAGCAGAATTTGGAGCAATTTGAGTTATTTTCAGTAGGCAAGATCAGCAATGCTTACAGGCAATGCAACAGCACTGCAAAATGTTCTGGATAGAACAGACTACAGAGAAGTTTCCAGAACTGATCGAAGCTCTTCCCTATCAGTAAAACTAGACAGTGAAAATGTCTTCGTTATAAACTCTGCCACCAGGACAGATGCAGTAACATATATATTACCCTTATTGGAAACTATTTGCTTCACTAGTGGTAACAACTGACACATTTGAAAGGTGTAATCTTAAGCATGTGGGAATTTCTATATCTTAATTATCAGGAAAAACAAATCTATTTCAAAATTCATTTTTTCACCCTCTCACTCCACTCAAATATGATGTGCTTCAACAGGAAATATGATGCACTTCAACATGTTTTGTATAAAAGAAATAAGAAAAGGAACATCCCGAAGAAGGATGTTTGCTGTGCAAAACAGTAAGGTTTCTAGGCCTTACAAAGCCAACAGACTCTTAGATATTCACTAGTATACTTATCGTAAGCACGTATAACTAGATAGAGAGCTGCTCCTAGATGCTCCTAAGGATCTCAAAGCAAACATTGAACGTTACACAGCCCTCCTGTAAAGCGATGGTCACTCCTGTTTTCGGAGAGGGGTGGGAAGGCTAAAGCAACAGAAGCTGTACAGGGGGCTGGCCGCTGTGCCGGGGACAGCCAGCTCAGGAAGACTGACAGCCCCTGCGGCTGGGAGCAGGGCTGTCCAGCCGTCAGTGGAGGTGACGGGACCGGCGTTTTGAATCCCCACCACCACCACGCACCAAATTCAGCAAGCTATTCGCCTACTGCAAAACCTGCAGAGAGTGATAACCCTTGTTTATTCAGCAAGGCCACTTAACTGGAAGGGGTAACACACCAAGGGCTCACCACAATTAATTGACACATTAATTGACAAACCATTGCCTCTGGCTTGGTTGATGCCAGATGCTGACGGTCCTCGCGAACCCCTTGGCTTCCCGCTAGCCATCGACACAACGTCCTGCTGCAGCTCACAGGCTGTCCTGGGGAGACAAGGATTTTGCAGGAGGATTCACCAGAGAGCCTGCTTGTGTAACTCCACTGTTTCAGCCCTTCTGTCATCAAACATCACATCTAGTCCAGGACTTCTGCAGAGGGAAAGCAGCAGGCTCCATTTGGAGCTCTGGGAAGGCAAAATGGAGGCTCTACAGCAGCTAGGGACCGAGGGAGAATATTAAACACTCCATGCCTAATCGAGTATCTTCTCAAATTAGCCTGACTGCCTTATTTGCTCTATTCAGACAGAACAAAGAGCTGAAATGTTACAAAGCATCTGCAGCACTCGAGCCCAACAGGCACCCTCCCCCTCCTGCCAAGCTACAGGCCATCGCTCTGTAATACTCGCGCAGAAAGCAAACGCGGGCAGAATGGGGGATGAGCACCTCACTGCTAATCCCCCGCCACACGGTGCTGGTAACATCCCTCGCCACGTGCCGGTTTCCAGCAGAACCACAACGGCTTTCTGTAGCTAAGATCCTGTTTATATAAGGCTTCCAATTCAAAAAAAAATGAGGCTTCCCTTCTTTTTAATCAAGAACTAGTAAAGAATATCTCACCAGATAAACCACCCGTAATTATTACAAAACACACAAGCCTCATTTTCAAATCAAAATGGGAACAAACGTGTTAAAAGCACAGGGATGATTTGGCTCAACTCAAGGATAAGTCAGTAAAAACCTACAGCTCATGATATATAGAGGGCCAGAGGCTGGAATGATCTCATAGGTCCTTTGCAGCTTTAAGTTAATAATTTTATAAAACATTTTTTCTCTGACACTTCACCTCTCCAACCTAGATCCACACTCCTCACCCCATCGAGTCAACATATGCCTGTGCCCAAATCAAGCCATGAAAGCTACTGACACAAAAAAATTTTGCATTAAGAAAGGAAAAACAGAAGGCAAGTGCACGTGGCAGGAAGGCCCAAGCGGGAAAGAAAGGAGAGAGTTTTTTGGAATACCAAACCAAATTTGGGGAGGCAATGGTAATTTTCAAATCAGAGCAGCCTTTCCCCCACCTAAATATAGCCTAGAAAGCAATCATTAGCCTCTGCTCACAGTTTTACACCAAACACTATGAACTTCAGCAGCGAGGAAAAAGTAGCACTGGCATCAGTGATCAATCCATTAAAGGATGTGCCCCCCATTTTTGGTTCATCTCAGATCCAAAGAAATTCCTTTAAGAAAAGCCTGCTAGTAAGCTCAGTAAAAGACACACTCTGGGCAAGCCAAGCTGTGACTCTGATGTGCTTCTCCGTTACCCATACCACTGCTCCCTCTCTACACGCAGACACTCCAAGCTTCCCTTTCCTTCCAACCCGCTGTTTTTCCTTAACTTGCTTGAATTAAACATTCCCCACTCTTGCTGGAAAAAGAAAGGCAGGAAGGACTGTGAATGTCTGCCTAGTTTAGAAAAGCTAGTGTTGATTTAGCCAACATCAGGTGTCTGTGTAAGGCAGAGCTGTTTGTTTACATCCTGCACACTGCTTGTTACCCATCTTAACAGCATCCCAAATTACTGCCTGCACTGGAACAGCCTCAAGATCTCTACAGTGTGTCAACCCTTTGTCTTAAGAATTGCCAACATGCTTTCCTCTAATCGTGGTACATTCGGAATGTAAGAACTTATACTGATCTGTACTCAGCCTTTTTACACTCACCTTAAAAAAAAAAAAACAGCTGTTGCATAAGGGTTGCCATGGTTTACTTGCAACTAAAGCACTTTCCTCTCCCTTAGAGTTTTCCGCTTAAAAAATTAGAATAAATATCTAACATAAAACAACCCTGGAAAGCTACACATTTTGGAAGATAAAGTTTCAGTGAGTGCTGTTAGATGATGCATTCAGAATGACTTAATCTTTTCAAAACTATGTGTTCAAACATCGTTCATGAAGGAACTGTGGCAAGACATCTTCTGATGAAGAGTTTTCAAGCCCACCAGATACCAACCTCTCCACTTTCTGGGCTTGCAGTAACAGTTGCCTGTCTTCTGAGAGGAATAAGTTGAGGGCTGAGTTGAGTTAGTGACTATTTTTGAGTGGTTATTCATATGAAATGAATATTTCAATTTTAGAAATTGATAGAAGATATAAGCATATGGCCTAAGCAGTATTTTCAAGAAATAAAGGCTTTGATAGTTTCACATCATCAAGTGCATGCTAAGGAGGACTCTCAGTCTCATTTCAAGTTAATCTAAAGTATACAAGAATCATTTCCAGAGAAGAGTCCCAGTTTGAAACAACATCCAGGTCACCAAGCTTGCATTAAATCTTGGGAAATCAGATATAATATTAAGTAGTAAACTACTGTTGTTGTTACATTATAAAATTTTGCATCTGTAAGAGCACTCTGTCATCTTAGTAAACAGAGTAACATTCAGAAAAAATGACAACAATCTCATCCTTTCTTGTTTGTGGTCCCTTAAGTCTACTGCTAACACGTCTGAAGTTCTTCTAGGCTCTTCTTCACCTTCTTGTGAAGCAAGAGAGAATAATCAAATACAGCAGAACGTATATCCAAAAAAGAAAATTCTGTAATAGTTTTGAATGCTCTGTTGTTCACATCAACTTATCCCGTCAAGAGTAAGACAGCATTCAGTTCCCACTGATCTGACCTGCAGTCCCTCCCCATTCATGATGCGTAGTTCTTCTTTGTTTGAATAGAAGACCTAAAGAAAAACAATTTATCCTTTAATGCCTTCTGTTTGGTTAGTTACGGTCCCATTAGGTTTGTTACCAGAAATATCCCAAGCTGAAACACGCACAAGCCTGTCAAAAGAGACTGTGTTGTCAAACCTATCAATATATTAGTTACAGCTATGAGTCTCAGCAGCTTTTACAAGAATCAAGTCGGATAGCAGGTCATTAAGACTGGTTCAGACTTCTCATGGACCTCACTATATTATCACTAGATGTAGCGATATAAATCAGTTTGAGCAGTCCGTATTTTCAAAGCTATAAGAAAGATAAGCAAAGGTGATTGAGTTCACGAGGCAGAAACAAATAGCCTTTCTTTAGCTCATCAACCTTCCTAGATACTCTTAACCCAGAGTACCCAGCCTAGAGATTCTTCTGAGCTGAATCCTCCCTTATTCACCACCTAAAGTCTTCTCCATAGTCAGCCTCCAAGCTTCCACCACTGACACATGCACACACACACCGAGCAGCTTTGCAATGTAAGAGTTAATTCCCTCGCATCAGCCACAGACTGAAGGATATCCTCAGGCTACTCTGTGGAGATCCAGGTTCACTCCCAGGACCAGTGCTTCAGCTCCCATGCCTGGCTTCTATGAAACAGCCTCTGTTCATGGATTTCTCCTGCTCCTGACAGTTTATGCCATGCACCAGTGGCAACCAAGACTATAACAATTTACAGATAAAGTTCATGTTTGGCCTCCCATATTCTGCCCATTGTGAAGAGTGCCTCAGACGGCAGTACCACACAGGGCAGGAAAGCTGGGTGTATGACAAACATTTCTTCTCTGACAGTGTCCTTTCCTTTCCTCAGCAAAACACCAGAGGCTTCTAGAGGAGCAACTGCAAAGGAGCACAAATGAGAAGAGGTTCTTCTGATATCTAGTCCACTGCACCCCACTGTGCTGAGGAAGAAGGTCAATACATGACCTCCTCCCTCCAACACTTGGCTGGAGTCTGGGAGAATGCTGGACAGAAAGTATACTAAAGAAATGTAACATAGCCTGCCTTTTTTATATACTGTCCCACAGACATCCACTTTTGGATGCTGTTGTAGATCAATACTTGCTCTGAGCCAGTTTGGCCGCTCGTGGTTCATCTCATGATTGGCAAGTGCCATCAACTTCTCCCCTCTTTTAAGAAAGCCTGATGCAATTCCTCACCTGGAGCAGCAAGCAGGGAGCACTTGCGACTCTCCTTGTTCTGACCTAGGCCACTGAAATGACTGAAACATTGATCCTGGCTTTTATAGTAAACTGTGATGGGAACATTACAACACCAGCTCTGTAAGAGCCTGAGGCTGAAAGCAGACGACAACTTCAGTATTGCAGGAGAATCTAGCAAGTGTTTGGGAACTCTATGAGCATCTTCAGTTCCTATCGGCTCAGCGTGGGGCACTGTACCATTTGTCACGGTGAAGGAAACACAATGCTCCTGTAACTGGGCAGGCAGCACATCCTCATTCCCTTAGTCTCAAAGCAGCAGAGATCTTTGCTTTCCAGCTCTCTACTGCCTATCTCCATTAAATAGCATTTCAAGCTGGGTGGTCTTGTTTGAGCCATTCTCATTAAGCTGTGTAAATACTCAGTCTGGCCAACCACTGCTTTCATGGCTGAACCAGCTGGTCACAAAAAATCATAGAATCATAGAATGGTTAGAGTTGGAAGGGACCTTAAAGATCATCAAGTTCCAACCCCCCTGCCGCGGGCAGGGACACCTCTGACTACAGCAGGTTGCTCAAAGCCCCATCCAGCCTGGCCTTAAACACTTCCAGGGATGGGGCATCCACAACTTCCCTGGGCAACCTGTTCCAGTGCCTCACCACCCTCACAGTAAAGAACTTCTTCCTAATATCTAACCTAAATCTCCCCTCTTCCAATTTAAAACCATTACCCCTTGTCCTATCACTAGACTTCCTCACAAAGAGTCCCTCTCCAGCTCTCCTGTAGGCTCCCTTCAGATACTGAAAGGCTGCTATCAGGTCTCCCCGGAGCCTTCTCTTCTCCTGGCTGAACAGCCCCAGCTCTCAGCCTGTCCTCATAGGACATTCAAAAGCATTCAAAAGAAAACCAAAAGAAATTCTTTCCTATCTGTGCAGGAATTCAAGCTTACGGAAAACACACAAATGCATGAAATGACACCCCTCTAAGTTTCCCATCATAAGCGTATATATATCTATGTGCACTGACAAACCCATTCTTCCACAAACAGCTACACATCCACACTACCTTATAATGAAATCACCCATCCACACGTTGTTTATTCTCACATTTGCACAAAACTTCACTTCCACATACCCCAACTCATAAATTTACACAAGCAGTGATGTAGACATACCCTCAAACACTAATTCTGCCACTTCCCTTCTCTTTTTCCTCAAAGAGGCATAGGCACAGTTACAGGCACATACAATTCCCATGCGCATGCCTGACGATCCTTCTGAGCTACAGCCACTGTGCAAATTTCAGCCACTCTGTGTGTCCTGAAATGAACTAAAAGGCAATGCCAAACCCTGAGAAAGCAATGAGCGTAGTTGTTAAAAAGATATTCAAATACATCTGTTCTCTTATAATCATAGTCATTTTTAGTTAAATCAGAAAAGACTGACATTTGCAGAAGAACCGAAGCTAAGTAGGAACCTTGTTAAAACAGCGATGACAACAGAGTGGCTTGCAGGAGAGCTCTTGGGTTGGAACAAGTCGGCAAGAACATTGGCTCAGGATTCAGCTTTAGAGCACATCTCACAATACTTACATTAATTTGAGTAGGCACAGGACAGGAATACACTTAAATTTACTGACGTTCAGGTAGGAGGTATTGTTAATAAAAAGGAGGACCAGAATATCTTAAGGATGGGCTGGATCATCTTCAGGACTGGAATAACAGAAATGGCATGCAATGCAATATGGTGCTACTTTTTGACAACAAAATGCCATAAGCACATCCCTTCTAGATATCTTGTCAGCAGTGACAACAGCTCTCCAGACAAGCCTGGCAGGCTGCATCCCCTCCACAGCCACTAGACACTAAAGTGCTCCCTGACCATCAACAAGGATGCCTAACACTGGAATATCTCCAAGCTTGGAGAAATTGAAATTGGCTGTTTCAGTGGCAACTTCACCCTAAAACCTGTAGCTTCGTTGTGCCTTCACAGCTGAAAATGTAACTATGCTGAAGAAGAAATAAAGACCTAGCAAGTTTCCCTTTACAATTTCCACAGAAGTCACAGCAATGTACCCCAGGGAAGCTGGGTGTCTTTTCTTCCCCTTGTTTTATAGAGGCACAGATAAAAAAAAGCCTCGGATAGCAGACACTGTAATCAAAAGCTTAAGATCACCCAAAAAAAGGCTTTATTTCTTTTGCCATTCAGACAGAATTTGTGCTTTTTCTGTAAGCTCCTTGCTGGTGCCCAGTCTCAGAGAAGAAAAGGCTGTCAGTGCCTCTCTGACAAGGTGGCTGTCAGCACCAGACCCTTCCATCTCGCCCTGCACCAAGAGGACGGTACCTGCCTCTCCACCTCCAAACCACTGGAGGAATGCAGGTGCCAAAAAGTTGCATTACATTAAGAATGGAGAAGCCTGGGATAGTTTCCCAGTTATGCTGGCTGGTGCCCCAAATCCTGACAACTCTCAAGTCCATCAACCTTACTTCCACGCTGTCCCTGCAGACTAGGATGCTGGAACCCACGGCCATGGATGGGGCAGTGGGGCATCACTCCCAGAGCAAGCGAAGTGGTGGGGACCTGCTGCGTGAACCGGGGAGCCTGATAACATGCAGGGACAGAAGGACCACAGGAGCTCAGCACTGCAGGCTGTCTGGCAGGCCTTGCGCCAGGCAACCCATGGAGGCCCACCACATTAGTGCTTCAAGAGCCACCCTAGCCCAACCAGGCATGGCACTGCATCAAGCGTACAGCACAAGAAATCATTATCATCTTAGGCTACACACCACTGAACTCTTAAACCCTCCAGTCCCCAGAGCACCATAAGCTGCTATCACCATCTCACATACTTGGGGGAACTGAGGCAATGGCTCAACAAGTGATCCCCTATGGCAAGAAAAAAAAAAACCCAAACAAAACACACCACAAAAAAAAAAAAAAACCAAAAAAAACCAAAAAAAAAACCCAAAGCACCTGGACAGAAACAGCCCCTTGTCTTGATTTGATCACCCACACCCATGCTTTAGGCAGAAATTTCTCCAACAGGCAATTTGTCGAACAGCAGCTCCCAACAACTTCTCTGGTATCTGGCCTGTATTTATTTTTGCTGGCACTAGACCCCCTCATTAGTACAGCCTTCTTTGTGTCTGAGAATCCTGGGTGTCATCTGGTGTGGGTGTCAGAGGGGCCTCCTACCATACTCCTGCACGTCATCCGCAGGGAAAGGCGCTCCTCCTGCTTTTTGAAACAGCGCTCTGCTCATTCTGCACGCAGTCCTGCACCAAGCTGGTTCTCACCAGGCTCGGGCTTCAGAGACAGCAGAATGGCAAGAGGCATCCCTGGAAACACAGAGACAAGCCTCATTTCCTGTCATGACAGAAGGCCTGAGAGAAACTAATCTGAAGAAGAGGGTAGGAAGGACGGTAAGAAACAATGGTTCTTCCATTTGATTACATTTAGGAGACAAGGAATTATTTTTTTAATTCCCCTCTTTCTTAAATATATAAAAGAGCAAAAATGATATTTGGGAGCTGGGAGCTCTTTGAAAACCAAAGGAACCACAAAAGAAATTAAAAACTTCAATATTTATACAGTGCAGCTCTAATTAAATTAACAGGCCTGCAGATGTGCTGGAGAGATCAGCAACCTGCCTCCTTCCCCTGAACCCTCTTACTCTTTGTTATTGCTGCAAAATTTGTAGTTAGTTACCAAGACAATTGCAGCTTCATTTAAAAAGGAAAAAAAATCAAGAAAAAATAGAAGTAATAATACTTTGCAAGGAAAAACAGTAAAATAAGAGTTCAACCATCCTTCCCAGCACGGGTGTCACCAGGTAAATATTTGAGAGCAGCACTCATCTTTACAAAAAAACTTCTCAAGTTCTTACTTTTTCTGGGAGCTACTGAAACAAGACCACTATGCAACCTCTGATAAACCATGGAATTTCTATGGTTATATTCAGTATCTGCAACGAAATGTCTCTAACCACCCCTCCAAACTGTCAATGCTATCCCAAGTGTGAGTGACAGATCTGGACAACTCAGTGTTGCAAACCCTCACCCTTCAGCTCTCTACGGGAAACCGCAACCCTGAGTTAGGCACTACCTGTCCCCTGGACGTACAGAAAGAGTCGAGTGTCAAGGGGCAGATCTGCTGCATTCCGACACTATGAGATTCCTCACTGTGGGGAGAAGTCCTGCCCAGTGAGTGTCCCAAACACTAACCCATCGAGCCACGTTCATGCTTGTACGCTTGCTTACTCTCACTCTACTCCCAAACATCATAAATACTTAATTACTTCAAGCAGAGAAGAGAGTCTTCATTAAAGGGCAGAAAGAGTTATACCTTCCATCGCAAAATCACCTGCTGGCTACAGCAGACTGAGAAACGCTACATAACCAGTGGCTCCCACAGGCAGGACATGTGCTGCAGCCACCCGGATGCCAGACGAAAAGGGAGGCTCCCAGCGTTTCCATGTGCAGTCTGGTACTGTGCTCCTGCGAACAGCTATTAACCTAAGTGCCAAGATTATGGATCCCAACAGACACAAGCTAGACACTGGTGCTGAGCAGCACTGTCAAGAGAAATAACTCTGTACAGAGCTTTAGGCACTTCAGGAAACAGAACACAGCAGCCTAACGACCTCCTGCATCAGGCAGTAGTGGGGGGAAAAAACCTCCAAAGGGACTTGGAAGATCTATTGAGGAACTGAGCACCTGACAGGCAGTTAGATGGCACCAGGTCACATCATTTTCTTTTGTGGATATAGCTTAAAGTCTTACCGGTTGATGTTTATCCCAAAGCTCCGAAATAATTTTATAAGACTGCATAGAAATCGCTGGATGCATCTCCAAACTTATGTGTCTACATACAGGGGTGTACATAATTTTTTGCACCCAGGATTCTAAGTGTTTCTTAACATAAAGCAAGAATACGTAAAGCCAGAGTCCTCCACAGTACAATGCACTACACCTTCCTGTGTCTTGCTTACTCTCACTCTGGGGTTGAGAAAGAAACAGAAGTCATCCTTTGCTACAGCATTATGGGGATTCCCAGAACAGCTCTTTGTGTAAGGCTAACGTGCAACAGTGAGTCTCTCTCCTTACGCCCAGCTGAGATGATATCAAGCTATTTGCTCAAATTCATACAGACAGTTACAGGTGAAATCAGGAATACAGCTAATATATTTCAACCCCTCTTCTGGCCATCAGAGACAATCTCTTCTTGCATCTTCCCTCCTGCCTTTTTCTGACCCAAAATACCTCTGTGTATCTTGACTGTAAAAAATACCTGGAGCACCTGCTTGCCATGGATGCTGATGTTCCAGAAGTAACATCTTAGTTGTGCATAAATTTTTTTTAACTCCTACAGTTTTAATTCAAGAAGGTACAAAACTACCTTGCAGGGAGAAGGAGAGAAACAAGAAATCCTTGCAAATTTTTACTTACAATACCAGTTACCTCAGATCTTCCCCTTCTAACTCCACCTCTAGAGCTTGAGGCTGTTTGCATGGCCCTAGCAAGTAACACATCCACCACATCAGATCTCAAAATGCCACTTGGATCACAGCACAGGCCTCTGTGCTGTAAAAGAGTGTAGAGAAGGAATTTTCCTATACCATCATCCTCAGAAAAGAATTTAAGCGCATAGAGGATCCTCCAGTAAGACTTCAAGAACAAGTAATAAAGAAGAATATTGGGGGAATAAGATTCAGGGACAAAGTTCAGCATTCTTCTACTGTCCATATGTCTTAGGAAACAAAAGATAGCTTTTTGATCAGCTCCAAATTAAATTAGCTACACTCAAATTCCCCCAAAGCACAACTAGCATTTGTAACCAAAGCCTTCTTAACACTGTTCATCAGATCTGAAAGGTCTGGAGGACCACGCACTACCTGGACAAATACCAAACCGCACAACCATGATAAAAAGAGAGGGAAGGAAAAAAGGAAGGGATTCAATGGAAAAAGAATGAGGAAAATCCCTCAAGTATAATTAGAAGAAAGTAGAGGCCAAGGGCAGAAAGAGAAGCAGGAAGGGGAGGAGAAATGGAAAACAGAAACATCTGGAGACAGGGTAGATTCCTGGATCTCACACACTTTACAACAGTACAGCAGGGGGAGACTGCGTTCTGCCTTGCTCATAAAGGCTCCCAGCTGATCTCTCCCTTTTTGCTTTGACTGTTTCTTTTCACCAAAGATCTTGTTTTCTTCTTGCCATCATTGTGGACTTTTTTCTCCTTTCTTCAGCTGTCACATTTACTCAGGTCTCATGAACCGCTGTGCTGCGGGTGTGTGTGATTAATTATACTGTTAGCCTTCATTAAGTCAGTGGATTGGCACGCCAGCAGAGAGGCAGCGGGACCAGAAGGAGAAGCTATTGAGAGCCAGCAGGATCTGTGTCCCGCAGCTTGTGTGTATGCTGGGCATGTGAGGCTTTTGTCCTCAAAAATAGCAATATCCGAGTGGATTTTGTATTCTTTGACAAACTGCAAAGCTTCTGCCTCATTGCATGCAAGGCTCAGTTTAAAAAAAAAAAATCAGAAACCAAAACACAAACACAAGGTCCTGGAACATTTTGCTACCCCCCAGCTTGCTGCTATAGCCTACTGTTTTGCGTGGTAGAGGCAGATAAATATCAATTTACTGACAACGGTCCTCATGCAACTCTAAGAGAGTTAAATCATTTCCAGAAGGTGCTGGCTGCTTTCCTCTAGGATTACCAACTGTCCAGTAAAGCATACAGTCAAAATGCTTCTCTTCCATACTTCACAGAAACAATGTGTTTGATCTTCCAACACCTAGAGAAGGGGGCTTTATGGGAGACATAAGAGACTCCATGCTGTTTGTGCAATGGAATTAGCCTCTCCCATGCAAAAGCATGGGACGTATTCCCTGATGCTCAAAGAGAAAACCCTGTTTCTATTCAAATTGCACATACTCATCATGATTGTTTCTGCCTGGCCTGACCTTACCCCATAATTGACATTGAGTTGTAAACACCTTATAGGATATGATAATTACAGCCTAAAATGTCCTGGATTTTGCTAACAACTCCTTACCCTGCACAACTAGCAGGCATGCAGTTCCTGAAAGTTACCATGTGTCCCTGTTCTCTGCGGAGGGGCTCACTGCAGATGCTGATGGAGTTTCCCTTGAAAAGCTCTCCAGCTCAAAACACAGAAGTTCAGTTCTTGACACAATGATATTGTGTTTTACTAGTCATTGACAATGCTCTCTGCAAGAGAATTTGAATTTGGGAAACAGGGTGCTTTGACCACTCAGTTACGTTAAGTAGTTTAATAAACAGAGAAGTACAATCCAAACCAAGTCTCTCCAAAGCTGTTTAGTTTTAGTCACCACCGAAAGAAAAAAAAATTAAAAATGTGATCCATCACACTTACAGCTCATTCTTTGCAGTTTCAAATCTCCAAAATTTGGTTTATCACAAATGTAAGTTTTGGTATATCACAGAAACAACTAGGGAATCCCACAGCTCCCATTGCTAGTGCTGCACCAAATCCAAATGGCTCTAAGTAACAGTCAAGGCATGTCTTAAATGACTTCATACTAGCCTCAAGGACCCCAGAATAAGCAGAATCCATTGACCCCATTTGGGCAAGACAATACCAGATAGCTCCCTAGGGAAGGGGCAAAAGGGACTCCAACATGGGAAGCTTCGACAGATTGTTTGAGACACAGAGAGATCAGATAAAAGTCCAATAGAGCAGATGCTGTAAGAGGATTAGAACAAGCGGATTAGAAGCCTTGAGAATGCAAAGATCATCAGACTCACGATTCCTCTTTAAACATAATCAGGAACAAGTATCTCAACTCCCCCTCCCCACTACCAGTACTCCACGTCCTTATTTCCTCTCTCCCTCCTTTTCTCTTTCTCAGTATTTCTCTCAATCATTTTATGTTTCCAAGAGGTGCTTAATGTCATGTGGTGGACCTGCATGAAGCTAAGTAGGGAAAGTTTCCAGAAATATGGCAGGGTCCTTTAGGTTAGAAGAAGCAGGAGGACTATGGAGCTGGACAAGGACATACCAAAAATCTCAGGTCCTCATAGAAACTGCATTCAGGTGAGTGACAAGTAGGAATGCCAAATACTGGGGAGAATGCAGGTCCTAAATGGATGAGGCTACTGCCAAGGACAGAAACATACCTGTTGTTCCAAACATGCTGCTGTCCAAAAGCCTAATGTTCCACAGCAGCTTCACCTGTTTGTTACACTCCCTTCACCTCTCTCCTTCAAGTCATTTAGAGATGGCTGAAGAGCCCACCAGCATCCACTGAAGAACTTTCATCAAATTACACAATACTCTTCTTCACTCCCCCACCTTGAACCTGTCCAGTTTGGGCTGTGCTGTCCTTACATAAAATATTTATCCACAGGTTTTTACCAACAGCAGGTTTACAGCTTTAAGTGTTGGGGGAAAAAAATCACTATATACTAAGCACTAGCACTGCAAAGCTCTGAAATGTATCCCCAAAGTATGCACGTATGGCATTTGCTTAACTTGTCAATGTAAACACACAGACATTCAAAATCACAGCATGAAACATTATACTATTCATAGGACCAGCTGCACTACGGATAGCAGAGTCCGAGTGAACAACTGTGCATATCCTATAGGCTGAAATAAACTTAAACATGAGCTTTTCCTAACAATTATGAATCAACTCATAACACACAGTTTGCATGTCATTCACATGCTGTAAAAATGGCTGGATTAAATAATCTGATGCACTATATAACAATCCACCCAACTACACTCAAAGTAGATCGTTGCACCATCAGTTTTACAGGGCCTATGACAAAAAAGTCAAGCAGCACTGGCAATTGAAATGAACCACAAAGTCAACCTACATTAACTTGATAACTGTAAATATGCATGTGCACATAGATAGCAAATCACCTCTAGCTAATTCCACAGGTAGCAGACCTCCTACATACTAAGACATAAGCTCAGGTTTCCACCTTATGGAGAACATTGGCATTTAGACACCCCATACTTAGCTCTGGATATCGCCTGTGAACTTCTCATGACTGCACCTTATCCTTTCCAAACTGATCTGCAGTTCAAGTCACACATGGTCCTCATCATGGTGTGCCCTCCAGGCCATTGTCTCTCCACCTTCTCTCCTAAAGCTTGCTTTTTGTCTAAAAGCAAATACAAGCATATCCTTGTTTGCGTGTTCCGCAGAGGCTAGAGTTTAGCTACAGTAACAAATCACCACCAAGCCTCTCTTGTGTGGATAGAGCACTGAAGCGCCAAATCCAAAAAGCGCCTTTGCCCAGGATGAGCAGCAACAGCCACCTAACCCCAGGACTGCTTGTACGTTCCATCCCCAGATTTAGTCTCCCCAAATTGACACTGAGAACATAATTATTAGTCCCAGTAAATGAAAACCAAGTATCAGGCTCTGAGGAGGTAAGAAAGGAAAGGGAAACTACCTGACATAAGTGATTCCATCAAGAACTTCAATTAAATTGATTTATATAGGTTTGCCAGCAATAGGGAAAAGTGCCACGTACCTTCCCCAGCCTTGTTTAGACTCTAAATAGCAAAGTAAACCAATAATACATGGGAAGTTATAAATCTCAGTTGGGCCTGGTGACAGGCACTGTGCAAAGCTATTAGAAAGGAAAGAGATTAACTTTGGTATTCAATCCCTTAGCTTCTCAGTTCCTTCTCCTCTTCCTGCACGAAGGTCAGAACCTCAGTTATTTCCTCGCACACATACAGTCTTTTCACCCTTAGTTCATAAGAGCAATGCTTGTGGTATGGACTGGCAGGCTGCAACACCCAAGAACCCTAAAGAAGCACTGCAGAGGAAAGTGCAGGACGGCCACCATTGCTCCCAGGGAAGCCTCTGCTCAGCAACTTTCCCATTTGCCCATTCCCAGGTTTCTCCACAGACTGCGTCTACACGTGCCAGAAAAACTAAGGTTGATGTTAGAGAAATGGGTTATTATACACTTGGTTAACTCCGGAGGTAAAACACACATCAGAAGGTCTCTACAATCAGCAGGCTTGGCCCAGACCCATCCCTTAGAGGGAGGAATTCAACTGTTTACCACACCAATCCAAGACATGCATATATCACCTCAGCTCTGCACATTACCTCTGCTTACTCACCTCTTCACTACAGCTTCTGCTGTTTGGCCTTTCCCCACAGAATGAAGAATAATCAGGTGCCATGGTCTTCCTTGATCAGCCCCAGTAGCTTCTGGGTTTTCTTCTCAGTCCCAGCAGTGGGGTTGTGTGGCTGCATCCCTGCAAACCTTGGCTGGCTTTCCTCTCCAATCCTTCACACCAGCCTGCAGTGACTTTGCTATGACAGGCTGGACACCTGGCTGGGGGCAGAAGAAATCCTGCCGTTTACAATTAGAGCCCTCAGCCAGACATACACTTCACTTCCAACATGCTGAGAAAGGAAGAGAGAAGACCCAACCTCTGCTACTGGTGTGCACGTACCTCCTCCCCAAGATGACCCCAGTTTCCTCGATAGCCATCGCACTGCCACACATGTCAGAACAACCCGCACCGCACTCCAAGGGCTGGACAAAGCAGCGGTGTTACTGCTGCAAATCAGAGACTGACGACAGAGAAGATTCCTCTGCTCTCATTCCTACTGCAATTGGATGGAGTGGACACAAGTAACCACTGCAGTCTTGTCCCAGTCTCTTGTTCTGCTGAAAAGAGTATAAACCAGGGAAACAGGGCTGTGGGGGGTGGGGGGGCGGGGAGGAATGGACGACCAAAGACAGCAGAAAATAAACTAGAAACAGGTACGGTGGCAAAAATAGCTGGATGCAGCAAAAGTAAATTCAGCTCCCTTGTGAGGACATACAATAGTTCCCCCTGACTACCCAAGAAGTTATTCCTTCTAATGGAAAAATATAAATTAGAGGCATCTTTCCTTTAAGAATGAATTCTGTATTAAAAGCAGAGGCAAGCAGCAGCATTTTACACGGCAGGGATGCCACGATGGTCTCAATATAAAACTACAATAGTCAATGCAAGCAGAATTTCTGAAGATGTGTCTTGGTAGGGTAGTTGATGGGGGACCAATTAGAAGAAAGTAACTGAGATCAGCACAGCAAAAGGCCATTTTATTTTGAACTTAGAACTGTGGAAAGTGCTTTGCCAATGCACCCAAATCTGACCCGCTCTTTGAGCCTTTGATAATTAAGCTCTCCCCTACACCTCTCAATCTTGAACTTAACCATCCCCACTATTAGTGTAGTTCAGGCACCTGAAACCTGAGCATCCACCAACTGCTAACTAGGTAGCAATGCGCCAAACATCAGAAGTGCAAGCTTGCATTTAATGAACTAACGTAGCTGGTGAAGCCCAGCACCTCAGAGATGAAGTAGTACATTAGCTTATCTACATCTCTGCTGATAATCTGCTTTATATACTCCAGGGAGCTTTTCTTTTACTAGATGCAGTGGGGAGAAAAAGAAAAAAGAAAAAAAAGGAAAAAAAAAAAGAAAATTGAAAGAAAATAAGAGGAAAACATAAGATAAAATAAAAAAATAAAGAAAAGCCAACACATTTGACGCGGGCAGGGTTCCTGAACTCCACTAATGCAGAAGAGAGAACGAGAGAGCAATTGGGAAACACGGGGAAACAGCCAGCCACTTTGATAATAAGAACGTTGTCTCCTATGACCTGCTCTGATGAATGGGAAATAAGTATCCCCGCGACCCATCTGCACTCATCTGCTTTTAACCACTGCGGCAGGAGCTGTGCTGACAGACTCCCATCTGGTGGTAGATCAGATGCCACAGAAGACACATTGAAAAAAAACTAGTCTCCATTACAAGAAAGTTATATATGTGTGTGTGTATATATATATATATACACACACACACACACACATATCTCATCTAAGGCTGGCAAGCATGCTGGGGATTCCCCAGGAAATTCTCATCTGCCCCCACTACTATTACTTTGCAGTTGTCAGATGGAGGGCTTATTTACAGCTCAAGGGGAGAACTTCAATGAGCAGCTGTAAATAACCTAGTGAACCATAAGCTGTCCTCCTGAAGCCGGACCCCCAGAATGTGCTCCTGAAACATAGGCCATGATAATAACTGAACTTCCCTACAGCAATTTTTTGTTGTTCCATTACTCACAGGAGAGTGAAATGGTTGGAACTTTATCAGCCTGTTGCTGAACTGTCCTTCCATAAGCAGTTCTTATCTACAGAGTCGTTCCACTCTCGGTAGTTAAGTCCCTCAGTACCCTGCAGCCTTCACTCACATCAGTCAGGTTAATAAACCCCTTCAGAGTACAGCCCCAAGTCTTGTTTGATAGCTCCCTCTGAGGCATGATGCACATATAAGCTCTAAAGATTTTCCACAGGAGACCATGATGGGAGATAGGCTTGCAGAGAGTGAAGGATTCTTTATTGCCCTGTTAAAGACAGAAATCTGCGACTGCAATTTATTGAACAGTAAGACATGCAAGAAATAAAATTTGTCCAAACGCAACAAACAGCAAACGACCCAATCTGGGCACCTATCAAGGGAAACAAAGACTTCAGCTCAACAGCTGTCACACCAGGACGGAGTTATTACTGCCCATGAAAAGCAACCAAATCCTAATAAAAAATACATCCTACGCAGAGGAAACGGGAGAGAGAGAAGGACAGGAGAAGCACATAGGGACAAGTATTCATCTGGCATGGGCAAAGACAGACCTGTAACAGGCTGCAAACTACATTGTAATTGACTACAAGAACAGGATCTGACAAACTCAAGTCCTTTGACAAAATCCCAACAATCTCCGTTATAATACTGTTTGGTAGTTTTTGCTAAACTGAAGCAGCAGGATTCAGTCTATAGGGCACAGAGGGGGTAAAATAGGAACCCGGGTCTGCTCCTGCAGATCTGCTGGTAGATCCGGCTAAGCCAATTCCTCTCCCCATATCTCGGTTTCACTGCACAGAGAGCAGAGGCACACAGCACATTTCATGAAGCCTTGCCTATCATAGGAAAGCAAGCCTGTTTTTCCTTAGAGTTAAGAATTATGACACTTCCAGGTTTTCATGGCACGTGAGGCATTGTTTGGCCTTTTTATTACCTAGTTTGTGAGCAGCGAAAGCACAATAAATGCAGCAGACACTTGGCCTGCCTCCTCTATACAGGAGGACAAATTAAAAAAACCTCACATTTATGAAAATTCCCTCTTGATCAAAACGATCAAGCATCATTCCTGGGATTTTGTCACTGCGTGGTAGGGTCACCTGGCAACAGGCAGAGAATGCAGGAGCTGAGCTTTCTCCACAAGCAATGGCTCAGCATGATTGTGCTTTAGGGAAAGCGCTGGAGGAGCCAGGCAGCTGTGAACAAGCTTGGTCTCATCCGGGAGGGGGCACTGGTAACACACATAACCCAAATCTTCAGGCTACCAAACACCAAAATGACGGAAAACTAATACTAAATTAAAATATGAATGTATATTGTCTTGATGTTCTAGTAATTTGATGACTTGTAAAATTAAACGCTGCATTCTCCTAAGCTAATACTGGTAAACCCTCTGCACTTTTGTAAACCTAAGGGTACTCCCAACCAAGGGATCTGTGAAAGCACGCCCGTTGCTACCAGGTACTGGTGTTTGGCCAGCAGTGAGCAGACAGAGCAGTTTGCCACACAGTTATTACACATGCTGCCCACAGAGGTGCTCTGAGAAACTCCGTACAGGTTCCTTGCACAAACAGGAGCATGCAGGGATGTAAAGCTTTTCTGCACTATCTCCTGTGGCCAAACCAAACGGCCTGCACAGGACACAGGTGTGAGTAACCAAGGCTCCTACAACTGAAACATCAGATAAAGAAATTTGGCCACAGCAAGTACATTCACTGAGGGACCACGATGAGCTTTCACCTTGAACAGAGATGTATCGGAATACGCTCAGCCTCTGGCTCTTACTCTGGACTCCTCCTTTGCTCCTCATCCCTTACAGCTCTGGGCTGTGACAAGCATAGTAAGGCATCGGGCCCAGTGAACACCTGCAAGGCAGACTTCCAAGAGATAAAATATCAAATGCACACATTTGCAAAAACGTATGTCCTAGAATTTGGGAATATAGACTTTTATCTGCAAGTTGTGGTTAATTTTGAACACCTTTCTAGGTTGAACTCTGTGGAGTTGCTGCTCCCCTGTGTCTCCTTTCTTTCTTTTCTGGAAACTCCAAGCCCCTCAAGGCCAGAATCAGTTTGTTGCTTCCACACTGCAGACTGTAACATTTGGTTTTGATCGGCGTGCAAAACTGTCTCATCCCAGCGCTGCAGATGGGGGGATTTTTCAGATCTTGCACTAGGCTAGCGATGAGTTAGGAGCGATCATCCATGCAGGAACTCACGTTTAAGCTACATAAGCCTAGTGTTTAGCTCTTCCAAGAGATTGAGACATCTCACCCTAAAGTCCCTGACAAGGTCCCAGAAGCAAGGCTGCTGTAGAAGATAACATTCAGGAGTCTCATCAGCTTGCGCTGCTCTCAGCAGCTCTCATTTTTCAAACTTGGCCACTGAGGACCTGTTTCATCCTAAGCCTCTGACTCAGCCCGAGCAGCCCCACTTGCCAAATCTTGCTCTAATCAGCTGTAAGTTGCTCTCCTCGCTGCACAAGAGCAACGTTACCTTTGAGAAAGAAGTACAATTCCTTATGTAGCCAGAGCTGCCAACACTCAGGAAGTACGTTGGTTGTATAGCAACAAACATTCAGCCCAAATCTGCATACCCTGGCCACTCATCACTCCCATCAGTAGCGGGGTTGGCTTCTGATCTCCCTCCTCTGTCAGCCCAAAGCCCAAAAGAGCAGTGCAAGATGATGATGGGAACCTCAGGTTTCCAACACAGGTGGGCAGTTTTGATTTCATCCAGTAGAGGGCAATACTAACATAGGAAAGAGACACTAAATTGCAGTATTTCATGTACTAAAATAAAAGCGCAAAGGAATTAAAGGCTCTGATGTAGCCACACTGAGCACAGAACAAAGCACTTGGATAGTCCGTGTGCTCATTCCATCAAAAATCCTTACCCAGTCTGGCCCCATTTAGTGAAAGATTGCCCTGCGCTAAATTTTCAGTTGCTTGTTTCAGGTAAGATTTTTACCGTTCTGATTAAAACAGGAGAGACTTGGTCATAACAGAAATGCAAACAAACGTTTGTTGTTGTTGATTAATAAAGAAACCCTTCCATCCCACCCAACTTTAGTCTGCATACTTGATAAGGCCCAAAAGATCAATGCTGCATCATTCTCCCTGGACTAGGCTGTTTGATATTGACAATTTTGCACAGACAAAGAGATAAAATGTATCAGCATTTAATCATACACGTAATGGAACTTCCTCATGCTTGTTAGGACCTGAAAGTAACTTTTATGACCAAAGCTGCGAAGTATGCACAGTCATCACACATTTCTAAAGCTTGTGACAGTACTGTCACAAATTGTGCTCTAATAGCATCCTTCTACAATGCACTTCAGAGGTTAATTTCACATATTTTATAAATAAAATCCCTATTGTATAAAGAAAACTCTCTATTTCTGTAACCTTGCCGTCCCATAACTTCAAAATAATTTACAAACCTAAATGAGTGAAGTCTCTCAATAAAGTTTTGCTTGTGTTCCACTTGGGCAAATGTCCTTCTTTAGAGACTAGGAAGTTGAGGCACATGACATGACAGCGGGTTTGCCCAAGGTCCTACCACACATCTGCAATGGAACAAAGATGAGAACTTTTTCTCTAGCTAGGTCCAGTCTTGTATTTTAACCATTTACCCATACTGCTATTCATGATTACTAATCCAAGATACATTTGTTTCTTCTCTCAAGTCCTCCATTGTCCTTAGATGATGGAACTGGGAGATGGAGAGAAACTATTTCTCTATTCACAGTGTTCTACTATTATGTTTACTTGCTTATAAGCAAGATAAGATATTTTCTAATGTCTTGTTCATTCTCTTTATGTTTTCTTTCTCCTAAAAATACCACCCAGGACTATCTTTCCAGTTTTTTTTCAAAAATCAAATAATCTTCTCCATTAGTGTTAGGCAAGCCAAGCCCCACTATGACTGATCTCAATATTAAAAAATAGCATATTACACACAGTTAGGTGCTAGCTGAGAGTAATCTACTGAAGTCAACATCGAAAGGGCTGTTAAAAATAGGAAGAAACACAACTTTTGCACCTAGGAAATACACTAGTGAATTTGCAGATCTTAGCCCAGATTTCTACATAGATGCTTAGGCACCTAGCTTTCACGTACCTCTTTGGGACTTCCAACGCGTGGTAGCAGTAAGATGACACTTGTCTTTGTGGATATGAGCCTTACTTCTTAGTCCCTCTCCCTTCCAGCCCAGCAGGGCCAGTTCCACACAGCACCATCAGAGGTGTGAACTCTCTCAGTTTATCTGCTCTGTGTAATGATGATTTTTTTTTAACCTAGCTATGACCATGTTCAAGGTAACAATTTTCTAAGGCAGAAAAGAGAAACTAATTCAGACATGGGGTTAGGTATGGTATACCTGATACAACACACAGTCATGACAAAGGCCGTCATATACAGACGCAGAGTTACTGCACCTCCCGGTCACACCACAGCGACAGCCTAGTCACCATTCCTCCTTTCATCAAGGCTGATAAAGAACAATTTTGCCACCTGTTACCATGGATGATTTTCAAGTTATTATTACAGGAGCACAAAACCAAAGGACCCTAAATGCCTGGGAACAAGGAAGTCTGTCTTCTGTCCCACGTCTCACAGCTACCCCAAAACCCTGGTCATGTCATCTTGACTCGTACATCTTGCTTTCAAAATGGGGATAATGATATAACTGCCTTCCCTAGCAGTGACACTCAGACTTTGAAATACTACAGTTCATTACTGACAACAATATTATGCTATCAAAGAGCAGCAAGGACAGGATATATAGCTGTTAGAGTCAGAAGAGACCACTATGCCAGTCAGGCTAGCTTCTTTTAAGGTTTGACACAAGATAAGGCATTACTACCTAAAATGCTGGAAAATTTTCTGGCTGCTAATACCCCTGACTCTTGACATTCTATCCCTGTGGCCAACATTTCGCCTCTAGCGGGCAACTAGCAGAGGGATTTAGTGATAGCATTGCTTGTTTCAGCATGACAGGTTTGTTTATAACAAAAACAGTTGCTTATTTAAATAAGGTGTTTTCCTCCTACTACATAAAAGACAAGCAACCTATAGCATCAGCACTTTTCCCTGCCAGCAAATTAAAGATCCCATAAGGCTATAAGCACCAGGTAATTGTGTTGTCCTGTGTAAGAGAGGCTGCGAGACAGCAGCAGTTTGTGCATTGCTGAGGGAGGGCAGGGAGCTGAGCCGGAGAGAGAGGAACAGCTCTGCATCTCCCTGATCCTCTCCAAGCCGACATGCTTGGTCACTGTCACCACGCGAGATGGTGCCTGGTTGGGATTATCCTCATTGTCATCTTCCTGCAGCATAAAGCTGTTATTGCCTGAGAAATAATTATAAGTTGGAAAAGAGGTTTGGACCTGGAAAATACCACACAGTGTATACAGGGGAGCTTCTACATCACTCACAAAAGCAAGCAACTCCTAACACTAAGTAAGGTGATTGCAGGCAAGAAGCAGTCAGAATGCTTCCTGCATGCAGCTCTGCAAATGCATCTTGATTCAAATACCAAGTCCATCAACCAGCCCCACGCAGGGCACAGACACCATTCCTTCATGCGGCACGGATCCTAGAAACGAAGCAGTCGCCCACCACCCCAGTGCTGCATCCCCACAGAGTTCAGACACTCTGACCCTGCTCTACAGTCTTGGAGCTTCCCCCCTCCCACACACACGCACAGCCCAGCCGTACACCTCAGTCAACGCACCCAGAACTCGTCCTCAGCAACCTGACCACCCTGCAGCACTCGATGTCCACCTCCCCAGCCCCAGACCTGGGCCAGCACACCTTCCTAAGGCAGCCCAAGCCAGCCTCCCAGCCAGCACATCCCACCAGCAAAGGAGCCTTTACTCCCTACTCCTGCTGCAGCAGGGAAACTCAAGAGCTCTATTACAACAGTGCATTTCTACCCACAATTCACTCATAGAGTAGGATTATTTTTTTCTCCGTATGAGGCATTTCCTTACAAACCTATGAATGTTTCCTAAACAAATACTATCATATTTTAAACCCAATCAGTTTCTACTTCTCCTGTCTCCCTAAATGTACTGAGGCCTTTTCCATACATAATATATGCATGTTTAATAATTTCCAAATATGTACTAGTTTGAAAACTACTCCAAATTTCATTGCTTCAAGATGGATCATGCAGTTTGCGTCCTACATGTGCAAAAACTGACTTCATCAGACCCACACTTCAGAAGTCCAGATTCACAAGTTGCCAGGTGGCTGGGGATTACCAGGGCTACCTAATGCTATATTATATTATAATGCTATATTATATAATAATAAATATTAGCTACAAAATCGTGTTTGGAGTTTAAAGTGTAGAATTCATCTAAATTGTGGAGGTTTATAATTCTGTCCATTTGTTCCAGCTTCCACACTGAAAAAATAGCACAGAGTTTGTATTAAACAAACAATTATGTTTACCCCTCACACACACACAGATGTAAATAATGTAAATACTGAATATATTGCTTTATCCTTTGATGCTAAGGCAAAACAGTACCTTGAACTACTACAGAAAATAGATCAACAACTGAATGAATCAGGAACAAAAGATAGGTGTCCACAGCTAGTGAAATACAGACCTTAAAAGAGATGTTGTGAAAGGCTCTTTGGGTAGCTTTTGTGTTTTAGTATTTTCTCTTTAAATTGTCTATAAGGCCGAGAGGGACAAATGGCAGGGTATATTTAAGCAGCATGATCTATCTGTCTTTTAATTTTTAATTTGCCAATAAAACTGACAGTGTTATCTCTAGAAACTCACTCGCTCAGGGCCATTTTTATAGTCTCCAGCTTTGCATGAATTCTCCCTAGAGATCACAAGATCCCCCGACTCTCATCTAGCAAACATCTGACTAAACTGCCTATTAGACAATAATGCCCTCCAGCAAGAGGCGAAAACACGGCTCTGTTCCTGCGCCTGCCTTCTCCCTCCACGTTCCCCAGTCCCCAACACAGTACAGACTGCCACAGCCGCCTGTTTTGGGGGAAAAAGTAGTCAGTGGGTGAGACATGACTTCTGAGAGTTCAAGGAGGTTCAGCGACACAGGGAAGCCTGCTTGAACGGGAATTTCACAACTATTTCCTCATGGTTTAGGCTGTTTTTTCTTCCTCTCTAGCTAGCAAGGACAACCCAGACCACGGATGGCAGGGTTAACCATTTGGCTCCTGTAACCCACCATGCACTCTTCAAACTGGCAAATTCAAACACTCCTAAAGAGATGACACAGCAAGAAACAAATGTCAAACATGCCCCGAAAACACAGAAACCAGCCCTGCATTCCCAGCATTAAATGTTCTCTGGCAAACACAGTCTCACACACAAAAAGGATCCCTGCTGGCCTCTCATCTGCCAGGGCTTGTGTATCAGCACAGGAACCCAGCAGGAAAAGAGTCAGGAGGTCTCTCCCCATCTTTCACCCGCCTGCAAAAAAAATATTTCCCTAAAGGACTGAATATTTTCAAGAGGAGGAAAACCCTTGCAGAAGTGATGATAACAGCAATGAGTTTTCCACAGAGCTGCTGCCCTCGGTAGCTGTGCGTGGGGATTTACCTGTCAGGAGGTAATTGCTATTCCAGCATTTGCATCCCAAACTGCACTTACCATCACCATTCCTGAGCAACCTGGTGTTGGGTGCGTTCCCTCCTTGTGCAGCTATGTACTTTCCTTCACCTTCCTGAAGAGATCTGCTCCCGAGAAGCTTCAAACAGGAAGCTTCAAAATTCAGATATTTTTTTTTTCCTTGCCCTACCTTGCTGGAGACCATCCAGGATTTACAGTTCTAGGGATGAATTCTTCTCTCTATAGTAACAGCAGTGAGGGTAAAGGAGCAAGACCCATGAAAACGAGCTCAGAATCTAGCCACTAGCTTTCTGTGCCCTGGATCAGCCAGGGACGCGAATGCTGCATGAAGAGTCGCTTTGCTCAAGGGAAAGAAAAGAGTGTGCTTCATGCAGCAGGAGCATCTCCGGCTGGTAATCTCCAAAACAAACAGTACTGGGGATGAAAGAACCATGCCCTTTACACTGCTCTTGTGGTACACGTTTGCTGTAATCTTCCCAACACGGACTTTTACTAGGCTCCACAGAAAGAAAAGCACTTAAGACATTTCAAACTTAACAAAGCAAAATGCATATGCATTACAGCGCAGCAATGTGAAATTGAACTGGCAGTTAAACGGACTGACTGGAGTGGTTAGAGTTATTTTATATCTGATTTCAATTATTCTGCTATGCAAGGAGGTGAAGGTCACAGAACAATTTAGTGGCAGGACTGCAGACGGATCCCAGGTGACTGACAACTAAACCCTCCTCCTCTCCAGCCCTGGCCTATCTCTTAACTACCAAACAGCACAGGAGTCCCTTATCAGCAAGTGACAGATGCAAGTGGGTCTCCAGGATGGAAAAAGGAGAAAAAGAGGATCCCCCTGGTTCTGGGGGAGGATGAGAGGTTGCTGGGGACATCACTTTTCACTATCTATTATTCTTATTTTTCATTAGATAACACAGACCAAATATACTTGGCTATTAAGCAGAAAGGCACCGAGGGACCCAAAAAAGACAAATTAATTCCTGATTTATGAACAGAAAATGCAATAACCATACGGGGAAATCAGCATATTGCTCATGTACTAAACGATCATTTCACAGAACAAAACCGGGAATAAAACCAGAAATAAAGAATAAAAGCAGAAAGGCTACGGTTGAAGTGATGGAGGTCTAATCCACAAAGGAATATTACGAAGAGCACTGTTAATTCAGTCACCTGGAGGAACAACAGTACCACTGCAAAACAAAGAGTATTTAGACTTGCCGTATAGCAAGGCTGACCCAGACCAAAGGTTTTCACAACCTTAATATCAAAAAGAATTTTGTATGTATACACGTATACTTACGTGTGGGTATGCGTGTGCAATGTTTTTAACTTTCCATAGCGTCTTCTGCTTCTCCAGTCCTCCACCCTCTCACGCGTCCACTAGTGAATCAGAATCCTGATGGCAGCCTTCTGTTATTCCATGCTTGACTTTGCACGCAGATCTACGACAGGGACTGTGCTACAGAGTGCTGAGCTATGGCAAACTTATCTCAGCTGTGATATAACTTTGATATAACTGAGCGCTAGGTAAGATGCACGGGGGTCTGGGAAAAGTCGTTAGCTCTTACAGCTGAAGGATGGGATGCTGGAAGTTGGGACTGGAATGAGTAATAGCTCAGGGCTAAGGAAACAGGAACTGCAGCAGTCTGACTTCTGTCAGCCAAGGCAAGGCTATCACACAGTAAGGATATGCAGACTAGAAAGTGTTCAGATATGGCCTTTGAAGATACACTGCTTAATACCTGAACCAAACATGCAAAGCTCACTGGAGCCTTTGTGCATGCTTAGCACATGGATAAAGTAATGAAGAAACATGTGACAGATGGGTGACAGAAGATTAATAATCAACAAGAAAGCATATGGAAACTGTTATCCTGTATACAAGGGAAGGTAGTAATATAAGGCAGCACAGAAAGACTATGAAGTAAAACTCAGCTCATGGACATACAAGCTAGAATTCTAAACAAACAGCTCGACACCAAGATGTGAACAGTGCTGTGCCGGTATATTTGCTATTTGACATAATGACTAATGAAAGAAAAGAAGTGACAAATCCAACCTTTAATCACATCTATAGTTAAAATCAACTTTGATAGGACAAGACCCCTAGTTCAGAAGAAATACAGAGCCCAGCAGCAAAAAAAACACATTGATAAATCTGAAATCATATCAGCAACACTTCCAATCAAGAAGCAAACCAGAAGAAACATCAAGTATAGGGTGGCAACCCCATCAGCACAGCCATTCTTTCTCTAAAAAATCCTGTAGTGTCTACCATTAAAAAAAGAAATAAGAAAGAAATAACTCTTATACACAAAGCAAAGCTTCTACTTTAGGAAGGCAAACAAAAAATCAGTTTGAATTGTAGAGAAGTCAAAACAATTGTCAATTAATCATCTACGTACAAGTAGCTATATATGCTTTTTAATCAGAAAAAAAAAAATCCCTAAGTAATGTAGATCCACAACTACCTTCTGCAAACATGGTATCAAAGGCCAGCTAGGGACACACAAATCCTAACAGTCATTCCACACCAGCAATACAGGATACGGACATTTTAGCCATTCTACCTATAGATATCATACAGAAAGACACACATTTCAGAAAACTTTCTTCTGTTTGAAAAAACAAGTAGTAAAGAGGCTGGAATTTAATCACCATCAACCAGGAAATCTAAACAGACTCTACAAAGTTGGTGAATACCAGCCATATCACACCTGAGTATGAGAAAACTAAGCAACAGGTTAACGGGCTTGTCTGAGATCAGAGTGACCCAGTGGCAGAACCAGCAGCTGTGTGTCCAAATCGGGTGTTTTAAACACAAACGCACGAACTCCTTTTCTGAACCAGAAGTAGAAAGCTGAGTGACCTGCTCCTCAGTTATGATAGAATGATAGAAAGCTTTGGGTTGGAAGGGACATTTAAATATCATCTAGCCAAATGCTCCTGCCATCTTCCACTAGATGAGATTGCTTAACGCCTCATCCAACCTGGCCTTGAACACTTCCAATGATGTGGTATCCACAACTTCTCTGGGAAACCTGTTCCAGTGTCTTACCACCCTCATCATTAAAAATTTCTTTCTTATATCTCATCTAATTCTACTGTCTTTTAGTTTAAAACTGTTACCCCTTGTCCTGTCACTATATGCCCTAGTAAAAATTTTCTTTACATCTTTCTTATAAGTCCCCTTTAAGTACTGAAAGGCCACAATAAGGTCTCCCTCTCTTCTTTATGCTGAAAAACCACAACCCTTCTCAGCCTTTCTTCATAGGAGAGGTGTTTCAACTCTCTGACAGTTTTCGTGGCTCTCCTCTGGACCTGCTCTAACAGATCCACATCTGTCTTGTACTGGGGACCCCAGAGCTGGATGCAGTACTCCAGTTGGGGTCTCACCAGAGTGGAATTGAGGAGGAGAATCGCCTCCCTCAACCTCCTAGCCACACATCTCTTCATCCATGCCCTATTTTTCATCTGCCAGTATCCCCAGGTCCTTCTCGGCAGGGCTGCTCTCAATCCATCCATCCCCNATCTCTTCATCCATGCCCTATTTTTCATCTGCCAGTATCCCCAGGTCCTTCTCGGCAGGGCTGCTCTCAATCCATCCATCCCCCAGCCACTGTTGGTACTGGGGACTGCCTCAACCCAGGTGCAGGACTTTGCACTTGGCCATGCTGAGCTTCATGAGGTTCACATGACTCACTCAAGGTTTTCAAGGTCCCTCTGTATGTCATCTCTTTCCTCTAGTGAATCAACTGCACCACTCGCAGCTTGGTGTCATCTGCAAACTTGCTGAGGGTGCACTCAATCCTACTGTCTATGTCATTAATAGAGATATTGAATAGTACCAGTCCCAATACAGAACCCTGAGAGACAGCACTTGTTACTGATCTCCATTTGGACATTGAGACATTGACTGCAACTCTTTGGATGCGACCATCCAGCCAGTTCCTTATTCATCGAATAATCCATCCATCCTCACTGCTTCAATCACTAAAAGACTTTTTAAACTAAAAAAGGCAATTAGAAATTGTACAAAACCCTGATTAATATATCATATTTTAAAATAATATACAACTGAGATATCCCAGCAGGCAAGATTCACTTGGGCTGCATTTGCAATGATCTCACCTCCTTCTCTTTCTTAGAAAGACACTAAAGGGTTACAGAGCATCAAAGGAATCTGCCTTTGGGTATGAACTCCACCTCTGCTCTCTTCTCTTTAGGTCCTCTCAATAGCCCTTAATCCCCCATCCAGGCTCCACAACCTGTCCTCAGACCACACCTCCAGCAGTGCTGAATGCAATTACTGTAATTGATGTGCTGCTTTTGTTAAGACCATGGTATCAATAAACGGGAGTAAAACAAGCTGCTAAGGAAGATGCAGGAAATTTATTTGAATGGATGCATGCAGTGGCTGGCATAATAACTGTTGATGGCCAATTCATAAATCACAGCTGGATTCTTTGGGAGACTTGTAACTCCCAGGTGGCTTCCCTCATAAAACAACAACAGTATGAGGAAACAAATGAGAGACTGCTGTTAAAGCCAGTGCAAAACCTTTGCTATGCCAGCCGCAGCGTCAAAAGCTAACAAGGGTCCATTAGTCTAAGTTACCAGGCTCAGAAGCAGCTAAAAATCCAGCCGAAGCCGTCAGACAGCAAGCTGTCTCACCCTCTTTTCCAGATGAGTGGGAAGTTGTACCTCAGACATGCTCCCTGACCTCTCAAGGCCTGCAGTTTTAAGAGAGTCCAGCGACCCAGAGAGCAATGCGGTACCTAGCAAATGTCACCCAGCACTTCAGGAGCACCCAGTCCCTGCAACAGTATCACACACCTGGCCAGTGCGTTGAGACTGCCTACACCCCACACAGCAACCCAGGGTCGCGAAGGAAGTTATGGCAGCAAATGGCAGTCCCGCAGGTCCTGGCGGCAACGTGACCACAGGCAGGCTGTGGCAAAAGACCTGAAAGCACTGCTGTGCGGCTAATCAACTCACCCAGACAAATGTCATCTTGCTCTCGAGGTGGCAGGCCCACCCAGAAGCAGGTCTGCATTGCCCTCCGCTACGCTAACCCCACAGCTCGGCAGGGGCAGTGTCGCAGTAGCCCGAAAGCAGAAAGGCTGCTCGGTTTCAGTTGCCCAGGGCAGCCACAACGCTCTCTTTACCTGCCTCTATTCCCAGCACCCTCTAAAATGGAAACGTGAGGGTGCGGTGCCCTGGCCCATTCCCTCTGGCTTTCACAAACCCCTGGGACGTGCAGTGTCCCTGACCACGAGACGCTGGTAACCAGCTATCCCATGCCTATCACATGGATGAACTGGCAAACAGGCATCAATTTGGGCTGCTGCCTGAACTGATGCCTGGAGTCATTACCTGTGGTACATCCCTTCTCTCCCATATCCATACCTGTGCTGTTTGATCCATGTCAGTAGCGATGAGAGGGTAAGGAGGAGGACAGAAAGGGGCTTACAGATGACAGATGTTCCACGTAAATTTTTAATGGCAATAAATGTGTTTTATTTTTATGATGATTTATTAGTATACTTATAAATGTATAGACTGGCCTGAGGCATCATTCCATTGTATTAGAGGTTGTTGGTTGTTGCTGCTTGCAGCTGGGGTGATAAATAGCACCTCCTATGCAACAGACTCCGGAGACTTCTTGTTATGCAAACAGTTTACCCTTCAGGGCACCGCACCGTTAGGACCAGGACCATAAGCTGTTACTGCTACTCCCCCTTTCAAAGCCTTCTCCTCTCCCTGGGATCCCGCCAGGAATATCTATAGACTCGTGCTGTAGGTTGAGGCTATCGTGGCCAAACCTCATTTCAGTCTGCGTTCACAGGCCAGTCTCCTTCTTGAGGGCTCCATCTCACACACTACCAGTCTGGCTGGCTCCACGAGGGCCATGCAAGCATTCCCAACTGTGCAACACCGTTCGCCATATCATAACATATTGGTTTACTCAGCAAGACATGAACTCACTCAGGACTGCCCGTTTCTCCAGCACGTGTTACAACTGTGCTACCATTTGGCATTTATGCTGCATCATTTACTTGGAAATCTCAGAATGCTTTTTAGCAACATTATTATCCTCGCTTTCTTTTCTTTGTGTAAGGAATTCAGCCAAGTCCAAAAAAGTGTAAGTCACAAAATGGGAGCGGGAAAAAGATTCTTCAGTTGCTCCACAGTCTGGATCGACTAGATTATTCCTCAATGTATCTTACATTCAAGAAAAATTAACAAGGTGCATACTCTGAAGATCTTGCAGCACTTAAACACCGTAAGTTTAATCCAGTTTTATAAACCATTATCCATGAAACTGAGGCACTGGGATGGCAAGTGACTTGGCTAAGGTCCTACAACCATTTAGTGTCAGAACCATTTAGTTCACAAACACCCCAAGGAAGACAAGCTACACCACTGTTGCCTTTGCTGTTACAAACAAGAAATACTAGTTAATAATAAAAAGCTCAGGAATAGATATTAACTGATCTAATTCGTGTTCAATGCATAAAGCAATGAGACCATGTATCTCCCACCACATCCCTTATGCAAGGGCCTTCTGCTATTTTGGGGGTGTCTTTTTAATCATTTCTGTTAGGACATCCTAGGTATGCAGGTCACTCCACCAACAGAGATACACTTTTCATCAAAGCACGAGCCATAGGCAACAGTCACAAAATAAGTATTACAAAAAGGGCCACAGTAAAGAATGATGTATATATATTGAAAGAAAATAAATGTTGATGCCATGAGCTCCCTCCCAGGTGGTTAGTACCTGACAACATTTGCACCTGAAGCACATGCTGCACACTCCTGACTTACAGCGTGCAACTCCGACCTAAAAGCTGAGGCTCCGGAGGTAACAGCTATAGCTGCTGCGAGTATCATACAGCCCTGCACATGCAATGAGTATTTAGTCAATAATACATAACTGTAATAGATTTGATCAGGCTTGGAAGTGCTCACTTTTTAAAACCATCCCAATTCAACTTTAACTCTGATCTTTCTGGTTTGTTTTTGGTGGGGTTTTTTGGTTTTGGTTTTTTTGGGGGGGTTTTTTGTTTGTTTTTGTTTTGTTTTTCTCTGTGCTACTAGCTTTGATGTCAAAAGTGAAGGAATAAGGGCTTCCAGTACACTGCCATCAAGGTAATAGATGTGATAGACTCAGGCTTACCACTGACTAGGTTATTGATTAAAATTTGCGAGAAGATGCTTTGGAAAGGCTGCAAGAGGCTTCAAACGGGAGGAAAAAAAAAAGAAAAAGAAAAAAAGTAAAATGTATTTCACTCCCAGAAGTGTATTTCAAAAGACTGAAGGTCAATTATCCTAGCAATTTACAGCCAGTCTCAACAATTTGACTGGATTAGAGAGTATAATACAATAGGGGAGTTCTCCTCACCACCTCTCCCCACCCTCCCTTCTTTAGCAGCAGCTTTGAATGTCAGAAACGGCAGAAAGTGCAAGGCACCTATATAGCTGAATAAAGCAGCAAATAAGCATTTGTGAATGGATCTTGCCAAGTACAGACTTAGAGAACATATGCTAACTAGCAAGCATTGCAGGAGGCTTTAAAAGCCTAAAAGACTGGGTTGGCGACTAATCAGTGAACATGACACGATGTTTTAATCACCAAGGAGGTCGTTTGATTGGTGGGGATTATCCGTTATTGGAGGAAGATGCACACAGATTTGGCAGTTGAAGAGTGGATTTGTATGGCAAAACTGATAGTTTTGCACAGTTTGTTCACCCCTCACCATCTCCCTCCTTCCTTCTGCACTGACCTACCCAGAGCCACAATGTTTGCCTTCCCCAGGCCATGCCACCGTAGCCAGAAAGCAGCACCTTGCTTCTCTTCCTCTCCCACCGTGCCGTGCCACACACCCAGCCCGATACCATCTTAGCCACCAGTATTGGATCTTTTCCAGCTCTCCCACTGGATTGTTTTAACTACTCACAAGGCGGGTAGTAACAGCGGCTATCACATCCCGGATGGGTAAAGCAAGGCTGCCAAGCTGCTCTCACCAGCAGCCAGACACACAGAAGGGTTGTGAGCTGGTATGTTGTTTGTATCCAAGGTCACTCTAACCGTACCTTCCTGCTGCCCAAGCAAAGCGTTCTCATATACGCATGTCAACCTTAAAAAGGCCAAAATATGTCTATGGTGCAAATGCTTTGTCTACTGAATACTGCAAAATGCACACACATAACGCCTTCCCAACCAATAGTATTATAATCCCATTAGGCATGCCTCTACCAGCCTCCGTCTGAAAGGGGGGATGAGTGTTTTCTGTTCATTCCTTCCTTTCATAGTTATCAACTGCTCGCTTCCTCTCTCATTAGATCAAAGAAGAACTACAAAATCTTTCTGACCTAGAGCACACTGATGTTTTATTTCAAATCGTTTTAAGCTTCCATTCTACCAAATGCACAAAGCTGTCTTCCTCCCACAGGGGAGCAAGAAGGGGTTAAAAGCCCACCCTCATTCTCCTTGATGGAGGCCATCCAGCCATGACCCTGGCTGAGTGGCAGACACATAGGAAGTGGATTATCAATAACTCTTTTTTCTACCTTCTTTCACCCTCTTTCTATACAACGTCAATGAGCTGGAAAATGAAAGGAATAATGCAGGTTTAAGAGGCCAATAATTAGGTCACAGCTGATCTCAGCTCGGATCAGCTGACAGCTGGTGCCTATCCTGCCCTGGTGAGCAGGGGGGCTTTCAGGACTCATGGGTTCAGGCCAGCCTCTTCACTCTACCTCTTTGTTCCCTAGCTCCCAAAAAGCCAAAATCAACATCAGTAATGCAAATCTACTAGGTTTCCATCCCTGGGAGTTTAC
Source organism: Chionis minor (assembly GCA_013398295.1). Lineage (NCBI taxonomy): Eukaryota > Metazoa > Chordata > Aves > Charadriiformes > Chionidae > Chionis > Chionis minor. Next base: position 621,969 of record VZSF01010051.1, read on the forward strand.
AGGGAGAAATTCCTTTGCTTGCTTTTTGTCCTAAAATACCTTAAATCCTCTTTCCTGCTGCCTCACCACCACTGCGTCAGACCAGCACCACAGCCGAGTTACCGCCCCAGTGCTGTCCCCTTCCTCCCCCACCTCCATCCTGCCCACTCCCAAATATAATCTCGATGTTTGCTTGTTTTAGCTTCCATAATCCTGTTGTCTTGCAAATCTCCTCAACATAATCCTGCTTTTGTCTGTCAATACAATTTGTTTGCTGTGGGGAGGAAGGGAGGTGAAACATTGCTGGGAATGGAGAAAGCCTTTGCTGCTGGTTTTCAAGGCTCTACCCATTTTCCAAAACACCCTGGGATATTTGGCACTGCTGTCCACTCTGCACCTGAGGGGGGGGTCACAGCCTCCAAGACGAAGCGTTTGCTGGGTCAAACCAGCGGTTGCTGCAGAGTTAATATCATGGTAGCAAGGATGTGTTGTTATATGTGCCTGCACACACTACAGGAAGAGCGGGCAAGAAAAGCAAAGCAAAGGAAGCAGAGGAGAAGCTCCCGTCTCCCTTGATGAAGGGTCTGCACTGGCATTTTGACCTGCGCAAAGCAGGGGTAGAAGCTGAGGAGTGGGGCACTGCTGTAGGCAGCGACACACAAGGGAGGAAAGAACAAAGCCTGTATCACTTGCACACTAACACAATGGTGATGGGCAGACAAACAAACTGGTAATTGATTGGTAGGAGCTGTGGCAATTTTGTGTGTTTGCATGAATAAAGAATCAGCTTAATCAGACTAATTCCTTCCAGTCAAAACACAACATGGGCTCCAGAACTCACAGCAAAACTCTGCTGCACCAGCCAAGTTTCACACCAGAACAAAGGGGCTACGAATTCCACCCAATTTGGATGCAAAACTGAGAATCAGGCCAAGTGCCCAGAAAACACTTCTGAATTCAGACAACCACCCAGTGAAAAAGGACAACAAATCATGAAACCAGGCAATGATTGTATGATTTGGGGTTTGTTTGCAAACGTTTCAAAAAGAGCTGTAGTACCTGAGCAAGCTGCTTCTCAGGTCTGCTGAAGTGGATAGGAAAAGAGGGGGCCGCATACCATTCCAGGAGTGAAAGAACACCAAAAGCAATGCTTTCAAGAGATTAAGAAAAGTATCACTAACACCCGTTTCCTCATGTCAGCTCTCTACCTCAGGTCTCCTACTAGGAAAGGAAGTATTAAAATGTTGCATTCAGAATATCCCTCCCCCTGGGGGAGGTCTGACTCAAGCTCTTTGCGGAGAAAAAGGATTTTTGGATTTACACTGAGCTAAGCTTGAGACCCAAGCACTTGGGATGCTGAAATCATATTCAGACCAAGTTTCAGATGCTGTTCATCCTCCACTTCCCATTGCAAGCCTTGCTCTATAAAATGCTTTTGTCCATTTTTCCCCAAAGTGCATCACCTGAAAAAGTACATTCTGGGAAGTATCACTCAAGTTAGTGGTTTTCACTACCACTTCTGTAACATTTGGATTTCATTCTGTAAGGTTTGTTTGGAAAATAAAGGGTTAAGTCAATTAACTACAGAGTTCAGCTTATCAGAGATTTTAAGGTAAAACAAATACTCAGAACCCATAAATCAAATAAACCATCAAACGCCAGCAAGCATTATTAAAAAACATCTGCATCCTTAAAGCAACACAGAGGGAATGCCCAGACTAAAGGTTGCTAATGCAGAAAGAATCTAGGAAAGGCAGTAAAGACTCTAGGAATGGTATTTTATGAAGACATTTATAAACTTACATGAGCACAGTACAAGAGGGTATTCGTGCTATGGGAATTTACAGCTAAAACCAATGCTGCATCACCAGGGTTTTCACAAAGGGGCTGGGACTTAGAGGAAGGAACTATGTGCAGAGCTTGAGACAGCAGCTGGGACACTAAGGAATTCCAGGACTGCAGGAGTACCCCCTTCCCACACTAGTTTCAAGTAGATCAGGAACCTGTTATCTACCAGTTTATTCTAAAACATGTTGTGGTTTAGCTTCCTCTAAGTGGAAGACCCCTTCCTCTCCCTTGCTCCGGTTGTTGCTCTCCAGCCACAGATTAATATATTCACTCATACTCCTCTGATAACCTTGCCCGCCAAGGCTCCCAGAGATAACATAGCCTTTATCAGCAACTTTATCCCACTTTCCTCCACCTGTCCTCACCTTCCCAGGGCTGAAATCCTGGCATTTATCATCTCATAGCAGTGTATCACACTCCATTTAATTTCTGAGCAGCCATCATCTAAAAGATATGCAGCTCGATGTTGTATGTCTTGAATCAAATGGAGTATTTCCACACAAGTTGCAATATTTTGCACTTATTTGCCTCAAAATCTGGTATAGATTCTCCCACCTCCTGTGGCAGGTGAGCCAACATTATTATGTCTATTGCAGAGATAAGGAACTGTAGTCACAGAGCGAGGAAGCATCTCTTCCTCTGGCTGTGGCAGAGCTGCTAACCAGGCGATAAGGAACTAGGTGGGCCCGGTTAGTGGTTTCTGTTGCCACCTACAAAACTCCCTCTATACACACTTGGAGTTTGCAGATTTAAGCACTGTCACTTAGAAGGAACTTTTCTTCCAAAGGTATTGTGCTTGAATGACAAGAAATACCACTCCCTCTGCACCCTGGGAGATGAATCACTGATACCCTTCAGGATACAACTCCTTGCAGCCAGAATGGCTTTGCCGTCTCAGCTGTGGGTGCAGAGACAGCAATGCCGTGAAAAACCACTTGCTAAAGCCAGGCTTCCTTGTACTGGGCGGCACATAAACTATACTGCAAGAGATTGGCAACCAGTGGCTTGTTTTTAAAAATGAGCAACTCTTAGTCTAATATTTATTTAATATTCCGGTTCCTCATATTGGCTTACTGAGCAGCATCCTATCCATAGAAGGGCTGAAAACCTTCACAGCCATCCTCCTCCCCCCTCACACTTCACAACCTCATTCCCACCACCTCATTCCATGACAAGAAATGTGGCCAGTTTAGAAGTCTGAGTAAGCTCAGCTTCTCTTCTCCACTTCTTCCCCAACCCCACACCCACATCTCCTTTACATCTGCCCATAGCAGAGGCTTGTGTGTTGCAGAGGTTCAGGCATAATTTCCCCCCATGGTCAGAAGCAAAGTCAAAGTTAAGTCATGAGACAGTGAATGTTTTGCAGAACTTGCCGTTCCGTCTCTTCCACCCAAAAATATGTTAGTAAAGGACGGACGGTGGTGAAGTTTGAATGCAGGATCATCCTGCAGTCACTCAATCAGGTGACAGTGACTCTTCAGCCCTTAGCACCCAGGTACACACTACTGAACTGTAGAAGCCGTGAATAGTACGTTCTGCTCAATCTGACACAGACGCCAAGGAAAGGATAATTTGTATTTCTGTAACTCCTTCTACTCTGGTGGATTCTAAGTCATTTTGGAATTGATATAAAGCTTCAGTATGACTGAATACAACCTTTTCCACCTGCTGTGAGACACGGCAGCTGCACAGCTACAGAATAAAAGAGTTCAGAGCACGGCAGACAAGGGTTCTGCACAGAGTGGAAAAGGATGGCAGAGAAGCACCAAGACAGGGAGGTGCTAAAGGTGCAGTTTTGGCCAGAACAGAAAGCAAATAATTGCTGTTAAAGAAGTGGTGATGTCTAAGTCAAAGTGCTCAGTTTTACATCCAGGCTGAAGTCAAGTCACTGAAGCCTTTCTGCCTCTGATACTGTATTGGATGTTGCATGTGGAAATTGGTTTTGCCTTGGATTTTGATGGATGCATTTTTCAAGACTCAGTAACAGCAGAGCTGTCAATTCTGGAATGAAAAAATTTATGATCATAACAGGGTCTGACCTTAGATTACACAAAATCCAAGTGGTACATCAGGATTTCTTTTAACAATCCATGTACCAAAGTTTACTTGTGTGACTGTTTTACAACTGGTGACACCTTTGACTAATACATTCTTCACTATACCAGTACAGCTCATGACTTTTTAGTTCGGAAGACATGAGGCTGAAACCCTGTAAATGCATGTGCAGAAGCTGCTTCAGGTTCACTGCTGCATTAGAGTGGATATAATTTGCTCTGTAATCCACTTAACTGGGACATGCTTCCCCAAGGAAGCATGTTTACCTACTGGATTCCACAAGGAACTGATTTAAGCCAGTAATGCTTAAATGGCAATAACTACTGTTTAACAGAGACATTAATTCTGCTCAATGGGGACAAAATGCTTCTGTTAAGGAAATTTTGCTAAGACCTGCCAAGGCATAATGTTAACGCAAGACCTCAGCAGGCTTACATTAGTTAAGCATCTTTCTAATTGGGACAAACAGTTGCTCCAGGTGCAATGTTCAAGCCCTCAGTTGTGCTAAGACTATACAACTTGCAACAAAGTCGACAAGGATTTCAGGTGGCCCACAGCTGCCAAGCAGCTCTCAGAAATTAACTCCAATAATCTTTATCTCATTAGACCTCATTCTACTTCCCTGAAATCAGTGGCAGCTCAAACATTTGCTCCAACAGGAGAAAACTAAGCATTTATGGTCCTGTACCTAACTCCTGCTCCCTTTTGAGACAGAAGAGACCCTGAGATGGTTTTAGTAAGTGTATGTTACAGTAACAATGCCATCAACATTGCTGAGAATTTTTTCTTTCTGCACAGCTGTGAAGCTGAGCATTTACCCCAAATTCTCTATTATGCTATTTATGTTGGGGCACCTCTCACCCAACTGGGAGACTGCCAGTGCAAACAGCAATGATGATTTGGACTGTGATGTGCTATCCTTATCTTATGAATCCCAAGGGGAGCAAAGAGAAAGTACGAGTGTAATTAGGAGACCCTCAATATACCTGAGAAAGTAGGTTCAGGGCGGGGTGATGATGACAACATGACATTAACAAGCCAGTACACAGCTAGCTCTGATCCAAATACAGTGTTCCACTGTTTGCCTTTCCACGCTTTTTTTCTGCACTAATTCACAACAACTGTAACATCAAGACAAGCTTCCATATGCTTCATTTGCTGACAGTAATTAATTTCGGCCTCTCCCCACGCACACATAAATGTTCATTTTATCTAACAAGCAAGTCATGAAAAAAAGTCCATTCTCACAAAAAGAATACAGGGCAGCTATTGGGGGTTGCCTTACTTCTTAGCAAAGAAAATCTAATTGGAGCATCTGCTGGGCCACTTTCCTCACCCTCCACTCTTCACCTTGCACCCGCTGCCCCAGCTCAGGTCTTTTGCTTCTCCCAGGCCTCTCCCTACACCAGAGAATGGTTTTTAATAAAAAGCTTTCTTCCAGATGAAAAAGGAATAACTGGCTAGAGGAACGTCTAGGCACCTATTTCCCTGTCCAAATAATGAGTCCATTAATGACCATGAGGAAAGGAATAAATGCATTAAGAGGCTTAGCAAATCACTCACATAAGCACAGACTCTACCCTCCTGCTCCCCCTTGCTCACTGACAGTTTAACCCACAGCAGCATTGCCAGAAAATTAAAAATAAAAAGGAAGAGAAAATACCAGGTAATTGATTCCACTTTAAAATACTTCCTTCTATTAGAAAGAAGAGTCTTTTTTCTCCAAAATCCACTTTTTCACTTGTTCTCATGCCTTCTACCAGCTGCTGCTGTTACCATTCTATGTCTGTATTACTTATGGTCTGCTCTCTTAAGTCAGTATTCTCTTATGAAATTTGGTAACTATTTTTAATTCTCTAGTATGTCTCAGTATCGAGGTATAAGAGAGAAGAAACCATAATTCAAAGACCAGTGATGGTGACAAGATCACACAACTACATCAGCAGTTGAAATCCAGACAATGCTCTACTACAGAGCTGAAGCAACTGTTACCTGACTAAAGCTCATCTTCACAAAAAAGCCAAGTGAAAGTTATATATCATAGAAATTTGACAAGACAAACAATGCAAGATTTTAAAAACTGTTAATCTGATTTTCACTGTACCATCAAGCACTGCTGCTCCATGTAGAATCACACAGGTACAAAATACAGATCTAAAAAGTCCCAAGAAAACACCATGATTCCTTGACTATCAGCAGATGAGACACGTAACTAAAAAACAATAAATATTTAACTTGCAATTCTCACGAAGAGCAAAGAAACACAGACTTGCTGACATGTACTTTCTGCTGCCATTCCCAATGCGTGAGGAAACAGACACGCACATGAAGAGGGGTCTCGAGTCTGAAATACTCCGTATTGACAGATAGAACAGGAACCAAATCTGTTCCCCACCTCCTATCAGGTACTAGTTTGCACAAGTCCCTTTCTGTTGGGGGAAGAGGTGGTGCTGCTTGGATTGGTTTTTAGACACATTCTTTTCTGCTTGACTGACCTTTAAATACCATCAAATCTATGCCTTTTTCACTCTCTGATTATCTTTCGTGGTCTCACTGCCATCTTGAAAGAGCAAAGCCTTATCTCACCTCCATGAGCCACATCCAGATTTCTTCTCACACTAAACAATGTGTGCAGTTGTAATAGTAATAAACAGCTATGTCTATTCCAATCCAACTAGTCTCCTTAAGACATCTGAAAAAATCAACCAGTTCAGCTGGAGAGTCCTTCCTTACACTGAAGAGATAAGCAAACTATGCACAGAGTATCTTCAACCAAATTTTCCTGTGTAATGCTTACTTTAGATGCTTTGTGTTAGAGTTGTCCAGTATAAGACAGCTGGGACTCAATTTTCACACCACTCTCAACAAAGAATTTAAGCCATGCAGGAACCAAAGATTAAGCCCAAACTAGGTATCCAGAGTCACCGACTACTACTGGTCTGAGGTCTGAAAGCAAGTCTGTGGAGAAACTAGGAGCAAAGTTCAAGAGTACTGAATTCCTCCTTAATGACTTATTTACAAAGACAGTTCTGTTCTTTGAGACACCTGCCATTTACCGCACTCTACCTAACATTTTGAATTAACACAACGGGATTTAACCTGTAGAAACAACATTGTAGGTGTGGACTTGTTCTCCAATTCATATTTAACTATTTCATGAAGAAACAGAATTCATCAGTCAACAGTTTAAGATACGATAATCCATCTTCTCACAAGCACAGCAGCAGGGAAGTAAGAACCAGAATGTAAGTAGCTGTTCATCCAAAAAAGAAGCGTAACAGCAAAATACGTCCAGCTGAGCCCCATGCATAGAAATACAAAGCCCGTTGGGTAGCATGTGATAGTCAAGAGAATGTATGGCCCTTTTCTGGGGACCACCACACAGAATAGCTGACCCGCGTGCATTCATCTGCACTTTTTCTGCTACTAGATGCACAAGATGAAAATGCTTTTAGCGGACAGTCCAGTTCTAAGGAAAATGTATTTCTTCTCTGTAGAGCAAATGGTGATAACGCAAGGACTACAGGCAGGAGGTGACTTAAGACGGAACTCCTTGACGCCTCCTACAAAATACATACAGAAAAGGCCGCACCATGATGACACAAAATTGCGACTGTTTTCCCTCTTAGTCAAATCAGAGCATCAGTCACTGACTCTTGTAAGTGGATCTTCTCATCCTCATTAATGTTTCTACCGAACCTACTGTACCGTGGTAGCAGGTCATGCTAGAAAGATCTTAAGCGGCTGCTAGTGTGGATTTATCCCAGGTAAGCAGGATCAAAAGGGCATCTTTGGGAGATGGCTACTAGACAAACAGGACAACAGATTTTCCTTGACAGCCACTGCAAGAGCTCTTTAAAAGTTTCCTTGTTCCTTGTCTCCCAGAAAAGTGCCGTGCTCCTCTTCATTCCTATTTTCTTCATCTTTTCTCTGCCCTCCTACCTTATCTTAATTTCACCTTCTCTGCCCATTCTTTATTTCCTCCATCTGTCCCTCTCCCTCCCATCCTCTCTCATAAAGCAATTGCCCTTGTTTTTCTCCTTTATTTACTTTCCAGCAAGCAAACGGTGGCAGTGGTGCCTGCTTTGCAGGCTACAGCTCTGCTCCCTCATTTCATTTTCCTCCCAGCTCAGGCTCGATGGTTCCACCTCAGCGCTGCTCTCCAGAGACTCCCACAGCAAGGAGCAGCCCCGGCTCTCGCCTCTCAAACTACAGTAGGTTAAGGAGAGCACAGGAGGGAGGCGAGCAGCCACTGGAAGGGGAGAAATATGTCATACCCGCTGCTGTCTGCCATTTTGAAGGTCATAGCCGAGAAGCCCTCCCCTCTGCCTGCCAACTTGGACCTGTCACTGGTGTCGCAAAGCAAAAGCCTGAGTGAGGGACTGATGTTCCCTGTAAACCACTACTTCCTTAAAATAGGACAAAGAGAATGAGCAAGCTCAGCAAGGAAAAAAAAAAAATAAGGCGAGAGGAACAGCCAGGCTCTCAGCCAGCACTGTGCTGACAGCGAGAATGAGACATGGGAACAGCAGACCAACTACGCACTAAATTTCTCACTTAAGAGCCTCATGTCCCTGAAGAAACAACATGGTAAAAAGAGAGGGCCCTGTCATCTCAGGTCTTCCCCCTTCCAGAGCCTTTATCCCGTTACAGAGACAAAAACTGAGCACTCTGATAACAAAGATGCTCCAACCGTACAGCCGACACACACCCAGCTGTGTCCCTGGCGGCAGTGCGCTCTGCCACCTTTCCTATTTTTGACTTTACTAAGGCACACAGCTATAAGCCAGGCATTGCACAAACAACGTCTGAAGACAGTCTTTGTTCCAAAGAACATGTAATCAAAATATAAAGCAGGACGCTGCAGAAATACACACAGAGAGGACAGTGCATACCAGCATGATGCATTTTCTGTACAGTGGCTTGTTTTCCCTTCATTAATTCATCCTCGTTATGAACAGTAATCAACTGGAATGACAATAAAACTCACTGGCAATGTGATTATCTCCTCTACTCATAGATTTACTCTTAAAATGATCCTCCCTTGCAAACGGTTTACACAGCTCCTTCATATAGGTAAAATACCTACCGCTTGTCACGTATATCCCTAACTTGCTCAGGCAATTTCTGGTGCCAATTTGTTGTGTTCTGTCTTGACTTCACCAACAACTACTGGTGCTCAATGTATCGGGGGGTGAGAAGGGATGCGTAGAGAAGAGCATCAAATATGTCTTAAGCTGAAGGCCAAAAAATACAACATGCCCAAACACAATCAGTGACTGCTACTGGAAACAATGCCCAAAGCAACCCACCCACGTCTCCAAACCAATAGTGGAACCAGTGCTGGGATATGTGAGCTCAGTCTCAGCTGTGTCTTTACTGTCCATACTATCTCGGATGTGATATAACAGGCTCTATGCCCCAGTGAAACTTTCACATCTCATCACTTTGTCAGCTTCAGAAGAATGTTTTGGAGCTCACACCTTGTGACCTCCTCTGTAATCCAAACCTCAGTGATTTCTCACACATAGCAGAGCAAGTACAGAATTATTAACTCCCAAAACTATCACTGATTTCTGGCAAATTTCTGGCATGAACTCAAATTGTTCTCCTGAATTAGAGGTTCCCTTATCCAGCTGCTGACCAAAAATGCGTTGCTCCTCAGCACAAAGGCCTGAAAAGATCCCAACAGCAAACCATATACTGGCTAAGCTCATACCCAACACCAGTTTTAACTAGTTGAGCAGCTCTCCTGGCAAAACTTTGCCCTCAGCTGCAGCACTGGAGTCACTTTATCCTAAGGAAATTAACACAAGAAGAGATGAGAAGGTAAGAAGAGGGGAAAGAAAGGAACGAACAGGGGGGCAGCCAGAGCTTGCAAATTATCATGGACAAAGGACAGTCTCAAACAAGGAGTAATTCAACTGTGTCGAACACCTTTTCTCCTAATCAGACAAGAACACCCTCGTCGGCTGGGGAGAAGGCACACAGCCAAAAGCAGCTCAGAGATAGCAGAAGGTTAAGACACCAAAACAGTCAAAACAGCTGCAGGTATTTATGCATCTTGGGCTAAGTTCATCACATACTACAGAAAGGTGGCCTTCACAGAACTACAGATCTCTCCCATCACTTTAAAACAGTGAATTCCCTTCACACCACAAACTTGTCAACAACTGAACTCCAAAACACAAGTTTCAAGTACTTTTACCCAACCAGTATGACAGGATATAGGCAAATCCCAATACACGTGAACTCAGAGAAATTTTTATTATTGAGGCCAGATGAGCCAAGATTTTACTCCTGGCATCTTTAGAAGTTTCTTACTATCCTGTCTGTTATTGCCTCCTTAAACTCTGCAAGTTATTCCACCTTCTTTTGTTATCCATTACTGACATAAATTGCATTTCCTTCTCCTTTTACTCTTGCATAGCACTGACAAGCATCAGGAGAGCTCTGTGACCATTTCAGACTAGAAGAGAAAGGGAATGCTTAGGGTAGTGTTGCACTGACAGAAACACAACTACCACTGAACTCAAAAAATCAAGAGGAGGTATAAATGAAGATTGACATATGTTGACAGAGATGCAAATAATTGGATTTGTATAACCTGTACCTGGCCCATGGCAGATGCTAAATGAATTTTCATCAAAAATTCACCAGCCTCTCCTGAAAATTAAAAACAAAAGGACAAGGAAAACGTGCCATTTATCACACTTTTCGGCCTGTACCCTGTCAGACTAGGCACCAGTCAAAGAGGAACAAAACGAAGGTCTTTTCTCCAGACAGCTTAGTCTCTCAGTAACATTTCTGGGACATCTGGTCTGTTTCTGGTAATAGGCACAAAAGATTGATCGATCTCCCTGCAACCCATGGAGAACGGTAGCATGAACCAACCTAGGTCTTCTTACCACTACAGAGAAAATGGAAATTCAAAGGAGTTGAGGAGCTCCTGCCCAAGGGCAGAAGGGAAAGGATGAAGAAACAGGGACAAGCCCTGCAAAGAGAGCCTGCTGCTCTCGTGGCTGCTAGACACACTGGAGCAGACGCTGAGCAGCACACGACTGCTGGCAAGGGCCACCCTGTGGTGTCATTAGCCCATGTGCACTGAATTCGACCCCAGCAGTGGCCACCCCGGCTTTCCCACGCACTGTAAGAGGACACGGAGCTGCCGCGCTGCCCTCCCGCACCAGGGAGCTCTCACACTGGGCAAGGACTTGGTCCTACTCTGTGTCCACGAGCACAGGAGCCATGCAGGACAGAGACAGCCCTCCGTAGCCAGTCACCAGTTTCACACTCGTGCAAGACAGTCATTAAGTATGTGCTAATTAGATAATGTGATGTCAAAAGCGAGAGTTCAGAGATGAGCGATATGAAGGATGAATAGGCTAAAGGGACTGATTTATAGAAACATTAATCATGAGGTGTTTTTATTGCTTCTTGCTTAAATTTATCTTGAAAATGGGATTACATAAACTGATAGCAATATTTTTTCAGGGTACAACTTTGACTCTTACGTCTAAAATTACAGACCCAAATTTTCAGAATTGCCCCTGCAAAATTATTACAGCTCGATGTGCAAAAAACCAGTTGAGTAGCTTAGAAGTGACTTGTGATGGCCATTGCTATGACAATCAGGAGGAACTGCCTACCCACTCTGTACATTAAAATCTGAATATTGACCTAAAAGTACTCAGACATTTTATTCCAAGACAACATCTCTACCCAATTATCTAATTTCAAGTACAGCTTTCATTAAAGGTGTTGAGAGGAATAAAAAGTTAGCATATATAATTTTACATTGTAAACTCAGCCTCCCTTGAATCTACACCTCCACACTGAGTTGAGCAAGTTGCAATTTTTCCAATTTTTTTTGCATAAGGTTTGAGATTTGTGTCTGTCTAAAAAAAATATATGCCAAAATAAGCAGATTTCATTGGTCAGGAGGGAAAATGGTTATCCCTCATTCCCCACATTTCAACACAAACTAATTCCTTTTTAATAGAAGAGCTTCTGTAGCAATTGATCAAGGTGGGAAAGGGACTTTTTTTGCTTTCATATTCATCATTGGTTTGAAGAAGCAGCGAAGATAATAGCATTTGTATCAAGTAATGATTTAAACTTTCTGAGCCAAGTCTTCATCTGTATGTGCTTGTCCTGGTTCCGGCAGGG